>CM060950.1:429171909-429569409 GCA_030765055.1 Mantis religiosa | reverse complement strand
GTGCGTCCCTACTTTAGCCCGGAGAGACTGTAGTTGGTCACAGCTTTTACAAACGCCCATGAATTTTCCTACTCAATGAGCAGCCTGAAAGAGTGCCCTTAAACTCGTTTCTCCCATGTTTACAACATGTTCGTTCTAGTTTGAGACAAGGCAAATGACCTGGCCTATTGGACAAAAGGAAAACAGCTATAATCTTTACTGCTATGACCATACGCTAGTGCTGAAATCTCCAAGACCACTAGGTATGCCTGACTCTAATTTCTTAATCAAATATAATTTTATTTTTTACTTCAAACAATTTAAAATTAAATGACAAGTTGTAAATATTTTGGCTGCAATAGTCATTCTTTGATGTACTATTCAAACCGCATTGGTGGGATCCATCCCAGATGCATTCGTGGCCGGGAATGAGAATTTCATACTCCAGCTACGGCGCAGGATAAAAAAGTCTTACTGGATTTCTTAAAGCAAACAATGTCTCTTATTTTTGGGGGGCGGAGATGTAATTACTTTCGAGATACCCCTGGTTTGAATTTTCAAATACACCTTTCTCAAATAGAAAGTCCTTACTCAATTTTTTCTCTTGCTCATGCAAATAGCATGGCATTTCAAAGCCATCGTCTAGCGAACATTTCTTCAATAATTTGAGTATCGCTTATGCCTGCTCTGTCCCCCTTGTAGCTGAAATGAAAGTTGCAATATAATAATTTTTACAAATATCTACCTCCATTTACAAGAAATATGTTTAATAATAAGTTTTTTTTAAAAAAAAAAACAGCTTGTTGAAATGGCAGAGAAACCGTGTGAATTTAACAATCAACTTTTTTTCTTTTTATCTGCAACTAAACCAAATCGAACATTTGGATGCGGCATCACGCGCTCGTCCGCCTTGGTAGCGTGGTGGAAGCGTGTCTGCCTCACGTTCAAGAGGTCCCGAGTTCGAATCTCGGTCAAGGTGAGTTACCTGGATAAGGTTTTTTCCGAGGTTTTCCCTTATCCTGAAAGACGAATGTCGGGTAACTCCAAGCTCTATGGACCCTGGGCTCATTTGAGTTCACCCATTCCATTCATCGTCCGATATGACTCAACGTTGAAGGGCGTAAAATTACAACAACAAAAATCACAGGCTCACCTCCCCCCTTTTCGAGATATTATTTGTAACATTTCGTTACTAATTAATCTCTACGTTCGGTGAGGCTTACCGCCATTCAATTTTCAAAAAATGTTTGGGGTAAACCATGGTTATCGTTAGAGCGTAGAAATTCTTCCGTATAGTCTTCATGGAACGAAATTGTGCCTTGTGTCTGACGCAGCGAAACTCTCTGCAAGGAAACTTCGACCGTGCCACTGAAGATGTCTACCGCAGTTGTGGAAGAAACGTTTGGGCGTTCATATGCCAACAGACCACGGCAAAACAGCCCGGAAGTAATTAATTGTATTATGCACTCCGGCCGTGAACGCTTACGTTCTCTCATCGTTAATAACATTGTACAGCCAAGTTATGCTACTGTTGCTCAATCCGCTCCGAGTAAACAACAGGCCGTTGTAATAGTTGCGCATGAAGAGTTAACATTCAAAGATAGCTAACCTACAATTTGCTTCACGCATTTCCAAAAACAGAATATCATATTCCTAAACAGCAGAAAGGCAGCTGAGGAGCTAGCTAGGAAGCACAGAAAAGTCAAAATTAAGGATTTCAATCTTGATTTGCGACCACTTATCACTGAAAATAAGCGTGTAATTCTTTCCAATGTTTGTCTGGTTATACATAATCAAATACTTGTAGATGCACTATCACAGATGGGTGTTAAAGTCATGTTATCCATAACACACATACATGCTGGGATTTCTGAGCCAGGGTTTTCACATGTGCTGAGCTTCAGACGACAACTATTTGTGTCACCAAATGATCTAGATAAACTCTCAGAGAATACGCAGAGCCTATATGAAGGCACGAATTACTGGGTTTATATATCATCTGACTGCCTAAAGTGCTTCATATGTAAAATGAGG
Organism: Mantis religiosa; assembly: GCA_030765055.1. NCBI lineage: Eukaryota > Metazoa > Arthropoda > Insecta > Mantodea > Mantidae > Mantis > Mantis religiosa. Next base: position 429,567,396 of record CM060950.1, on the reverse strand, counting down.
GTCACTTAGGTAAAGAGTGCAATACACCAACAAGCACAGCTGACCTAAGCAACTCTCCAGATATTTCTGTAGGAGTTTCCCTGAGCTATGTAAACACAGTAACACCAAAGGACATATACTTCAGGGGAACAGTGAGGAAGACATAAGGGCTCCTACCAATACACCCAGTAGCAAAGCAACCTCCAGTTAGGTCTAAACGACCCCTCTCAGTCACAAGTAGCAGTACAAATAATCAACTATCCTGTACTCACACCGTTACACAACTGAAAATTAGATGGTATAATGTCTGCTCTATGTAAACCATGTGTATCAAAAATCTGCTGCGGAGTAGAAACGCAATGACCAAACCTGAAGTCTGGAAAGCGCGGCATACGACCACTTGCAAGTAGATACTGGACATCCTACTGTCAGCTCTGTTCGAGTGTAGGGAACGGCACTCCTATGTATGCCATGTGTAGGTCGCTACCCGTCGGGGATAAACAATCCCTCCCGTATAATGCTGTGTTGATATTCCTATATATTCCTACGTATTCTCAACTCATTTTTGGTTACTTCTAGCTATACTCCGCACACAGGCTCCACATAGAGCAGAGATCATGCCATCAAACTCTCAAGTGAATACAGTTAAGAGCATAGTAATAGTTTCCTTTTTGGGGACAATAAATTCTTCTTTTTTTACTTTTTATATTAAGGTAAGTCGGAGAAGATGACTCGCGTAACGGTTATGTCCCTTTTTTTCCATGGAAATGGGATTGGGGAAAAATATAAAGAGTATCTCAACATATTGCCTGTATATTTAATTGTTACTGGGAGAAACAGTAATAAGTATTCCTAAATGTGATGAGATAAAAATATACAATTAAACTAATTGCAATAAACTTACATCTTACCCCATCATTAGGGGAAGATGGGAGTCAACCGTGGGGAAGATGGAACAACGTGGAGGAAGATACAACAACGTGAAGTTTGAAATTAGAAAATAAAGTAAATTGAGCATTTGTATTACAACATTTAAGACACCTTAAAAAATATAAGTTTAACGCATGTTAGAGAGTGATACAATGAAGAAAGGAGAGAACCACACTGCAGTCTTGTAACTCTCCGGCCAGGGTTTTGATGAATCCAAGAACTCAAAGCCTGCTGCCAAAATGTTTTGAAGAATGATCGGTCAAACCGTCATGATCAGTCATATGTAATTTACCAGTATTCTTTAGGAACTTTCAACTTCCTCCGACGCCTAGGGGAAGATGCAAGTGTACGCTACCAGCCATATTGATCCGAGCTACCATGTGCTCACAAAGACGCACATGGCAAAATTCCATGTTTAGGTGAAGCTCCATGCAGTGCATCAAGACCTTACGTATGGGCAACGAAATATTACACAGCTTGTGCTTACCAAGTTTACATATAGTAGTTTCTAGTTTATCATTGGATGAATGAAAATATAAAACGGAAGAACACAACATCACACTTCCAACTGGATGCCCCTATGCTAGGCTGTGGTAAGGTTGTCTCAGATGAACAAAATATTACGAAACTTCCATATTCCCCCAACTTTCATCTTCCCCCACTTACCTTATATACTGGTATATACATATATTTATATAATGCGCGTCACACATTCGCATTTCTCTTTCTTTTGAAATTTTAGGTTCTTAAAAAAAATTATATAATGCACGTCATACAGTCGCATTTCTCTTTCTTTTGAAATTTTAGGTTCCTAAAAAAAATTTTCACTGCTGGGCTTTTGAAATTCCTCCACACGATACAATTTTAATCCCATTTTTCTGAAATTTGTCATGCAAATTTTCAAAACGCAAGCAACTAAACATGTAATATTTTATATTGCTGTCGAAAGGTTTTATGTTATTTCTTTTTACAGCTGTCAAACTTAAAAAGAAAACACCATAAATTTAATGTGACAGTTTTTTCCCTCCCTTTCTCATCAATGCTGACGTTAGGAGGCGCTTGGGTTCCCTCAGAGTGAGGGAACCGAAGCATCTGACCTGAGATGAAATCAGGGTTGAGGAGTCGGCCCAACGCCTGAGAAGAATGATTGATGGAGCAATTGGTGGAATGATGGTGGGGGATACTGGAGGACCCGGAGAAAACCCATCCCAGCATCATCCACCACAAATCCCACTTTGCGGTCGCCTGGGATCGAACTCGGGCCGCCTAGGTGAGAGCCAAGCGGTCTATGGCGCGGCCATATATAACAATTTAAAACCTATTTTCTTTTGAACTGAGGCTAGTACATCAAATTATACGACAGATTTACAGATTTATGCCTTATAAACAGGTAAAGGAAATAGAAATTATTTAGAAAAATGATAACGGTTTCTTTAAAAATGGCATTGCAAGAGTATTTATTATATAGGGTTAAAAAGATGCAGCAAACTATTTCTAACTTCCACAAATGTAGGTCATTCTGAACAATGAATGATGTGTTTGAATTGATGCTTAAGAAGCCCAAGGTCCTTAGAGCTTCAGAATTACCCAACGTTCATCTTTCAGGATAAGGGAATACCCCATAAAAAGTCTTATCCAAATAACTCACCCTGAGCGAGATACAAAGTTGGAATCTCTTGAATGTAAGGCAGACATGCTGCCCCACACTACAGAGGCAGGAAAACCATTCTTCTTGAAAACTCAAGTACTTGACTGGGTAATCATAGCACAATTGCAACATTTTTCACTGACTAGTTAGCGGGTTGAGTGGTTAGACCACGTCAAGTGGTTAGATTGCTTGACTCTCACCAAGGCAGCCGGGGTTTGATCCCAGGTGACCAGAAAGTAAGATTTCTGGTGGATAACATGGCGCTGGGACGGGTTTTCTCCAAGATCTAAGGTTTCCTCTGCCATGATTCCACCAATTGCTCTATCATCAGCTTTCCTATGATTCATCTCGCCCTCGTATTATATCATCCACTTCTCTCACCCTCACTCCAGGCATCGAGCTGATCACCCACTTGGTTCCTCTAACCCGACCTTAAGGGATTTATCTGTGCGGGTGAGGTGATCAGAAATTCATCCCACCTGAGTTGACGTAGTCGTGAAATACAACTCGCTAGCTGCTGTCATTCCACTCCATTAACATGCATGTTGGATTAACGTGCATCAACTACCATTTTTATTCAAATCACCCAATAAGATGCTGTGTATGCTATTATGTGCATATACTGTATACCTCCTAACATATACATGATGTTCATTGTTATCTGTGATTTTATCGCGTAAAATTTGACGTCATCAATAGCATCGCTGATGAAGCGAGTCTATATACAATCCCCTAGCGGCTTGCAATCATATTAGGTGTGCTGACGGCAGCTTTGAGGCCTCCCTCTACCGGCAGGTAAATATACTATTTGAGAGGTCGGTCGGCCCGCGTAATATAAAGGTGTGTGATTTCGCCTGGTGCGTAGATACGATACCTATTTATAAAAAACTATATACTGCATTGCAGTGCAGCGCAAAGCTAATTATACAGCCATAAATGTAGACCATAAAGAATATACGAAATGGTAAGTCAATGAACACTTATTTCACAATGAACATCTGTTTTTGTGTTATAGTAGACATATATGCATGTTGTAAACCTGTCACATATTATAGAAATATTTCAATTTGATCTCAATTCTTTTCTATCACCCACAGTTTCCTTACAATGTAACTTCATCACAAACCAGAAAATTAGCAGAACATGTTCTAGGAATGAAAACTAAATTAGTTTTGCAATATATACAAAGCTCTTATCCAAGTCTAAACAACCAAATAGCTCTTGTACATAGTCTTATGTGTCCATTTTCTTATATTTCATTTCTCTCTTCCCTTTAAACACTTTCTGTATTGTTGCGTGTATAGGCTGAGCTAGATTTGGAAATTTCGGTATTCTGTAACATGTATTGATTCTGACAGAAATGTATGTCAAACGTAAATTCTGCTGACTGGCAGACTGTTGGCATAAGGAAATTATCCACATGTGACCCAGACGTGTTCTGCTGATCAGAAGAAATACTAGGTCAGTACAGGCTTAAACATTCTCTCAATGACGCAAACGGTATGATGCAAAATTAATAGTTAGTGGGAACCGCTGAATTGACTTTTTAGGGCCCCTATTTAAGCCTGGTAGAGTTAGCCCTTGGGGAGAAACGTCGCAGGGATGTCAGAGGAGACTTTATGTCGGTCCCTGTGAGGGGTAACAAAAGTTTATCTAACAGTGTTTCTACGAATACTATAGCCCCTCCAAGACTCAGCAGATTATACATCTTTCGACAAGCCCAGACATACTCCTAACGCATCGCCAACGGTAAGGTTATATCAAATTATTATGTCATTAGGTATTACCAAAGCACCCCTGTCTCTTCTAGACTCAGAGAATACTCTGTATAAATACTAGGCTTCTTCAAAATAGAGTTAGTCAGTTTAGGTTGATTTTGATGTTTTCTTTACTCTACCATCCCAATAGCTACAGCCCCAGTTGTAGATTAGGTTTGTAAGTCTTTCAACCCCCCTTACAACCCTGGTATGCAACATGTGGTCTCGGCCCCGGGTTTCGAATACTGTACCTTGCTACTTCTCGTAATTCCTATCAACACCCCTACCTTCACACAGCTTGTGGTGCAGGCGCTCGGTTTCTACCACCCTTAAGATTAGAAATATGGTTTCGATCCCTGTACCTCCAAACCCCCCTATCTTCATGTAATAGTATGGCAGAGTACCAGGGTGTTCCATTTTGAAACAGTTAAATAACGATTTTCATGCCTAAAATTCTCTTAAGTTTGCTTAAATTTTATTGCTACTTTTATTAAATATATTATTTTCAAGTTTAATCATAATAGTATCTTAACTACCCTCCCAACCCACCCTAATGGATTTTAGATTATTTTACAAGTGTGAAATCAGTTTTATTATGAGTAAAATATTGCAATTCACAAATAATTTTTGTAATTATAATTTTTTCACATATAGATTTTCCAATAGCAGACATAATAAATAATTTCAAACACTATTTTTATGTTTTCTAACTTGAAAAACTTTTTTGCAAACTCAAATATTAGAAATTTTGTTCTGTTTGTTCATTGATTTTAGGTAGAAATTGTAATGATGCAACCTTTTTGTGTTATGAATACAGATTATTATTACATAGTTTTTTTCAGGCTTATTGCTTTTGCATTTTCTTGTCCTAATATAATGATTGTATGTTTTATATTGGCATATGTTTTGTGTTTATTTGATGTTTTGTGCTGTGGGCTGACTGCGAGTTCATTGACTTTTGTAAGCACTCCTAAGTTATTGGCTAATTACTTAACTGTTCTATACATTGCTGACAAACGAAGAAGTTTAAGTATAGGAGATTTAACTGCATGTTCCTTTGATATACAAACTCCACCAATCCTCTCAAATTTAGCTTCCAAGTCGACAATAAATCACGAAATAATGTATCCTACAGTTCCCCAGAAGGGTTCTTCAACTCGAAAGAACGTAAACAATAAATTTCCATTATCTTTAGAAATGTCGTTCACACGTCCAGCTATTGACCCAGGAATCCTTGAAGGTCGATTTGGACAGCGCATTTTTGCTTACTTGTATAACTTTGACTATGCTTAATTCTCTAAAAACTGATTATGTTTAATGTTAGCCACGTCTTCCCCATCATTATTCTGTGTAACTCACCCACCCTCTCGCTAATTTTGAACTTTTTGAAAATGTAGCTTAATGTTGTTTGAACCAAGTATTCTAATGTTAACTCCACAGGTGTTGTCGTGTTCCCTCAGTTACTTAAAAATCTTTTTGGCATCATTAATATATGTGATTTCATGTGGTTTTTTACAAGATTTTTTAATGTTTCCGAACTTTAAGATATAGTGCAATGTTACTAATCACACTGTTTTATATCATGTGTAAGCTATCTGTTGTCTATTTACAGTATTTTAAAGGTGATGTTCAATTTGAATAACGATTGAGATAAATCCAAATCAGTACAATTGATAGAGCCACTGTAAATAATGTTTGATTTTTTTATAATTTCGCAACATAGATATAAATTATGAATTTCATTGATCATGAAGTATTGCTTCTGTTTCACTGAAACCTATTTTTATAAATTTTGTTCCAAGATGATATTTTCCATTTGCATCCCCTTAAGGCATTACTGCCATATAGTGATCATTATTGACTGTATGACTAACTGTCCTATGCCACTAAGTGTGCGTCATGTGTGTTTAAATGTCATTTTTTTCTGTAATGCTTGTTGAGGCAAGGACTATCAGGAACCATGTGTATTTGTGTGATTTAGGAGAGAATGTGAACTGACGACTAATATATACTTATAGTTTTGCTGATACCAACTCTTAGATTCAGTCGCGAGACATCTGAAGAGCGTATCTAGCACTTAGATATGGCGCGTTTATGATATATTTTATTCGTATATAATGTAGGATGAAGTTCCCTACCTTTAGTTTGCCAGGCAGTTAAGCCTGATGTTAGTAAAGCGATACTAGGATAAGGGTTAAAAATCGCGAGATTCCCCCTAGTATAGAGATTAACTTTGCCTTCCATAAGTCAGATTAGCTGCGAAGCCCTGATTATGGACGTTGGCATATCAGTTATGTTGATTAAGAGATATGTTGAGATATTAATGATGAAATATTATAATGCTGAAGACGTATTACCGATGCATCGTGAGATTTTAGCACGAGGATGTGCTTCTTTTTGTTGACTAGTGTGTGTGTGTCTGTGTGTCTAAATGTGTGTCTACTGAGTTTTCCTGACATTAGATATATCAAAGTAAGTCATACCGTTCGTTAATGATCACATTAATTTAATTTCCTCTCTCTAAGTTTTGTCCATGCTTAATATTTATGTAAAACCTCGTTATTCTAATTGCTTCCCTTTATTGGAAATTGTTTATGCCTACACATATAAGAAATAAAACCACAACAATTCCAATATAGTTTTCAACTACTTTTACAATAATTTGTTTAAATTCTCACATAATAAGATGATTCTACGATTAATCCAAATTCCTAGAATTCATAACAATCCACACAAAAAATAATCAAATTTCAAAAACTGTCGGTCTCTATCTTCCTTCCTCTTAGATGTTAAATTTTGTTTTGCCTTATCCCTAATGGCCAAGGGCCGTGAAATCAACACAGTGGTACGTTGTTTTCACAAAAAGAGAAAGGAAAAAAAAGAAAAGCTCTATAGAATTAATAACTATGAGCTGATTCTATGACCAATCTTATTTCCCGGAAAAGCCCATAATACTTCAGAAAAAAAATAAAACAAAAGACAAAGAATACATAAAATTATTAAAAATGTGCCCTGAATTAATATTTAGTACCTAAAATTCTCACTTAATGAATGGCTTTACATGAAATTTAAATTCTGCGTTACGCTCTTGCGAAACAGGAATCAATTCTTTTCGTAGTTACACATATGAATGTTTACCTCACCCACTCATGTTAAGCAATTCCAAACCTTGGGAACGCATTATACCTTCTACAAATTTATAACTAACGAATCCCCACACTCAAAATACAGAGAAAAATGTTCGTTTACCCTCACATGTAACTCCATTTACAACACTCGATGTCCTTAATCTCAAAAAAAAAAAAAAAAAAATCTTGTCTCTTGATTATAAGGTATCTTTCTAAATCTGTAATTACAATGGTTGGTATTTCACTGACCTGATTTGGACCAGCTAGCATGTTATTTCATTCTATACATACACAATAATACACATTAAGTTCAATAAAATGGCACGCGACGTATTAAGATGACATTCACCCATTAAACGATGGAAAACGATTTAACACACTGTTACTTTACTGCATTTTTTCTATCCCAAAGTTATAAATACGAAGAACTGACCCACAAATCTAATAATTACATATCTGTACACGCTAGTACGCGGTGCTCATTAAGTGGCACGCTGCCGACTTTCATAGGCCAGCAAAAAGTAAAATACTGACATTGCGATTACACTGAGAAATATGAAACTTTGCAAGCTAAACGTTGATCGACAGGAAAGACAGACGTGTTCACGCTAAAGAAAAAACTTCCATCGTGGATAAGTCCCGTGATTCATATCTGACACATTATTTATATTTTCAAGCAATACAACGTTATAATCATAGTTTCTGAATACGTATTATTTCTAACACGTATTAATATTATTTTCAGTAAAAAGCCCCTTCTTCACCCGTTATTATAGATAACCAATTCCTTTCTAAATCATCACTCTTATGAATGATTATTTGGTTATACTCATTACTTCCCGTTACTATAAACTTTTAGCAATGTCTCGGCAAATGGATTCCCCAGCCCTTAGTAACCCTACCAATCCTCCTCTGGAACATTCGCCAGTATGGCAAGACACACATTCAGTCCTTTTCTTACTTCCTCCCTTCCGAAAAAAAATAACAACAACCACACCAGAGGCACGCCGTTTTTTTTATTATAAATCATTTCAATGTGACCTTATATTCTCTGTGCTTAAAAGTTATCAGTTATGATCGTTGTAACCAAATGCTTAGGATTTGTTAATATAATGTATGTTTGTAGTACCCTTTGACTTTAAGAACAACCGCGAGGCGCTCTTAGAGGCTATTGCTAAGTGTTTATAGATTCTAGTAGTAATGTGTTCTGTTCCGAATCCATTGCAAGATTTTCGGAAACAGTTTTAGTGAATGTGTATGCATGTACCATGGTATCTTCAAGCTTCAAGCTTTCAAGCTATAAGAGCTTTTTGTATGAGCGACAGAGGTTACATCCTTTGGTGTTCGCGAGACCCTTAGGTTGTGTGTGCCTCTCACGTTGATTTGATATAGATAAAGCTGTTATAATATAAAAGGGATTTTTTTCGCGCAAGTGATTTTCCCTATAAACATTGCCAAGTTAAAGCTGTATAATTACTGATCAGTGTAAATAAGGAAGTTGTGAAGACAAAGTAGCATTAATGTTTAAGTATGAGTGATGACTGCGCAGTGTGTATGTGAAGTTTTTTGCTATGGAGGGAGGCCCCCCTTCATTAGCTTATAATAAAGTATGGTTGTGATAGTGTAACTGAATAGAGATAACCACAAATCCTAAGACCCTATAAGAAATTGTATTAGCTATGATGATTGAAGACCAAACTCAATAAGCGACTCAAATCATGTGATAAGAAAAGCACAGAATATTTTTAAACTTAGGTGTTACCTAAGGTTTTAAGTCATAGAATTCAGCTATGTTTCCCCAATTCACCTTTAAGTATTGATAAAGAAACCCATCACTTATATTTATTGTTTATCAAACAGACTGATCAACTTGATGTAATCATAGTGGTATGCTATTCTAAGGGTACTTCCTCTTACACCAGTCAGGTTCTCCATCATTTTTAATTCAGTGGGCAGCACATAACTAAAATACACCCTTTGACAATATTCATTATGAATCTGAGACATGACCAATGACCAAGATTAAACTAATCGTTATATCAAGTTCTGTTTACAGGTCACAGCACGACGAGATCTACAACCTACAAACCCCCTCCCTTTCTTTTGCTCATAATTACCATGCTATAAAAGCATGCCTAAATTTGTTAGGGATTAATAAACAAGAGAAGACCTAATTATTGTCAATTAACATTTCATTTATAAGACAACCCAATGCACTGCAATTTAACACTTGTTTTTAACATCCAGTGACAGTAGAGTACATCATTTCTCCAGATAATAAGATCGATATTGTTTATCGATATCTTTGATCACACTTTTTTGCGAAAAGAAGAAAAGAATCATTATACCTCTTGTTTAAACAATCAGTGCTAAACCAGCAAATCTCAGACTTACTTTTGCTATATTTATGTAAAAAGATAAAGTCATAGGATATCCTCATAGATTGTAAGATGATTGTATCAATGTGGCCTCAATTACCATGTATTATGAAGGTATGTTATGTAACTCTAGAAACACTTTACTTCAGTAGCATCAAGATTTATTATAACAAAATAGAAAGACATGGTGAACTCTGATATTTGACTCATTTTATGACAATAGTAGGCATTTGTTAGGCGGAGGTCTAATCCAGTATATAGATGCTATTATGGCAAGTCATTAGACATGATTTTTGTAAATAATGCCTTACAATTTATAACAAGTACTCCTCATTAAATGAACTTCATTTTTCTTTAGCTAAATTGTTATCAATATTACTACTAATTATGTATAATTCAATTGTATAATGGTTTTATGAAGAATACTTGTAACTTATTCCAAGTTTATCACTAATGTTTGAACAACCATACTTAAGTGGAACATCTATGCAGTTTCCATAGGTTATTTGCTTATGTTATTCAGCCATAAGGCAAACATTAAATTTCATTTTTGTTTACTCTATAAACTTTAGCCATTTTTTCCCTTCTACCTCTAAAAATGGTTCCACATAAATTCCATACATGTTCCATTTATGTTAATTATATATAACCATAATTTGTAAATAGATATAAGAAATATTCATTTGGTAATGTGATACCTGAAAAGCACTTTCATTTAATTACATTCCCGTGAACTTTAACCCATCCTCACCCCATAGAAATATTCTTGTGCATCAATCCTAACTCTGGATCATTTGTTTTTCTGTTGCGGCATGGATGAACAAACACGTCGAAGCATCAGGAAACACCACCACCATAAGGAGAAAGCAGAGGAGACACCAGGGTCCCTAGCAGTTACTCTTTCCTGGGAAAACCAAAGCACCCCAGATGACCAAGTATCACATCAGGAGTGGCATCCAAGGCTACTCGCGTCTGGAAAAGCACTTAATCTTTCCAGAGGTCCTCCTCAACTTCATAGACTCATGGCTTTCGCAGTGAAACCCTGGGTAACAGCCAAAGCAACTCTACCCAGCAAACTTTTACAGTGGCTCAAATACAATAACTTATAAGTCACTCTTTCGTGTTCTCACCTGCAAGAACTCAGACCCAGCTGAGGTGGGCGAGTGTAAGCTAAGCGGACTATTCAAAAAACCATAAACTCCACTTCCGAACTTTTCATCGGCTCTTCAGTACAGACTTTTCCAAGCAATACCAAGGAGCACCGTACGCTTGAACACGATATCATATAAACAGCAAGCCACAACCGAGGTTCTTCATCAGTTTCCCTGTTTCAAAAGACTAAGTACAGACTATCATACTGGAGCAGGAAGCACATTAAACTGTTTTCTCTTTGAAGTTTACATTACTTGTGACAGCTAGGGCCTTGTTAGACAAACTTAAAGTAGTAATTACAACCCTTCAGTGACCAAGTGTTGTGAAGTGTCTCCCAAAACTATAAATTCATAGTGGTGGAACAGTGTGTTTCTATGGACTTCATTCAGCGTGGGATACTTCGAAACCAACCCGCATCAACTCATTTCCATTTTCCTGTCCTCTGATTTTCTTTTTCAGGTGTTACAAATGACTTTTCAACAACAAAAAATATATGTACATGTAAATGTTTGTATCCTCTATTGCCTGTGTGCCCAGCACAACATTTTTTTGTAAGTGTAAATTATTATTTTATGTATTTAAAAATTTTGTTACCAGTCGTCTGGATTTGCTGAGGGCAGCAAAATCTAGGCGAAGGGGATGTGTTGCGTGTATAGGCTGAGCTAGATTTGGAAATTTCGGTATTCTGTAACATGTATTGATTCTGACAGAAATGTATGTCAAACGTAAATTCTGCTGACTGGCAGACTGTTGGCATAAGGAAATTATCGACATGCGACCCAGACTGGTTCTGCTGATCAGAAGAAATACTAGGTCAGTACAGGCTTAAACATTCTCTCAATGACGCAAACGGTATGATGCAAAATTAATAGTTAGTGGGAACCGCTGAATTGACTTTTTTAGGGCCCCTATTTAAGCCTGGTAGAGTTAGCCCTCGGGGAGAAACGTCGCAGGGATGTCAGAGGAGACTTTATGTCGGTCCTTGTGAGAGGTAACAAAAGTTTATCTAAACAGTGTTTCTACGAATATTATAGCCCCGCCGGACTCAGCAGATTATATATCTTTCGACAAGCCCAGCCATACTCCTAACGCATCGCCAACGGTAAGGTTATATCAAATTATTATGTCATTAGGTATTACCAAAGCACCCCTGGTCTCTTCTAGACTCAGAGAATACTCTGTATAAATACTAGGCTTCTTCAAAATAGAGTTAGTCAGTTTAGGTTGATTTTGATGTTTTCTTTACTCTCCCTCCCAATAGCTACACCCCCAGTTGTAGATTAGGTTTGTAAGTTTTTCAACCCCCCATACAACCCTGATATGCAACAGTATTGCGAGAAGGTATGCTTGAGGCCTTTCTGCCATAACATTATTTATTGCCTCTAGATTGGGACCAGTCACTTTATAGCGTCCAGTGTCTTTCTTTTTGCGACTAACTGGTCCTTCATCTTGAAAATATTTGACGCACCTATTGGTTTTAAAAGACATGAGGGTACCAACATTAAGTCATTTTAATTAAGCGTGAGAATGACAAAAAATTTACATCGTATACTGATAAAACGTAAGACGTTTATGTTGCAAATAAAAGTATATCAACTTGACGTTACCTGGACACTTTTGATAACATTACGCTCCGAGGGACTTGTCTGAATTCTGGGTAGCGTTGCATAAACTCCTCTATGCAGCGGTTTAAACTATATATGTCGCACCAATTTTAATTCCGCTACGAAAGTAGCATTCAACCGTGAAGACACGGTGCTCTGTGTTCATATCTAGGGGAAGCTGGTTGTATTGGTTACTAGCGTAACCACACTCAGAGCGCTGCAATTTGCTTACTGTTCCGCAAAAGTTACCGCTTCTTCTCCATAGAGGGAACTATGATTTCAACATAGACTCAGTAGTCAACTATGACGTCATTCTTCCTCAATCGGAGGGCGGGAAATAACAAATAAAAATGAACACCATGTACAGTAGCATTATTAGTCATGTTTAATATATAAATATGTTCAACGCTTTTACATGCTTTTCTAAGCCTAACAGAGACTTGCTTACCGTTAAATACAACGATGGTATCTTGTCCTTGCAGTGTCTCCTCCTGTTCCGACCCTTCGGCAACCTCTTCAATGAGCACTCCTGATGAAACTAGCAATTGTCGAGACTTGTAGAGAGGTCTTTAAGGGGACCAGGGAGTTCTGCTACAGGTGACTTCAATATCACGTCTAGCACCACTTGTTTGCTGCTGAGTTTGTTCCTGTTAGTGATGTTCATCCTGCTACAGTGGCTTTTTTGGGGGGGAAGCTTCCCTGAGTCACTAGGAGAAGGCTGGAAAATAAAAATCCAGATTTTCTCTCCCTCAATGCCATCCTGGTTCTTAAAGACGGCTGGAGTTTCGGCGCGCGTGGCATGGAATTTTCACCTTGTAAATCCTTCGGTAAGGTCCTCGGTTCCGGTCCCTTCCCTCGGGGAGTGTAAGCACGAGGGAGAGGGAGGGGAACTGGTCTTACGAGCCCCCACCGGGGAGTTTTAATCTGTAGCTGCTATCATCTCAGCCCAGGTCCTGCCACTCCCAGTATCCTCTCGCATCTGTGGTATAGGTGGTAGCATTCAAGAGTTTCCAAGTTCGAATCTTGTCAGGTTTTCTCTTATCCTGAAAGCTGAATGCCAGGTAACTTAAGCTCTATGAACCCATCATTTCATTCATCGTACGATGTGACCTACGTTGAAAGACTCTCCCAGAGTGCGCGCCCCATTAGAGGCGTAGGTCTTCTATAGGTCGGGGTGCTAAGTTCCCATTCGAAGTCGAGTCACGGAGCCACATTTGGACCCAAATATTAGGATACTTTACTGGAAATATTTATGTAAATGTTTTGAGGTCTCCTGAATAAAAATCATTTTAGAAAAAGGTCTGTGCATGCCCGTTTGTGAATGAACAAGAACTGGGTTAAGTACCAAATTTGATATTTACGTTAATTATATTGCAATGTTGCGATACACCAAAGTATCCTTGATATGTAACATTTTTCAAACATTTAGATTTTTTTAAAAATAACTAAACTGTTTGGAAAAGGCACCATATGTTTAATATATTTTCATAATAAATAAAACCTACATATTAAAATTTCTGCTAATAGCTTCAGATTTCTTCATTCTGGATGACTTTTGCAAAACTGGTGAATGCCCGCCTCGGTGGTGTAGATGGTAGCATGTCTACCTCACCTTCAAGAGGTCCCGAGTTTGAATCTCGGTCAGGGTCACTTACCTGGATAAGGTTTTCTCCGGTGTTTTCCCTTATCCTTCAAGACGAATGCTGGGTAACTCTAAGCTCCATGGACCCTGGACTCATTTGAGCATCATTTCACCCAACTCATTCACCGTCCGATATGAGTTAACGTTGGAGGACGTAAATTACAAAAACTGGTAAACCATACTAGGTAAGAAATCGACAAAATGTTATTGCGTACAAAATGTATATCTCGTTATGCAGTTTATCTCAAATGTTCTTGCTATCGGTTTGAATGTTGAAATACTTACACTTTTCTCAATGAGTCGCTATTAGTTTCTTTATGTCTTGGCCATTCAAAGGCAACATGCAGCAACCAACTAATAAAGGATTTGACTTATCTATTCTATTTCCATTGTACATATAACGAAATGCGTAATATAATTATAGGACTATTCCGACTAACATGAACTAGATAAAAGAATCAACATTGCTAGGATAAGTTTGCACAAGAATAAGTATCAAAAGTTATGTAAGTACATACGCAGGATTTGTTTAAACTCTTGGCCATACAAGTAAACGAAATAGACGCTTCCAGAGACTGCTATTTTTTATCAAAGGGTGTATGTACAAAATTGTAAGAGGTGCAGTATAGAACCTCCGTAACTAATTGGTTTTCTTTCAATAGGCCCAGCATACCGGATTCCTGGTGGTTTGCAAATTGGGATGTTACTGCTGCTATTGGAATCATTTCCCTTGGTAAACTAACCCATGCCACAACAGACGCTACTGGGCCAAAGCATGCCAAATCGGGTGCCGGCCTCACGCCCACATACGCAAGGTAGGGGTGGGCAATCACCCAACTGATACGATAGGAGATGTGGTCAGCATCTCTGCACCTCTAGCTGGAAATCTGGCTTTCTAGACCAGGGTTCGCTACATATTGCAGCTCCTCAATTTCCTCACGATGCTGTCCTATATCCGGGACATAATATCCGCACTCTCCAGGGATGGGATCTTTCCCGGGCGACTTCCCTGCCTAAGAACCAAAGCAGGACGACTTAGCCCACTACGTCACGGCGCAGATTATTTCACTTAGTAAGTAAATGTTAAGTCTGTGTTCTCTTATATTTATCACCATAACTTTTTCATCATATAAATTACGTTTTTCATACTTTATATGTTGGTTTGGAAGATATTCTGTCACATCTGTGACAGAATAAGAATATTAGCTTATGGTTAACACATTATTTATATCTTAAGCAGTTGGCGAACTGCTAACATTACACTTAAGTCACTGTTACACACATAGAAGAAATGCTGTACAGTCACTCTCCACTGAAGAATTGGTAAATTTACAGCTTTCGTACTAGTGACTGCATTCAACTCAGCTAACTGCTCCACTCCTCCTTAAGTAGGGTGCAAATCTTATTGGCTCTTTATCGAAAGGGAACTTTCCAGAGGCAGCAAAACAAATCATTTTTTTTCAGTTATGATATGCCTCCGTCTCTTTTACCTCTAAAACTTTATCATCAGACATCGGATCCCATACATCTTAACAATCAATGTACGCGCACAGGTACTATACAAGGTCAGGCGGGACATCAACAAACGTCCATGTCAACAAATATACCGAAGCGCTGTGTGTATACAGTCCGGTAAGGATACAAAGTGTAAGCTACGTTACAATATACCATCCTTCTCATTGCTTTCGATACGGGAATTACAGTGAACAACGATGTTTATTCGTAAATTGTCCAATGTGAATTTTCTGCGTCTGTCACTGAAACAATAAACAAATATTGGGAGAAAGTTCGTTCAATTTTACATGACGTTAATGGTGCATATGAGTAGTACAAATCATTTTCATATGTTTGTCCGTGACTTGGTTTATTTCTTATATTACGCAGCATTGAAAATCCAGTATTTTTATGTTGAATACTGCACAATTCATTTTTTGTTCATTTGGTAAGTGGCGCATTCTCTGTATTGTTAATTTTTGCTGACACCTCCTCGACTGCCTTCAGGCAGCTCGAAAGTACATTCTTCAAGCTGCTTACTGGCCGTTGATAATACACAAAACTTTTGATTTATAAAATGCGGATTGTCCAATAATTGTTGTGTAAGTAATGCTATTAACACAATATGCCATACACCTAATACCTGTTTCATATAACCTTGCCCCTCTGACATGTATCACTCCGCGTGCAACTACCTCCCCCCTCATCCTAATTGGCTAATGCTTTCGCGCCATAGGCCATAGGCGGTGCCTTCCCGTCACATTGAAATCTGCAGTAAGCGTCATAATAATTGCTAGGAAGATTGATCAAATCATACAAATTAGAATATGAACGCATGCAAAAATAATGAAGTTTATAATAAAACTGAGCAAGTTGAAACTGAATGAATTAGCAATGAAACTGGAACAAGTTTATAATGAAAGGCCTTCGGCCTTTTCCACTGGGATTTTTTAAACCAGCACACATACCTTACAAAAATACTTATCTTTCAGTCTTAAAAGTCGTCACGCCATACTTGTCGTGTGTCCTTCATTCACCCAAGTTTCGTCAAGGTAGTATATTTTACTACTTGTATCTCGGTACAGTCTGACTATCCTTAAATAACGTCTTCGCCACACAGCAATATTGTCCCTGGAGTGGTAAGTTTTCCTGTTGTCTCAATTTCATGTCGCGATGTTCCTACGCATCTAACACACCTGTAAGTTCATCCGCCTGCGGTGCCGTATGTAGGAAAAGCGGGCGTTAAACACTACACATTTCATTTTCGTTTGAAAGTTTAGAGCACAGCTGTTCGACTTCCGTCGCTGACAAAGACGGATTCCTCTCTGTGAGTGCATTAAACACATGCACCACAATTCTTTTTCCGCCGCTTTGTAAAGGTTTTCCCTTGCAATGCTTCAGCGAAAAGCTGGCGGTAGACCCTGCCATTATACATATAATAAGTACACGTGCAATAAACGATCAATAAAATAATTTAGCTCTTGCACTCGGCACAACGCACCTTCGAATGGCTGACTAATCCAGTTCAAAACAAGGTCAGGGATAAAAGTCATATAAACAAATATGTCATCACTACCGCTAAATCACGAGCTATCGTGCCATGTGCTTGAGAGCAAAGGCACCTCCTCTTTACTTCGTTTAAGAATTAACATGCATTTCAGATAAATCAACTCTGTTGCGTAATATATTTAATTAAAACAGTTACGAAAATATAAATTTGACAATTCTCTTCCAACATATAAAGATATATCACCATGTTAAATAGCGCACTAATTTTTGCCGCGCAACAGTCTATACCACAGCAGCAGCCAATGAGATGTGATAAGGTCACATGACGGTTAAGAAATACGGGGCAAGCTTATGTGAAACAAGGATTAGAACTCCCTGGAAGGCAGATCTACCAGCTTGACGAGCAGTAGTTGTAACAAAACTAAAGCTACGCGTTGCGAACCGGACTATCCCTGCGCGTTGTGCCCGGGACTGCCATCAGCAGTTGTACACTGCGAGACTTGTAAACTTCATATCCCTTTAAAGGTGTACGGGCTCCGATGTCTGATTATCATATACTCATATTTGATTTTTTCATTATGATACATTTATGTAAAATGCCTTTACAATAACTTTGCCTAGAGGCCAATGAAAGTCCCAGCACACCTGTTTCTTCTTTGTGCAGGCCTAGTTATTTAGTAATGTGGTGGCATATCTGAGTCACTTTTAAGACCTGCAGAATTCAATTCTCGGGGTAACTCTTCCTGGAGAAGGTTTTTTCAAGGTTTTCGCTTATCCTGAGAAGATAAATGTCGAATAATCCTAAGCTCTGTGCACCCAGGTCTATTTGAACATCACTTCAACCACTTCATTCAGTTCAAGGATGTTAACTGATCACAAAGTTTACAATGCATAATTGTCTTTGTGTTATCTAGTGCGAATATTCAGGCTGTGGAGTCTGTGACCTGCATTCTGCATGCTCTGGCCGACGTTCTTTCCCACAGGTTTCTTGAAGGTTGATAGGCTAACCTTAAGAAGGATAATTAATCCCTGTCTTTCATATCCCTCCATTTGACCTCACTTCTTATTTTACTTCACCTTTTGCTCTGAATTTTATGTTCCATAGTTCCAGGCATTCTTGATCTCTCACCTGACCCGTCAATCCCACTCAGATGAAATTATTTAATTGCTTAATTAGTTAACCCAGTAGTGGACTATTATGTGTTTCAAATGGGAAGAGTTCTCGCCTTTAGCGAATCAGATGTGTTAGAGCCGTCAGCGTTGCCACCTCGTCATCCCCACTCTTTTAATATTTCCCCCCCTCTCTCTCTCGCACACTTGCAAGTGTTCTTGGCGCTAACGCAAACTTAATTTTCCATAGTTTTATAATAATGCAGTTGTTGAAATCACAATTGCAAAGTGGATATTCGTCTATTACGCAAATGGTTTAAATATTTAGTTTAAAATTAATTATAGTTTATGAATTATTTATTTTTCTAATCCAACGAAAATACCAGCAGTACATCCGTATAGTTGTGAATGTTACTTACGTTAAGAGAAAATTCGTCATTATCATTGTCTTCGTCGTCTGAGTACTGCAAATTTATTACCAAAGGTTCCAAAATCTCATTAGTACTATTTCTTTCCAAAACTCGTCTTCTTGTAGTTTATCTGATGTCTCACGCAGTTTTCCCAGTCTTGTTGTGTTCCTTGTTAATTTTTTCGTAAAGAAGTCGCTCAACGTCAGTCAGTTTAAAAATATTATTTCTATTTGCAACATAATTTCAGCCCACATTAATTTAATTGGATTGTTCAGGCAGTAGCAATGGGGAAGGTGGATCGTATCAGTGGAATAGAAGAGAGCATTCCAGCGCAGACAAAAAAGGGCAAGATGGCAGTCATGCGTAATCTATGTATTTAGGATATTTTGTCAGTGTTTAGTAGACTAGTCAGCCCTCTTAATTTGCTGTAGATCATGATGCTAGGTCTTGAGGTATGATCTGGGGATACTAGGGTTAAGAGCTGCAGGTTTTCACAGGTAAGGCTGTTGGTCTGGGAAGTTAATAGCTGTAGGATTTAGAGGTTAGGTCTCGAGATAACGTTTGGGACTCTAGGGTTAAGAGTTGCAGGTTTTCACAGGTAAGGCTGTTGGGCTGGGAGGTTAATAGCTGTAGGATTTAGTGGTTTGGTCTTGAGGTATGATCTGAGGGTCTAGGGTTAAGAGTTGCAGGTTTTCACAGCTAGTTTTCACTGTTGGTCTGGTAGGTTGAAAGCTGTAGGATTTAGAGGTTAGGTCTCAAGGTATGATATGGGGGGTTCTAGGGTTAAGAGTTGCAGGTGTTTCACAGGTAAAAGCTTCTGTTCTGGAGATTAATAGCTATAGGCTTCAGAGGTTAGGTCTTGAGGTATGATCTGGGGCTCTAGGGTTAAGAGTTGCAGGTTTTCACAGGTAAGGCTGCTGGTCTGGGAGGTTAATATCTGTAGGATTTAGTGGTTTGGTCTTGAGGTATGATCTGGGGCTCTAGGGTTACGAGTTGTAAGGCTCATAGCTAAAAGTTTTTGGTCAGGAGTGTAAAGGCTGTAGGGTCTTATGGTTATGTTGTATGGGTTGAGGAATTGTGTTATGATCTTGAAGTTCAGGTTGCTAGTCCAGCGGCTAAAGGTTGTTAATCTTGAGGCAAGCCCTACATGTATGCTTTCCTATTTCATCCTATTATAAACTAACCTAACCTAATATACTCCTTTGTTTTTGCCTTCTTTCACATTTCTTTAACCTAATTGTGTTTGCTTTTGCCATCTGTACTCTTTTCTTAAGCTGCTCTATGTTTACCTCCTCAACCTATCATAAGAATGTTTCTTTTGTCCTCTATCTAACCTATATCTTTTAAGCTCAACTATTTTTATTCATGCTAACTACTTGTATGTATGATGCAAATTTTTGAGGCATATCGATGTTATAGCTATCTTTGTCACTGCAAGAGATATATATGCTGATTACAGATCTTTATACAGTAAATTTAACCCTTTGTGTAGCTACTTCTCTTTTCCTAAGAATTGAGGTTCTTTTGTTGCTAGCGATTCTTGTTTATCGTACCTTCTCTATGCTTTCAGGAGCTCTGTTTCACCTTGTTATGTTTTGAGGTCTTATGCTTATATCTTAGGCTTTTTGATTAAGTCTTTTGATCTGAAAGGCCATGTATAGTGCTTATGTTCCTCATCTCTTTTGGTCACATGGTTAGATCTTGAGGCATGATCTTATGGCCTGGGGGTTTGAAGGATGTATGTCTCGTAGCTTAAGCTCACAGGTCTGAAGGTTAAAAGCTGTAAGTTTAGTGGTTAGGTCGTATGGATTCAAGGTTAAATCTCTCGATTTAGAGTTTAAGACTGTAGGATCTGGAGATTACGTTACGATGTATGATCTGAGGGCTCTAGGGTTAAGAGTTGTAAGCTTCATAGCTAAAGGTTGCAGGTATGGGAGGTTAATAGCTGTAGGATCCAGAGGTTAGGTATTGAGGTATGATTTCGGAGCTCTAGGATTAAGAGCTATAGGTTTTATAGCTAACAGTTTGCCAGCTAGAGATATCTTCGTTACTGTTAGAGGTATATTTGCAATGGTCTAGGCGTACAGTTTTCACGCGTTTTTTCATGCAGATTGGTGTCTTCATACTCTTGTGTCTTTTTCAAGCTTTTCCCCATCTGCATCTTGTAATATTTCGTAATGCTGAACCAACTTTCTAATGCTATTTTCAAGCTTTTTCCGATGTTCTGAGGTTTTTGTGCATTTCAGGGATTCCTTTAGACCAAGTTCAGCTTCTTAAACCATTTTATACTAATTCAAAGGTTTTCAAGGATATTTCAAATTATGAGGTAGTAGGTCCTTTTTTAAATTTACCTATTTAACATTAATTAAGGTGTGTTCAGTTAGCTTATGTAGTGAGATAGACGCCCCTCGTCTTTTCTCTGGACTTGGGACCAGCGTCAGAATTTGTTTTCTGAACGGTAGACTTAACGCCTTCCTCTGCTCTTATTATTCAGGGTTTTTCGTGTTTAGATGTCAGCTACGTACCAGAGTTTGTTGTTTCTGGGTATGCAAGTTGGTTTTTCTACTCTAGGGTTCCTTATTTCACTCACTGTTAACAACACGGTAATGTCCGTGGGAATATGTAGATACTCCATCATCTGCAATTACTCTCTTATCATCATGTGGAGATAGGGATATTTTGTTCACTTCCACTGACGTAACATTATGTTGACGGGACATAATCAGGTTCATCGGCGTTCTTATGATTTCTCTGCCTTTAAGACAATCCACATAGTTCTCAAAGGTGATGTACTGTTTGATGGCACTATGCTTTATGCCCTTTATCTTCTTGATTACACCTCCATCGATGTCGAGAGCATACATCTTCGGTCTCAGTCCAACAAAACGATGAATGATTTTTCCATTGGCTTCATCTTTAAATTTTCCCAAAACTTTCTTGTTTTTTGTAGAATGGCATATGTGGTCGCTAGGATAATCAGCAGTATCCAGATGTTCCTGAAAACGTAACTTATCCTGGTATATATCTCTGGTAGTCACACGATGGATGAAAGAGTCAGTATCCATGTACATGAGCTTCAAATTTTCAAGCCCGTAATACGGCATTAGCACATCATAATGATACCGATACGTCAAGGTCTTCGAGATATCCAGCACACACATCCCAATGTATATAGGCTTGTTGAAGACTATCTCCCGCGACGCCATGTGGACTGCGGCCAGATTAGACCCATATATAGTTCTATCAATAAATGTAGGCTTAGCAACCAGCTTTTCCAATGTCTTCCAATCGGTAACAAGTCGTATATTCAGTCGGTTTCTGATGTTTTCCATGGTTTTTCCAAACATGGCATTGTTAAAAAGTTTGTAAAGATCCTTCTCGAATTCA
This sequence comes from Mantis religiosa, assembly GCA_030765055.1. Lineage (NCBI taxonomy): Eukaryota > Metazoa > Arthropoda > Insecta > Mantodea > Mantidae > Mantis > Mantis religiosa. Next base: position 429,545,268 of record CM060950.1, on the reverse strand, counting down.
TTTCTCGATCCCTGTCGTAGCCGGTTATTGAATTCCACATAAGGTTTTAACCAACATGACTGTTGAAATTGTAGCACCCTATGGATTTTAGTCAGTTGAAACCCATGACTAAGGGCCTGCTTCAAGGTCATATAATGCACCACATACTTAGTTCTTGATCCAAGGTGAGGAATTAATTTCTTTGTAGAAGAACCCGTAGGCCTGATACACTCAGGCAGGAACGGTAAATCATTATGCAGGTCATGGAGTTCTGCAGGATATTGAAGGTCTACTTCTAAAATGTATCCGAGAGGGTCATCTTCTCTTAGTATTTCTAGGTTGATATCTTCAGGAGAAACCCACTTAAAACCCCCAAAAGGAAGGGCGTGGCACATTGCCCAACCATATTGGTTATTTGCGTCCTCGTATGTAATATATTGTGCAGGCTTGCTTGAGTCATATTCCTTCATGTAGTGGTTGTTCGCCTCTGCATACCGATGAGAAACTTGACATAATCCTCCTCTTATACCTGCTTCAACCATGAGTAGCTGGTCATAATCCTGTAGTAATTCCAGTTCAATTCCTGTGTACAGCAGCATGGCATCCCATGTAAGTCCAGGTGATGTAAAATAATGTGCAGGATCAACTTTATGGGTTTTCAGGGTCTGCTCTCTGAATGTCTCAAACACATCTGTTAGTAGGAGGACATCCGAAGTTAAGTAGAGATCACTGTAGTCACCTAGCGTTCCAATGTTGAAGTGACTCCATATTGTTTTGGCATGCTCATACTCTGCATCACTAATTTCTTCTTTGTTTAACTTATTGTAGAATGCCTCCCTCGGAGGAATTTGTTTCACTCAAAACATCCCATGATGTGACGTAATCGTAGGGGAACACTCCCTTACGGCTCATTAATTTGATCTTCTCTGCTCCAAAGTACTTCAGGGTTTCAGGATATGATGTTAGATTTTTTACTAGTTTATCCAAGCTGGTACTAAGGAAACGGTAGGTATCTACAAAGCGGAGTTTAATGTCACCAACATACTTGGAAAATGATATGTAACTTTCCTCGGAGCTAGGAATTACTTCTACTCTCTCGCTAGTGAAACCCAACTCTTTAACAATGAAATGAGAGTTATATCCACTCAGGTTATGCATGAAGACAGGAATATAATTAGGTACTTTACAGGTTAGATTACACTGATTATGTAGACTTCCTCGGTATTCACCAGTTATATGGTCATGGTCCCGTACTTTCCAGTTCTCAACGGTAAATTCTTTACCACATAAGTAACACTCTCTAGAGCATTCGAAAGATTTTTGCTGCTCATCTGTTAGTGTTAATGGAGAATCAGTTTTGTATACACTATTAATCTTCTTTGCAAGAGAAGTTAAATACTCCATAAATTCCGCTGCTGCATCATATCCACGATATACGTAAGGTTCAGTAGGAAGATCGGTCTGTAGGCCTTCAATAGAGGCCGAAGATTTGACATATACACAGAAACTCATAGGGATATGATTCCGATATGGAGCTGTATAAGATGTTTCGGGATTAGAAGAACAGCTATGGTAAGGACTGAGAATGCTTTCAAAGTCAGCATAGATGACATAAGGCAATTTCAGCATCCTTTCAATGTTTTTGAATCTAACGATAGACTTCTCGTTTGTTGGCATAACAATCCTGGCAACTCCGTGCCGATTGCATATTTTTGTATGTGCGTTCATCTTCTGCAAGCCTCCTCGTCCATGCTGATCATCAAAGTGCGTAAAACAACGTTTGCAGGTGTAGATCTTTCCATTACGTTTAGTTTTCTGTTGATGAACAAGTTTTTCAAAATCCTTTATATAGACGTAATGCTGGCGTCCAGCAGCATCACTTAAAAGAAGCAGATCACGCTGCTCAGTCAGTTCTTCATCGTTAACTTTCATAGGAAACACTTGATTCTTCTCATCCAGTCCGAAAACATTTATAGATATGTTATTCCCTCGTTCAAATTTCGGGATATCACTCAAGCTCGTGGGAAATGAGACGCAGGTAAAGTCATATCTTTCTTGAAGATCCTTATACTTGCTAGTCCGTTGAGGATCCTTTTGAACGAACTTGGCAAGAACAGCATACATAAAACACTTCTCATCATCATAGTTGTGTGTATTTATACAAGCACCTTTAGCTCCCAACAGTAGCCGGTAGAGGGATGTAACTGCTTCCTCGTAGTCCATTATTCTTGTTGATTCTAACGCGCACACCATCAACAGCTAATAAAGCCCAGCTGCTTCCTTTAAGTTGACTTTCCTCCATTTCAGTACAAAGTTTCTTGAATTTCCTTTCCAAGATGGCGTTCAAGTCACTTTCTAAAAATATTGCTTGATTTTGTGTTTTAAATACTTTCTCAGTAGTGTCACCAATGGCATTAACAAACTGACATTCAGCCATGATGTTAATTTTCACACTTTTATGAACCCTTAGCTCCTTCTGAATGGCTTGAATTATCAGCTGTTTTGATTCTTGGAGATATGTGTTCAGGTCTTGGCATGTAGAGCATTGGATGAAATTAGATTTCAGTCGATGCTGGAAAGCTGTTTCATATTCTACGACATCATCTTCATCAGGAACCATTAACAGCAATTTATGTTTGGTAGGTTCGATCTTGAGTTTCTTAGCAGCAATTATTCTCTCGCATCGTTCTTGATGCGCATCTCTGCGATGTTCAGTAGCATAAACGTTAGCACAATGTTTACATTCATAATACTGACCGCAGACCAGCTCGTGTCTCTTTTTATGGTAGTTTTTCAGGAAACTCTTATCACATTTACCACACTTAAATTCTGGAATAGCAGTGTCTAACAGAGCTTCCATTGCTATAGTTTTTTGTTATGTGCAGGCTAAATATCGGGGAATATGTTGCTAAGTAAGTGTCCGATACACCCTTTCAGATCTCTTCACTTTGATAACTTATCAACGCCACTGAAGCTGAATTTCACTGCAGGAGTTTATCCGTTAAGCTATAAATACACTAGCGTAATTACAACCTAAGCTCAATCAAGCTCTATTTATACAATTAGTGCAGACCTAAAAGAAAACTTCATCATTCCCACCAATACCGGGGTTCGGAGGTGGCGCTCCTATCGGAGGAAACCTAAAAGAAAACTATTATCTTGCTACCACAGGAGTTCGAAGATGGTTCTACTATTGGAGAAAACCTAAAAGAAAACTCTATTAATTTTCCAGTTTTCGATTATTCTTTAACTACTATACAATTCACATGAGAGAAAAAATAAGACAAATTAAAATTTAAAAAGGAAATAAATAACTAGATTTGAAGATAAAATTTAGACAATTCAAACGAGCATAAACACGACTAAGCTACGCCTTTTAGTTTTAAAGTTACATTAGGAGCTCCCATTGCCACCCGTAGACACCTGTCCGTCATCTTCAACCCCTTGTTCTTGATTCGTTTCACACGTCTCTTAACCTAGCAGTTCTATCTTTCTCAAGTTAATCTATTACACTGTTTAACTCATCTAAAGGACGTCCTTAGGCTCCTTCAATTCATCCTCAACCACGTATTCTTGATTCCTTTACATCCATCTTTAACCTAGTTATGTTTTTGCTATGGACATCATTTCTCTTTTCTTAAGTTCAATTATTTCATCCATCTTGTTATGTTGAGTCTTTTGCTTATATCTTAAATTTTGTGATTAAGTCTTTTGATCTGAAAGTCTATGTATATTGCTTGAGGTCCTCATCCCTTTTGGTCATGGGACAGGTCCTGATATGTGATCTTATGGGTTGAGCTTGTCAACACTCCTAAAACATTGATATTCAGAGTTATTTAAATTATCCTGCTGAGATTCGAACCCTGATCGTAAGGTGCAAATTACCATTTCAACAGCTATTTCGGGGCTAATGCATGTATGTGCTCGTTATTTAATTGTATTATCATTATCCAAACGAGAGTTATTCAACATTACAGTCATTCCATCAGAACCGGTGATCGAACCATGGATCACTAGGATACGGAGCCATAAAACATTCACAGCAGACGTAAATAAAAATACCTACGGTTTACGCCACTATTCTAAGTGTAATAGCTCGCAAAATAGATCACAATTACGGAATTTGATGAACGCCAGGAATGGAACCAAGGATCTTCTCCGCTAAAACATAACAGGATGTGATTAACTGCGAAGAGTATCGCCATATAAAGTTAATTTCACCACTCTAGACACATTGGTTAGATATATTCAGATTAACTGATCCAGGAATCGAACCAGGGACCCTCGAACTATACATTGTCAGCATATGATTAACAATGAAGTTAATGTTTATTTCAGTGCTCTAGGTCTATTGGTCACAGAGATATTTAAATTAAACGATTTAGGACTCGAACCGAGGATTCCAGGTATACGGTATAAACCCTGCAGATACTACTTAACTATATAACATTTATAAAGTTTGTTAGAACCCGATCTCATAATTAGTTTCAGAGTTATAACGGTATTAAGAGTGCTCCCTTGCGCGAGAGTCGAACCCAGGATTGGGACAATTTACCTACCTGCCCTCAGGCGTGATAGATAGAAACGGTGGTGGTTAGCTGGTTGTTGCACTTAAAGTAGTAGGGGACAAATATATTTAGTTTCCTGATGCAATTCAAGGTTAATTAGGAAGTAAACATGTTTACTTACTGGATGGCATTGACAGGCGTTGCGTCATATGTCTAGACATAGAGCCACCTGGATGACCTTGAATCTGTGTTTGAAAAGACACAAGAGTATGAAGACACCAATCTGCATGAAAAAACGTATGAAAACTGTACGCCTAGACCATTGCAAATATACCTCTAACAGTAACGAAGATATCTCTAGCTGGCAAACTGTTAGCTATAAAACCTATAGCTCTTAATCCTAGAGCTCCGAGATCATACCTCAATACCTAACCTCTGGATCCTACAGCTATTAACCTCCCATACCTGCAACCTTTAGCTATGAAGCTTACAACTCTTAACCCTAGAGCCCTCAGATCATACATCGTAACGTAATCTCCAGATCCTACAGTCTTAAACTCTAAATCGAGAGATTTAACCTTGAATCCATACGACCTAACCACTAAACTTACAGCTTTTAACCTTCAGACCTGTGAGCTTAAGCTACGAGACCTACATCCTTCAAACCCCCAGGCCATAAGATCATGCCTCAAGATCTAACCATGTGACCAAAAGAGATGAGGAACATAAGCACTATACATGGCCTTTCAGATCAAAAGACTTAATCACAAAGCCCAAGATATAAGCATAAGACCTCAAAACATAACAAGGTGAAATAGAGCTCCTGAAAGCATAGAGAAGGTACGATATACAAGAATCGCTAGCAACAAAAGAACCTCAATTTTTAGGAAAAGAGAAGTAGCTACACAAAGGGTTAATTTACTGTATAAAGATCTGTAATCAGCATATATATCTCTTGCAGTGACAAAGATAGCTATAACATCGATATGCCTCAAAAATTTGCATCATACATACAAGTAGTTAGCATGAATAAAAATAGTTGAGCTTAAAATATATAGGTTAGATAGAGGACAAAAGAAACATTCTTATGATAGGTTGAGGAGGTAAACATAGAGCAGCTTAAGAAAAGAGTACGGATGGCAAAAGCAAACACAATTAGGTTAAAGAAATGTGAAAGAAGGCAAAAACAAAGGAGTATATTAGGTTAGTTTATAATAGGATGAAATAGGAAAGCATACATGTAGGGCTTGCCTCAAGATTAACAACCTTTAGCCGCTGGACTAGCAACCTGAACTTCAAGATCATAACACAATTCCTCAACCCATACAACATAAACATAAGACCCTACAGCCTTTACACTCCTGACCAAAAACTTTTAGCTATGAGCCTTACAACTCGTAACCCTAGAGCCCCAAATCATACCTCAAGACCAAACCACTAAATCCTACAGATATTAACCTCCCAGACCAGCAGCCTTACCTGTGAAAACCTGCAACTCTTAACCCTAGAGCCCCAGATCATACCGCAAGACCTAACCTCTGAAGCCTATAGCTATTAATCTCCAGAACAGAAGCTTTTACCTGTGAAACACCTGCAACTCTTAACCCTAGAACCCCCCATATCATACCTTGAGACCTAACCTCTAAATCCTACAGCTTTCAACCTACCAGACCAACAGTGAAAACTAGCTGTGAAAACCTGCAACTCTTAACCCTAGACCCTCAGATCATACCTCAAGACCAAACCACTAAATCCTACAGCTATTAACCTCCCAGCTCAACAGCCTTACCTGTGAAAACCTGCAACTCTTAACCCTAGAGTCCCAAACGTTATCTCAAGACCTAACCTCTAAATCCTACAGCTATTAACCTCCCAGACCAACAGCCTTACCTGTGAAAACCTGCAGCTCTTAACCCTAGAACCCCCAGATCATACCTCAAGACCTAGCATCATGATCTACAGCAAATTAAGAGGGCTGACTAGTCTACTAAACACTGACAAAATATCCTAAATACATAGATTACGCATGACCGCCATCTTGCCCTTATTTGTCTGCGCTGGAATGCTCTCTTCTATTCTACTCGTATCTCATTGATCCAGCTGATACACTTTTTCATGGAAGAGTAAATGAATAATGCTGCTTTGAGCTCTCTAGAGTAAATAGAGATTGCCCACCTTGGTAGCGTAGATGGTAGCATGTCTGTCTCACGTTCAAGAGGTCCCGAGTTCGAAGCTCAGCCAGGCTGAGTTACCTGTACAAGGTTTTTCCAGGGTTTTCCTTATCTTAAAAGACGAAGGTCAGGTAACTCTAAGCTCCGTGGATCCTGTGCCCGTTTGAGCATCATTTCACCCATTCCATTCATCGTCCGATATGACTAAATGTTGGAGGACGTAAGTTACAAAAAAGGGTAAATAGAGATTGCCCACCTTGGTAGCGTAGATGGTAGCATGTCTGCCTCACGTTCAGGACATTAATTTTAAACAAGTCATCATTTTCAGTTAACTGCCAAATTCTATTTACAGATTCCTGTGAGATATGCATATTTTGGGAATCTTCTTTTACATGTGGCGCTACTGTTCGATTAATGTCCTTGCTATGTCTCCTTTTTGTATGATAAATAATTTCTCTCTTCCACGACCACAGCTTTTTAAGACCTAAGAGCGAGCTTTCACTACTATGAAATATACTGGTATATTAAAAATAAGCACTGAAACAAAACAAATAACTTTAATGAATTAAAACACACAAGCAATATTTGCATGAACCAAAATTCAGTGAGATGCTTTTAATGGGGATAGATGTTATTGAGCATGTTTGCCATTGCTGAACAACAAAGGATATTGCTTCCATACAGTGCTATAAATTACCAAAAGTTGTACTGGCGATTTTCTGTATACCATTAGAGTTACATACATTATTTTATGCCTTTTAGATCTAATTAAATACTACCAATATCTTAACAGAAACGTTTTAGGCTAATTAATAAATTTGCCACCTATGAATCTGAAGTAACTATAATCTTTTCAGTTATTTCATACTTGATTTTCATGTAGTAAGATTTTATGCTTATTTTCAAGAGCTGAATGACCTTGGAAAAGGAGTTACTTTGAAAAAGCTTATGACTTAATTCATATTACTCTCTCTGCCCACTCTTCTGCAAAGTATTCTAAGGCATATTGTTCCATCTACTCCGTAAGAGATGCACAAACGTGAAAAATATGGATCCCATTTAAACATACTACATATATCAAATACTTTCGATATGACAATGTGACTTTGTGGGTTCGTAAGATTAAAAGTCCAGTTTGCAGAAATTCAAAATACTCTTTATTTCCGTAGAAAGGCTCCTGTACAATTCTGAACTCAGCAGTTTTTTTTTTTTTTTTTTTTTTTTGTAATTTACGTTCTCCAACGTTAAGTCATATCGGCAGATGAATGGAATGGATAAAATGATGTTCAAATGTGTCCGGAGTCCATGGATCCTGGAGTTGCCCAACATTCGTCTTACAGGATAAGGGAAAACCCCGGAAAAACCTTATCCAGGTAACTCACCCTAACCGAGATTCGAACTCGGGACCTCTTGAACGTGAGGCAGACATGCTCCCACCACGCTACTAAGGCGGTCCTCAGCACAATGACGTAACACACACCAGTACAGTCTCTCGTTACTTCTGCACACGTAAATAAACAAAAGAAGTCGCTTTAAAATCACTACACGTTTATTAGTTCTCAATTCGCAACTCGATACAATTTAAATGTCCACACACAAGATAACCAGTCTGCTGACTAACTGCCGTCTGCACTGCACAATTGCAACTAATTCCTTATTTTTTTCAAGTGGAGGAAAAATGCTTGTTATGCACTAACCCTGGGATTGGAGTGTGTGACTCCTCTGGGGGATTGAACCGCCAGCCCTACCCACTAAAAAAACTCCACCGGTGAGAATTCAGGAGAGCTGCTGTGGCAGTACCGCTGTAAGCACCAGCGGGATATATTAGCGAGGCAGTAGCCTGGTCCAAGGTGAGGAAGGCGGCCCTTGCAAAGTAGTTAGGGATGTCTCTGGATTTTTGAGTGAGGTGGTTATAGGTGGTTGTTGGTGATGTGATAGGGTATTTCAGGGTAAGAATGTGTGAGCAGTTCTAGGTAAGGATATTGTGGCTTGCTGTCTGTAGTTTGGCGTCATCATCTGGCAGTGATGGCTCTGTCGCTGGAGTCAGGTGGCCAGGTGGTTATAGGTAGTTGTGGGTGATGTGATAGGGTATTTAAGGGTGAGAATGTGTGAGTAATTCTAGGTAAGGTTATTGTGGCTCACTGTCTGTAGTTTGGCCTCTTCACCTGGTGGTGATGGCCTCTGTCTCTGGAGTCAGGTGGCCATCTGGATGGTACCCCTGCAGGGTCCTGTCCGTCGAGCATCGTTTGGAGGGCTGCCAGTTACTCATTGATGTATCTCCGGATTTTCAGTGTCTGTTTGTTGGTGATGCTATTCAGAGTTGTTAGTGTATTGTACAGTATCCTAAGAGAGAAGGCATGTTTGTCTTGGATGTCACCCAGAAGATGGTCAAGTTTCGTTGTAATGTCTACTATTGCAGATGAAGTAAGTAGCTCCTCTAGCTGGGCTACCTTTTCGGCCAGGTGCAGAATCTCAGCCTGAATATCTTCCAGGTTTGACAGGATAACTGTCGAAGCTGGAGAGCTGATGGCCATGGTCGGATGGTCCTGTGTGGCGTGTGACGGCGGAGCAGAGGTTGGAAGTGGGAGTGGTGCCGTATTCGACGGGGTGATGATCTATCTCTGGAGTCCCGGCGAGGGTATGCTGGGCACTGAGCCTATCCACTAAAATGGCTGAAGCCATTACAGGTGGCGCAGTACCTGCGGCGGCCTCTGAGATCGTGTGCCCTGCAAAATGCTGTAGAGTAGGGGCGCCACAGTTGTGACACCGTGGAGGTGCGGTGTACGATTCGGCGGTGTGCCCGTAGGCACAGAAGTGTCTGCAGGGATGTGGCGCTGCAGTTTGGTAGCCTCGACTTTCAGGCACTGTCCTAGTATGGGCAGGCCGGACATGAAGGCGGCGTCGCGCTCCCTTTGGTCGGCAAAGTGCCAACGCACATAGGTGGTCGGACCCCTTAAAGAAGAGATGCGGATGGCTTTCATGACTGAGGGCCACCTCTGCGCTGCGGCGGTGAGCAGGAACCTGGAAGGTAGGTCCCGGGGGGCTCCGACGATGACTGCGGTGTGAGTGGTCGAGACTGGTATCGGCAACTGTGGAGTGGCGGCGGCGGTTGTAGTCGGTCGGTTAGAAGGTGCTGCTGGCGATGATGGAGGTGTGTCAGCGCGGATGATTGGAGAAGCCACTTTCGGCAGCGTTGTGGTTGGCTGTGTTGTGCTGACTGGCCCAGATGCCAGGTGAGGCGGCGGTTGGCTGGGCGGCTGGCGGGCGTCCGGCGATGAAAGGGAAGTGGGCCTAGATGCCCAGAACTTCCCGGCCAGCTCCGCGGGAGGCTCCCTCAAGGCCACCAAGAGAGGCGGCAAGGCGGGAGACGGTGTCCGAGAGCTGGCAGGCGATGGCTGCGGCGAAGCTTTCTTCGCCGGCTGGCTGCTCTACTTGCCCTTGGCGGCGTTCTTCTTTCCCATTCTGCGTAGTAAGATCGGCGTTATCTCCTCAAGGTAATGTTTACTCCTGAATTCCTGACTGCTGCTATGCTCCTTTTATACCTCCACCACTCCTTCCAGCAACTTGTCCACGCTTCACGGTCTTTTACAAGGCAGCGAGAAAGGGAGGGAACCATCCAGACGCCCAGGCACGTATTCAGAAGTCAATTTCCGGGGGGGTCCAAAAATCTGCGTTGAATTATTTGCTTTTGATAATTAATCAGGGATGTAGTTTTATCATGTTAGTAAAACTAAAAACAGATGTAATATATTACTTTCACATTACTTTCTCCACCCAATCTTCTACAAATTGTTCTCAGAAAAACTTGTTTTTGTCTTGTTTCTTTGGATAAAGTCTATAGAAAGACCTTTAATTGCACACTTTTGTTCTTATACCTGGGATAAAGTGATATAAGCAGCAATCAGATATTTAAAAACGAACCACTAATAGATGCATTTGAAGTATTAGTTCTCCTTGAATGAAAAAGGGAATAGGATCTTAGAAGTTAAAAATTACATACCTTTAAGTAAGTATCTGAGAATTTTAATCACTAACAAATAATATATCGGAATTAGTTAACTTTGCAATACATTATTATAATTGACATTATTTGTGTATTTTAACGAGTTACTTGTGCAGTAACTTTTCGTTTATCTGTTAGGTTTAGAATAGTTATACAGACTTCACTTCCAGTAAAGCAAACTTCAGGGCTCATCCTCAGAAAATTCACAATAGGCATTCTATTTGTTATGCAGCTATCTTAAATATGTAGTGTTTAAATTAAAATTATTGAAGCCATTTTCGGCCGATTTTATTGAAAGTCTTCGTTTCGCATCCTTGAAAGATAACGAAATTAAATCCTACATTTTATATTCCTCCAATATTTGGGTTCTGTAGCGCGCGCGCGGACATTTATTTTTAAGTTTTTTCCCCCTTTTCTGAAGTCCTCAAAACCTGCATTCCTGATGACATCTCAATATCAACCTTTTAAATGGAATGTAACACGTTTGTGCTTACTAAGCACGTGGTAGACGCAATAAACATTGATCCCGTACTCCCGTACACTGACCTGAGTCTCTCTGGTTCTCACAATTTCGCAACTCATATAAAGCACGATTGCTCCATTGCGTATCGTCATCAGGCAAACTGTTTGGTTATAAATGATTTCAACTGGAGTCTGCCTCCATAGTTTGGTGGTAGCGTGTCTGACTCCCAGTGAAGGGATCTTGGCCAACCTTGCCGCGTAAGGGGAAGGAGGGTTTACCTCCATCCACTATCTGCGAATATAAGACGCAACGTTCCATTATGTAGAGAGAGCGAGAAAAAGGGAAATGCTTTCATGGGAAGGTGGGGTGAAGTGAACAAAATCCACCTTTGCTCATATGAGCGCAAGTTGGGCACCGCAGAAGCGATTTCCAATCGAGATCAAGATAGTTTTCTCAATAGGACTTTTTACAGGGTATCCCCTTATCTTAATAAGACGATTGTCGGGTAAATCTTATGTTCTAGTCGCTCTAGACTGATGTGATGGTATCACCCGTTTGATTTACTGCCCAATATGATTATCCAGTTAAAGGACGTTAAAGTATTAAAAATAAATAAATAAAATACTAGGTTTCCTATGAAATTATGCAACGAGCAATTTTGAGACTGTTGAATGTGCACAACAATTGTTTTATAGGATGAGATGTTTCGAAAATAGCTGATACGAGGGAAGTAGAAATTGCGGGAGTTGCGTATTTTATGAGCTCCACGTTCTCTTTTAACCTGATGTTTTTATCTATGATAACCTGGTTTCTTAGTTAAATAATCATGTAAATTAAAGAGGTGTTTATCGCCTTTCCCCAAAAAATTCAAAATTGTCGTGTCTCAAACATGCGGCATTTTAATCGTAATCAATAGACATGTTTCTGAGAACAGAAAATTGACGAAAGTTCTTCCATCCAAAAGAAGATATTCACTCACTTTAGTCAATGATCCTTGTTTCAGTTTAACAGATTCTGGGAGAATCTACGCAATTTCGAAGATTTGCAAAAGCATTGGGTTGAGCATCACGATGAAACGTGTGCTGGGAAGATGCATCAAGTGATTTGCAAGAATCCTTCCCATCATGATTCGATCACATCTTATGCTCAATGCGGAAAGAATTGTAAAGTGTATCTCGGGTAAGTAGAATTATAATTGAGTGTTAACGTGGAAGTGTTGTTATGTGTTAGATAACTAATGATAAATATGTTTATTTCAGTAAAGCCCAAAGTGAAGATGTGGCATGCCAGTCCGAACAGGATCAAGGTGAAGATGTGTGCGGTCCGTACAATGATCGTCCGTTTAAGGATATCGGTACATCGAAATCTGAGGAGGAAGTCATAGAAAAGTGAGTATAAAATAATAAGAGTTTTACGTTACCAAGTGTATTAAATATTCACGATGTTGAGACATAGTTCGTGTATGTCCGCAGATCCAGTAAGAAAGGAGACAAGAAAAAGAAGAAGACGAACTGCAAACCGAGAATCGTCAAAGCCAAGAAGACGTTCGATCAAGACAGTTTCATCATAATGATGTTCGAACCCTTCACACCCTTCGCAGAAGAAGTAGAGGAAGTAGTTGCGAGTGATGGTAAATAGTGTGTGCATGAACGATAACGACATCTCCATCAGCATTGACTTTCGTGTGAACATAGAATTATACAATGAACTCCCATCACTTTACATTAAAGCCACACATGACGATACGTTTGTGTATATTACAAAAGAGGATTGGGAGGTAATAATGTCAAATTGGTGTGTTTTGGATACGTATCTGAAAGATGGTAAGCATCCATGTGCACCGTACAGTGAAAATATAATATATGCATTTAATATAATGTTATGCATGAATAAGATGAAAGAAATAACGTTTGTGAATACATGTTTAAATGTGGGCAGTATAAATCTGAATAGTACTGCATTCAATGGACTTAAAAGACTAATTCCATATATTGAAAGAAATTTATATCAATTGTATGATATTCATAAATCATTATGTTCATATGATGCAAAAAGCAGGAGTGCAAGGAAGAGGATATTGGAGATGTATGTTAAAGTAAATAAAAAGATAATTTGAATTTGTAATGTTTTATTTATTACACCTATATGATAGATTGTACAACATGAGTTAATGGTTTATAAGTGAAAAATTTATCATGAATAATTAAACAGAATAATGAAGTTTGTGCAGGAAAATTTGACGATGCTTGAACTTCCAATCTGACATTCACTGCCCCCTCACAGTATCCTCAGGTTGATGAGAGCAATCGATGACGATTAGCGGTGCATATTTCAGAAAGTCGTTCCTTTTCAAAAGAGGGTAATTCTCCTTTCCATAGTAGGATGATTGAAATTTGGAATATTGATCATACAGAGATGCAAATTTCGAATTGGCGAAATCCAAATTCATATCGTGATAGGGGTAAGATTCACTGTTGAGATAAAGTTTCAGATTGGTGATATTACAATTATCAAATAGAGAAGCATCCTTAGCGAGATGATTCAATCTATCCACTTGTGCACCGACTATGACGAAACGTGGTTTTTCAAGTTTAGTCGTGGTTGCAATGTTCCATGTGAACGCTTTAGTTTGAGGTACAGCAGGTTGAGTGTGAAGGTCCAAGGTTCGAAATGCGACGTGTAGAGGTTTATCCGATTTGACGAGTTTAAGCTTATCAACTCGTTCAGAATCTGAAAGTCGAAGTACAGGCATCCTCCATTCGAGTCTAGTTAGTTGTATGGTTGTAGGATCGTTTCCAATGATACAATTATTAGAATCCTTAGATCTAATGAGAATAAGTTCAAACTTGCTATTAAGTATGACCTCCTTGTGATCGTCGGCGAAACCCAGCAACATCGAAAGAGGAACGATAGCATTGAAGACACCATTCGATGTATTCACGATGTCTACCACACCTCCTGGATAGATCCATCCAGCATTTAGTAAACGATTCGATTCCAGTTCATTCAGTGCGGCATAGTTACGCATCGTTGATGAAATGCCCGGATTCCTAGTTCTACCAATAGTCGTTCCATTCATATCCAGACGAATCTCATCGAATAGGAATGCCATAGCATTGTTACTCAATTTCGATGTGGCGACGGTGCCGTCGGGTTTAGTGAGAGTCCCCTCAATGTAGAGATAACTTCTACTAGGAAGCGTGTACAAATCTTCAGCTTGACATGGAATTCTAATTTCATCGTTCACATCGAGAGCTGACGTATTGTACGGTAGGAATACGTGTTCTTCCTCCTTACTGATATTATCATCAAAGGTCGGAATCCCGGTCACGTCCAACACATCCATCATAGAACCTTGAAGCCTAAGTTAGCAAGAAATTTTCGATTAGACGATGTGATTAGCTTAGGGGTCGATGATCGAGTAGAGTTCAATCACGAGAGATGTTTTTTAATATAGCATCGTCTCTTAAAACGTATACCCATTACGACGTATGTGCAATCGTACAGTGATGGTTTCGTTCCTGAAATCTAACTTATCGCCGTTCTGGTCTACCACTCTAATGTCGAGATGATCAATGAGATTCGTATCGATTATTGGTAAATATATAGGACTTGATGGTTCCTGCGAGATATGATAACCTGGAGGTACCGATGGGAAAAATTCATACAGAGAATGACCACTTTTACCATTGATGAAAGATCCTGTTGCAAGACTACACTCGATACGTATGATGCTGACCTTGAATATATTAACCAAATCATTAGACTCAGTCAGCACGTTCGCCGGTACCCTCTGTTTAGAGGTGAAACCGAGAAGAGGAGCAATAGATCTCTCACGACTAAAGTCGATAATATAGGGAGATTGAATTTCTGATTTCATGGTGTTATTATTAGCACGTAGAATAAAGTCGTCACCGATGTCGCGAACATCCTTGATCAATCTGGCGATATCATCCAATTCATAAGTACCCGGTGGAATTACTATACGTTCGAATTTTCCATCGCGAACGTAATGGAATAGATTATTACTCTCGTCCACATTCGGAATCGAGTAAAAATTCTCAAAATTCAATAGAGCTATCTCGTAATGTCCGTTAGGATCCAGATGTAATGGTGGATTTAAAAATGTAGAGAAGCTGGTATCACTACCACTCACGGTGATCGTGTAACTCATCGAGGAGAAACTGAAGGCACAAGTGACCGCAAATCACAGAATCGAATTCTTGAAATCTCGTCGTATTATATAGGAGCTTGACACCCGAAAGGTATGTTTCTATCTCTTCCGGAGGTCTCAGATCGCCGAAACTGTCAAAGTAGTAGGCAACGTCACCATCCTTACGTACAGCAATCCAATGTGTACCAGGTTTATTTGATGTATCCAGATTCACTACTCTTCTCTCATAGTATCGAGGACGTGGAGGGAGTTTATCGATCATGTAGACACCTCTAAAATGTGGAATGTGTAGACATCGTGCATACGAATCGATCTCGGTAGCACTCAGGGCTTTTTCCGGGATAAATATAGGCCTCGCCCCGAGTTTTTTGATCGAAGATACAATCCTCTACCCTTACGACTTCTCTTACGGCGAAGACCTTTACCCTGTGCCAAAGATTCCATACGCTCGTTGTGACGTGTTAGTTCCGCAAGTTGTTTTGCATCCGAACGTTTCTTATTGACTGCCGTAGCAATCTGAGCTGCACCTCCAGCTAGACCACCTGCTGCACCTAGATCTGCTAAAAGTGGTAGCAAAGGTAAGAAACCACCTCTCTTGTTGCGACGTTTACGCATACCAGCGCCCGCTGCCAATTTACCCTTCCTAAGTGTAGTCACAAGTCGAGCTGCAAGTCGTTCGCCCAAAGAAGCGTCGGCAGACTTTACAGGTCTCCAAGCTTTCTCTACCAACACCTTATCGGCTAGACGACGAGATTCTGTATAAGTACTCTCTGCGTAAGCCCGATCGTGATCGAGACACGCTGAATCTAACCCGTTCACCGGTAAGTCACCTCTCTGCAAGCGTTTATGTAGTTTCGTTCCGGGACCGCAGAAACGATAACCCGGTAAATGTGCCTCAAATGGTAATGAATTAATCAAGGAATTAAGAATTCCCGAACCTTTGCGTGCACGTGTAGAGCGCATGTCTCACTATGGAATAAAAAAGGCAAAACGTGCTCTTTATAAGTATACGATTCCTATGACGATTGGCTAAATCCAGTAATTACATAGATTGCCCTTATCACGAACGAAATAAAAGGCAAAACTTATGCTTTATAAGTATTAGTCGCGATATGGAGATAGTAAAGCAAAAGTGTACACTACCCATACAGGTGTTAGATTTCGAGGATGACATTCGCAAAGGACGACACGGTACGTTGTTTCCGAGTAACGTTAGAGCGCATATACTGGGCAGTTCAAATGCTGGAAAAACGAACGTTTTACTCAACCTGCTTATTCACGAGAATGGCCTGAGATTCGAAAACCTCTACATATACTCGAAATCGTTGCAACAACTTAAATATCGATATTTACTCAGGTTACTGAAAACTATACCCAATATAGGTGTATTTACGTTCGATGATGGTGAAAAAGCGATTCAAACGTCGGATGCTAGAGAAAATTCTATATTCGTATTTGATGATGTGATAAATGAAAAACAGGGTAAGATAGCTTCATATTACAGTATGGTTAGACATCGTAATGTCGATGCTATATATTTAGCACAATCATATGCTAAAGTACCTAAACATTTAATTAGAGATAATGCAAATATGATTATATTCTTTAGACAGGATAATCTCAATTTAAAACATATATACGAAGATTATGTAAATACCGATATGTCCTATGATGAATTTAAGGATATGTGCAAACATATATGGGAGAGAGATGAACGATCCTTTGTTGTTATAGTACCAGAATATCCATTGAACGAGGGACGCTACCGTCACGGTTTTGATCGCTTTATCAGAATGAATAAATAGAATAATCCATCACTTAAGCAATGAGTATCGACAGGTTCGGATCCCGAAGAATCATACCCTCTAGGGGTGTGTTCAATCGATATATCATAACTAGAGATCGATCGGGAAACTATCGATTCAAGGGAAAGCGATTGTGCAATATTCACGACCCTGAAGAAGGTGACGATGCATCGACTAAACGTTATGTGGATACGCACACGGCTGACGTCGAGAATCGAATGCAGATCTTCAGCGAGCAGACATCGTATCAGCGTATGGGCGAGTTTGAAGCTATGCTTAGGGCTCACATACAAAAATCGCTCGACATCCAATACAACAATTTAATGGAGTACTTAAGTAAATATGCACTTAAACGTGATTCCGAAAATAATATCATTATAGATGGTATAAGAAAGAAAACGCTGTTGGAACCCCTTCACGAACACGACGTTCCTAATAAAAAATATGTAGATGACAGGATTCCAATTCACGACTCTAATGAAACTCTATCATTTCGAATGAAGAGATTGAAGGATTTAGCCGATCCGATAGATGATAGTGATGCAGTCACCATGAGTTATGTTAATCATTTCTTTATACAGAAACACAATGAATTGCAAACGGGTTTAACTGAGACTATAACAAACATTGCCGATACTATTACACGGAAACAGAATGAATTACAAGGTCAGTTTACTAGAACAATCACCTCCGCTAGCGAGACTATTACCACAGCTGTAGAAAAAGAATTGAAAGAATTAACCGCACGACAAACGGAACTTGATAATAAACGAATCACTATAAATAGTGATATTCATACTACGAAAACACGAATGAGAAATGTTGTAAACACTATGTTACAACAATTGAAAGCACAACTCATTATTTCATTGCAAACACGTCCGTTTCGAGGTCCCTCTTTAAGGTATACGTTAACATCGGGACTCGAATACTATAAAGTTCCTGGAAATGGAAGTGTACTCTCGTGTTCTATTGTATCATAGGTACATCCGCATGCTGTAAATGATACATTGTTTGCAATAAACGGAAGATTAGTTGAAAGATATCCTGTAAAAGTTGAAACTGGCGATATTCTATCGTTTACAGCGCCAGTCGGACGTGCTAAAGATGGTCATATATTAAGTATAGAACTGATAGTTTCATATAAATTAGCAGTAGCTGATTAATTATACTGTCACCAAATTAGCGGTAGGCATGAGGGCGCCGAAGCAACACCTGGGGCCCCGGCTAGAAGTCATAGTGGAGAGGGCGGCCGATCACCTGACCGCAAAACAGCTGGAGAAGGTTCGACAACTGCTAAGACGGTATCAGCGCGTCTTCAGCCAAGGTGATAGTGACTACGGCCGCACGGACAAAGTGCTTCACCGCATCGACACCGGGGACGCCCGGCCTATTCGGCAACCACATAGGCGCGTTCCGCTGGCGAAGCAAGGGGCGGTACGAGACATGCTGGAGGACATGAGATCCAGGGGAGTGATTGAGGAGTCTGACAGCCCTTGGTGTTCCCCTGTAGTCTTGGTGACGAAGAAGAACGGTGAGCTGCGCTTCTGCGTAGACTACAGAAAGCTGAACGCTGTCACCCGGAAGGACTGTTTTCCCTTACCCCGCATTGACGACGACCTGGACTCGCTAGCTGGTGCACAGTGGTTCTCGACCCTGGACCTGAAGTTGGGCTACTGGCAGGTAGCTCTAGACCCGAGAGACAAGGAGAAGACCGCATTCTCGACGGGCCAAGGGCTCTGGCAGTTCACGGTTATGCCCTTTGGCCTCTGCAACGCACCAGCTACCTTCCAGCGCCTCATGGAGTCAGTGATGAGAGGGCTGACTTACGATGCCTGCCTTCTATACCTGGACGACATCATCATCGGGAAGACTTTTGAATATCACCTCGAGAATCTGAGTAAGGTGCTACAGAGTCTGCAGGCGAACAACTTAAAGCTGAACGCTAAGAAGTTCCATCTCTTCCGCAAGGAAGTTAACTACTTGGGCCACATAGTCTCAGCAACCGTAGTGGCCACCGACCCGGAGAAGACAAAGGCCGTGAGGGATTGGCCTCGCCCAAGGGATAAGAAAGAGTATCGCAGTTTCCTGGGGCTGTGCAGTTATTACCGCCGCTTCATAAAGGGGTTCTCCAACATGGCCAAACCCCTCACCCGCCTGACAGAGGAACACCGGCCTTATGTGTGGACGGAGGACGCCGAAAACGCTTTCCAGCACCTGGAGGAGACCCTGTGCAGTGCTCCAATTTTGGGTTTCCCACATCTGGGTGGCGCCTTCATTGTGGACACCGACGCCAGCAACCATTGCATTGGAGGTGTCCTATCGCAGATCCAGGATGGCACTGAGCGGGTGATAGCCTATTACAGCAAGACGCTATCCAAGGCAGAGAAGAACTACTGCGTCACCCGACGGGAGTTACTGGCGGTAGTAAAGACGTTGGAGCACTTCCACAAGTACCTGTTCGATCAGCCATTCCTCCTGAGGACTGACCATTCCGCCCTAACCTGGCTATTGAGCTTTAAGAACCTGGAAGGCCAGAAAGCACGTTGGGTCCAGAGGCTGCAGGAGTACGACTTCACCTCGGAACATCGTAGAGGGAAGAGCCACGGTAACGCTGACGCCATGTCCCGAAGACCCTGTCCAGAAGAGTGCGGCCAGTGCACAAGAGTGGAACAGAAGGAGCGTGCCGCAGCAGTCCGAGTAGTTGTGGCAGTGCCTGCTGAAGGCTGGGATAGCGCAGGCCTGAGGAGGGAGCAGCTGGCGGATGCAGACTTGGGGCCACTCTTGAGGGAAGTGGAGGCAGGGATGAGACCAACCTGGGAGGACATCGCACCGAGGAGCGCCACCTACAATTCGTACTGGGCCCAATGGGACTCGTTGAAGACCAGAGAGGGCGTGCTGTTCCGGGTATGGGAATCACCCGATGGGAAGACGCAGAGAGAACAGTTGGTACTTCCCCGGAGTAAGGTCCCGGAAGTATTGGAGGAAGTGCACGTCGGTACTTCGGGAGGACACCTGGGAGCGAATCGAACGATTGACAAACTACGGCAGCGCTACTACTGGCTGAGACTCCGAGCAGATGCTGAGAGATGGTGCCGTCAGTGTCACGTGTGCTCGGCGAGTCGTGGCCCCCAGACCAGGAGCCGGGATCGCATGCAGCAGTACAACGTCGGAGCGCCATTCGAACGGATCGCCGTTGACATTGCTGGACCGTTCCCAGTTTCCGACCGAGGCAACAAGTACCTAATGGTGGTCGTGGACTACTTCACCAAGTGGCCGGAGGTGTATGCCATCCCAAACCAAGAGGCAAAGACAATCACAGACTGCCTCGTGGAGCAAGTGTTCTGTCGATTTGGGGTGCCGTTAGAGCTACACAGTGACCAGGGTACCAACTTTGAGTCCAACCTAATGAAGGAGACACTACAAAGGCTTGGGGTGAACAAGACTCGCACTACGCCTCTACATCCCCAATCGGATGGCATGGTCGAAAGGTACATCAAGACCTTAGAGGAACACCTGAGGAAGGTCGTGGCCAGCCATCAGCAAGACTGGGACGTCAAGTTGCCACTGTTCTTGCTGGCCTATCGCTCGTCTACACACGACACAACTGGGATGACGCCAGCTAGCTTAATGTTCGGCCGAGAGTTACGCCTCCCTTGTGACCTGGCTTTTGGAAGCCCTCCGGAAGCGAAACAGCCAGCGACCGAGTATGTGGAGAACTTGGTGGACCATCTCCACGACATGCACGAGATGGCTCGCCAGAACATCCAGAAGGCGAGCGACCGCATGAAGACCAGGTATGACAGGCAAGCCAACAGCCAAGGGTTCCAGCAAGGTGACCTGGTCTGGTTGTACCGTCCTACCCCGACCAAGGGACGCTGTCCGAAGCTCCAGCAGCCATAGCAAGGACCGTACCGGGTGGTGAAGAGGATTAACGATGTGGTCTACCGCATCCAGAAGGTTCCCCGAGGAAATATGCTGGTGGTACACCTGGATCGACTAGCCCGCTAAGATGGTGCTGTTAGGGACGACCAGCTTTGAGGAGGGAGCAGTGTCACCCAATTAGCGGTAGGCATGAGGGCAACAGCTGTGGGGAAACCAAAGGGCAGCCGAGCCACGCCTCCCATTAGTCACTGTCACTAACTGAGGGGTTTTCAGGGAAATGTCACTTGACCCTGGGCGCTTCTCTCCCCTTCTGCTGCCCTCCGGAACTTTCGTGAAACCAGAGACTTCTAGAAAAAGAGTGACATTCCTATAAAAAAGGATTTCAGAGAGACAGTGAGTGAGTCAGTGTTTGACGTGCTATCGAAAGAGCGCCGTGTTAATGAACGATAAGACTGTGCGTAATTGTGTACGTGCATCTGAACGGTAACGGACGAACTGGTGAATCGTAATTGTGTGCATTACGTAATTTTGTTTAATGGGCAAAGGTTTAACTGTAAGTCGGTGGAAATAAAGAACATTTTTGAGTGGTGTAATTGGACTTTTCATTTCACGAACCCACAAAGTCACAATACATTCATTTCGATATGGATGCTGAAGCTATAAGACTTAAGGAATCCATTGCCCGTCACAGTAGGGCAATAAGAGAAAAGTTACGTTCTCTCAAAGGAATGAAATTCGAAACGCAACGAGTCATGTCTGAAGTTCTTCAACCTGTAACCGAACCATTGAAAGTAATAGCGAAAGCACACCAAGACGACGACGAAGAAGAAACCACAGATGATGCTAACGGATCTGATCTCGTGTCAAAGTATCTACACAAGGTTCGAACTGCTAGTTCGAGTGACATGGACAATACTTACGGCATACGTTACGAGGATAATGAGTATAAATTGGGTAACAAGACAGTTGTGTTTAAATCTGATGGTATTCAGATAGGGACAGAAACGTATGAACCCACAGCAGGCTTATATGAATTATTATTTAAACGTTTACCTCGCAAGACATCGTACACAGATGATGATTTAGACGTGTATTCACAAATCTTACAGAATACTCAAGTTTACAGACACGTCTACTCAAGAGATGGACGTTTAAGAGCAAATCGAGGGTTCAAGTATCGTCATATCATTCGTGACCTTGTTAGTAATCGAACTGGATTTGGTTTACGTTGGAAAGAACATATACCGCAGAGAAAATTAGATTACGTCTACTGGAACGATCCGAATGAAATAATAAACAGATTAAGATTATTAGTTGCATCGAGGGATGCAGGTAATTTGAATGACTCACCCGAAATAGAAGAAATTATTACAGAACTTAAAACATCAAAAATTATAGCATGATAAAACGTCGCATTGCAACCGAGTTACATGCACCAGCTAGAAGACGATTTTTGCGTCGTAGGATCATAAGCAAAGGAATGAACGATTTAGTACAAATAGATCTTATGGACATGTCTAATTATGCAAGAGACAATAGGAATTATAAGTATATTCTTCTTGCATGCATTTTTTATTTCAAGATGGCTTATGCTTGACCATTACGTGATAAAAGTGGTATTAACGTTTCGACTGCTATGGAGGAGATATTGAATGAAATGGAATCGTTTCCGAAGAATGTTCAATCTGATAATGGAAGGGAGTTTTACATTAAACATTTCCGCGAACTAATGAATCGTAATAATATTAATCATTACAGTACATTCACTCACGTTAAGGCTGCTGCAGTGGAACGTTTAATAAGAACGATCAAAATGAATTTGCATAAGGAATTTATTGTTCAAGGCTCATATCAATGGATAAACATACTACCTAGAATTATTCATACATACAATAATACTTACCATCGAACGATTCGTATGAAGCCTGTAGAAGTTCGTGATAATTCTCTCCTCCTCAGTGTATACAAATATGATAGAAGTCTGCGTGAGAAGCGAAGATCTAGACTTCATCGTGTTGGTGACTACGTGAGGATTTCTAAGCATAAAGGTGTTATGGAGAAAGGTTATCTACCAAATTGGAGTGTTGAAGTCTTTAGGATACGTACAGTGCAAAGGACACATCCATTGACTTATCTCATCGAGGATCTGGAGGGTAAACTGATTGAAGGAGCATTCTACGGTTATGAATTACAGAAAACTCAATATCCAGACACGTATTTAGTTGAAAGGATTATCAGGCGACGTGGTGATAGGATTCTGGTGAAATGGTTAGGATTTCCTACCCGTGAATGGATTAATGAGGTGGACATTGTATAAATAAAAAAAAAACACACAACTCAATAAAGAAATATAATTTTAATGATATATTGTATTTTATTTTTTTTGTTCACATTGATTCCTGATATCTTCTGTAACATAACGTTCATGCTAGTTCACATTGATTATATATAAATTCACATCTCCTTAACTTAAACATGATAATAACATTTTTATACTTTTTTTAAAGAAAATCATACATGATTATAGTTGAATTAACATTTAATTGTAGAGATTTTAACATTACGTACATGCTAGTTCACATCGAGTATATATATAAATTCACCTCCGCTTAACGTAAACATGATAATTACAATTTGATGTAATTAGTAATATACGTTAAACAAA
This sequence comes from Mantis religiosa, assembly GCA_030765055.1. NCBI lineage: Eukaryota > Metazoa > Arthropoda > Insecta > Mantodea > Mantidae > Mantis > Mantis religiosa. The sequence goes on along the minus strand of CM060950.1, from coordinate 429,521,615 downwards.
TATCATACATGATTATAGTTGAAATAAGAGCCTTTAACATAATGTACATGCTAGTTCACATTGATTATATATAAATCCCCCCTCTCCCCTTAACGGAGACATGATATTAACATTTTGATATAATTAGTAAATATATTTTAATAAAAAATCATACATGATTATAGTTGAATTAACATTTAATTGTAGAGATCAATAAGGTTACATTGATTTCTGCTATCTAACATTTCAAAAAGACATGAATAGGAAAAAATATTCCTTCCCCCCTAACGTAAACATAAAAAAAAGAAACACGTCATCTTTCAAATGAAGTAAATATGTTATTATCATGTAATTAGTAACACACTTTACAATTATACTTGAAACTCAATTATTTCGTTTTTTTGAAATACAGTAATATGTTATTATCATGTGCCTAGTAATACCTTTTAACTCAGTTGTAACACACTTTACAATTATACTTGAAAATCAATTATTTTGTTTTTTGAAATACAGTAATATGTTATTATCATGTGCCTAGTAATACCTTTTAACTCAGTTGTAACACACTTTACAATTATACTTGAAACTCAATTATTTTGTTTTTTGAAATACAGTAATATGTTATTATCATGTGTCTAAGAATACCTTTTAACTCAGTTGAATCTATGCTTTATTGAGAAAATAAAAAAAAATTAGACTTGACAATTTTCTATAGCATAATGTCCCCATGCTAATGTTGAAAATGAATTATCGGGAATGTATCGTTTTGTATCGATACCACTTAAAGCTATCTTATTAGATTCAATGGTATGAACATTATGTTTATAACTTCTGAAACATGTCTGCATGCTTCGATGTATCGTGTCAGGATGTATAATACATGAGAGATATTGTTCAAAGGTTATGAATCTCATCGAATCTTTTGTTACACCTTTTGATTTTTAATCACTTCAGTATCATATCGATAACAATATAATTTCGATTTCAATCCCACATATTCAGTCATCACTCTACCGGCTAGCTCATCCTTGAATAATCCTGAAATTTTCTTATTAACTAACGAAATACCATACACATTATCCATTGGATAATTCGATGTATCGAATAAATGTATATTGGTTTTCATAAATTCATATATATCGCAGCTAGATTCAAAGAGAAAAGCATCCGTGTCCGTATAGATTAAAGTTACATCTTTCAATTTTTTCTTCAGAATTTCATAATAAAAATCATACATTTTATGTTTGGATAGATCCAGGATTGCTTGTCCTATGTATATTGGCTTATTCATCAATATTTCATCTCTGACCAATTCTATACCTATTAAATTTTCATCAAAAATCACGTACCTTATACACGTCTGTCGAGCTAACAATTTACGCGCTCGTTTCCAGCTGGTAGCTAAATGAAATGAATTATAACGTTTTACATTCTCTATAAATTTTCCATAAACACAATTATTCATTAACTTCCATAGATTTTAGCCAAATTTCGTTTTATCTTCAATACGTTTACGAGCGTTGAGTTCAATGTAAGTATTTATCCAGTTAGATTGTTTATAACCTATTACTCTATGTATACGTGATGCAATCAAACCAAGTTTAACACATTGTTGAAAATTGAGATAATGTAATACGTATTTATTTTTATCATTCAATGGTGTTAGAAATTTTGTATACTTATCACCTGGTGCGATTTTATTCAAAGGGCATAATGGCAAATCATTTTGTATATCATGAAGTTCCTGTGGATATTTAAAGTCTACTTCCAACACATATCCCACGTCAGAATCACTTGTAATAGACATAAAATCTATTGATTTAATTTCAGCATCAGTTAGCCACCTTATATCAGTGTATGGTAAGCTATTATTCTCCATTGTATATCTATATAAAGAATTGCAGTCTACGTACATTAAATAATTAGTTGGTTGAGTGTTATCATAGCTAGTCATGTATCTGTTATTCGCCTTTGCATACCGTTTGGATACAGTGCAAATTCCACCTCGTATTCCTTTTTCGAAGAAATCTAACATAGTCTTATCTGTTAATAATGAAATCTGTACACCAGTCGTTCTTAACATTGCATCATAAGCTAATCCGGGAAGTGTGTAATACTGACAGGGGTCGAGTCCGTACAAACCGATACTTAATTCACGGAAGCGCTCAAACACGTCCGTTAAAATTAACGTATCGCTCTTAAGATATATATTAAAATATTCACCCAGATTTTTAACATTGAATTCATTCCATACCGTTCTAGCATGACTATAATCCTCATCACTTACATGATCAAAATGATGTTTAGATGGTAGACTATTCTCGTATAATTTTTCTATAGAATCCACATACGTGTACGGGAAGACACCTTTGCGTTTCATCAGTTGTCTATGCAAAGGATTCGTATACGTATTATTGGTATAATGAAAATCATCTGGTTCTAACATATCCGAAAGGTTACTAAGTTTCGAATCCAAAAAACGATAGCTATCCAGAAATCTTAGATATATACTCATTCCATTCGAATTTGTATATCTTTTGCTTAAGGATAAGTAATTTTCAGAAGTTTGTGCAATACAGTTGATATGTTCCGTATCGTAACCTAGTTTTTTGACTATGAAATGAGCATCGTATTTTGACATGCAATGAAAGAATATTGGTATGAATCCTGGCATTTTCCTATTTAAATTACAATGCTTATGGGCTGGGCCAACGTAACTTCCAGTCAAATGACAATGATCACGAACCTTTATACACGAGTTAAGAAATTCACGTTTTCATATGTGACCTCGTGTTGCATTTTGATATTCTAGCTCATCCACATCTCTCATACTTATTTCAATTTTATTAGCATATATATTAATGACCTGATTTGCAATTAACGTTAATTCTTTAAGAAAATTTTCAATTGCATATGGACCTTCAAATGATTTGAAACGTGTTAAATTTTTATCATAACTACAAACCAAATGTAATGCAATTGCATACGCTTCATGTTTATGGGTGGTACGTGTCCAACTTTTGCTCGATACATCTTGACACGAATCTACCTTACGTAAGAGACATTCTATGTGTGCATAAACCACGAATGGAACTTTTAGACATTTCGAATATGCGTTAAATTCAACGAGATCTGTTTTACCAGCCTCGGGCATTCTGATAATTTGATTTATCATACACCGCTTTTTATGACTATTTAAACGTGATTCTGATGTGAAATACAAGTTACAATTGTTACATAACCATTTTCGCCCATTATGTTTAGTTAGCTGCTTTCCTAGCAAACGTGATAAGTCTGTTATCAGACAATAATGTCTTTTATACAACAAAAGATTAACATGATGTGATTTTATCTCTCTTGGTTGATATAAGAGAATAATCGATTTATTTTCAACACCGTATATCTTTAATGAAATATTTGAATTTTGATTCTCGAATTTTTCTACATCTTTCAATGACACGGGGAATGTTATATTCTCAAAGTTAAATTCTTTAAGAAAATCATATCTTTTATAGGATGTGGGTCGATTCTTGTTACGTTCTACAGGGTATTTGGATGCTAACAGACAGTATGCAAAACAATATTTATCTGTATTACGAATGTTAATAACAGCTCTCTTCGATTTTATAAAGTCGGGTAATTCAGTATACATCCCGGAATTCAATGAATCGTATTGTGTCACATATATTGTTAATTTCTCAATACTGTATAAAGCTTTTGAACTGGTACGCGATTCAAAATTATCCATATGATCTAGTATAGGTTGTACAATCTTCTCTTCATACCATATAGATTTATCTGTAGATTGCAATATCACCTCACGTTTACTGTTAAAGTTAAATGTATGAATATTATCGCTCTCTTGTGATATTATGACATATTGACAGGATAAACAGGATCCTATCTTAAGACCTGATTTATACATGTTTAAGCCCTTATCAATTTCATTCAAAATTAAAGGTTTGCATTCTGCTAAGAATATGACGGGGTCAAGTATATTAACGCAGTTGTGAATTTCGTAGGTACGTAATCTGTTTTTGAAGGCAGACTCACTGTGAATACATTGTAATCGTTCCGGATGGATCACGTTCGGACGGGTTTCATCTTGCTGAATCGAGGGTTGTCCAGTGGCATTATCGGAGCATCTTGTCGGCGTTTCTGAAAAAGCAATTACAACATTCGATTAACTTTACATACGGGAACATTGATTTACATGTATGTAAGTTGGTAACAGAAATAACATACATGTTAATAACTTTTACATGCATGAATCTCAATTTTACGTAAACTCTATACTTTACATAGAACGTAACATGCATGTAACTTTTACATATGAAAATATTTACATAATGATTATGTATTTTACACAGAGATTTCAACTATTGCTATCATCACGTAACTACAATATTCAGATAGTATGTAATTGTTTTACGTAATGCTCTCTCCCTTACATAAATGATAAAACACACAACGTAAACCATATACATGTAAAATAACGTAACTGAACTACGATATTCACATGTACGTTTTACACATATAAATTAACGTTTTTTCACCTACAACGTTACTTTTACGTGTAACAAACAAAACGTAACTAACATGCATGTGAAATAACGTAACTGAATTACGATATTCACATGTACGTAAATATTACACATGAAAATTAACCCTACAACGTTTACTCTCAATTACTAATACTACATGACGTGCGATAATTAACACTTTAAGTTCTAATACAACATGTACGATTTCACATTTACATGCTAGTAACTACATTATCACTTTTTTATGAAATTTTATTCAATAATTATGCTCACCTTTTGACGACATTACGGGCTGCTTAAAAAAGACAATTTATGTCGTTTGAAGCCACTTTCTAGAGTTTCCTCGCAATGGTATTGGAGTATGCAGTCACCACGGTTTAGTAGATCTTTCTGCGCTGCGGTCATGTGTTTGAATCTCTCCGGGAGGAAGACTTGGAATTCTGATGTTTCGACGACGACCCGTTCACCATATCTGGTCTTCACGGTTTTGACGGATCGAATGATGTGTTGAACGGACTGATCTAATTCACGTAGTTTCTTTGTGGGAAGATGTGTTCCACCTTCAGCTAGTTGATTTAGCTGGAGCATCTCATGATCTGAAACAAACATATAAGCACAAACGAATCAGTATTACTTCAACACTCTTCGTAAACAGAGATAAAAAAAAGAAATACAATATACAACTTTTCTATCTTACCTGTAGGATCCATATTTCCAGAGAATCGACTGCCTCCTCACTCCTCCGTACCGGGGTATTTATTGAGAGAGGCTCCGCCCCTCCTTCCGGGAGAGCTGTTACTGTCTACATATTACGCTATGACTTTAAAGTTGTTACTACTGACTACGTTATGAGTTAAAACTTATTACTAGTAACTTTATTATCATAGTTTAAACTTTATATAGATCCAGCATTTTTTACACCCCCCACCGTATCTCTCCTTCCCAAACACCATGTTGCGTGCGCACACTAACTGTGATTCGTTCCCTACATCTTGGAGGGGGGATATAGTTACACATTTCTTTACACACATACTTATACAAAATATATTTTTCTGAATATTTGATTTTTTTACATTTGGTATACTAACACATTCATAGTATTGTTTCATCATTCATACAAATATATAGATTCATTCGTTTAATTTTAAAATATATTCATTTTTCCTAGCATTATTTGACAAAATTAGACTTCGCTACAGCAATAAGAGTGTTTTGACCACCCCTGTCACCAGTCTGGAGAGATTAACTATTTTTTTTCTCTGACCCGCATTCCGAGAAGGGTGAAGTTCAGTGGAGTATTCGTAATACTGAGGGGGGATTTTCTAGACAATTTTTTTATGTCGAGGGTGATATCTTACCCTGGATAGTTAGGATATCTACACTATAGATCCCTACTTGCGTATATATATTATCATATTGATTGATCAGTTTGTATTACTCATATATACTTAAAGACGAGATACTTTTCTCTCGTTATCTTGATCATTTTTAAATAGATGGTTAGTGCTTTTATTTTATTTTCGATGTTATGTTACACTTTTATCATGCTTAGAGGGAATATTTTTATAATCTCCTTACAAATATTCTGTCACTGTTATGTTCCACTTTTATCATGCTTAGAGGGAGCATTCCTTTGTCATGAAACCGTTTCACACAGATTTACATTTCCATTCTTATCCTTTTCTCTCAATATTTTTTTTATCATTCTTAAAGAGATGGGTAGTGCTTTTATTTTATTTGCATTTGCTATGTTCCACTTTAATCATGCTTAGAGGGAACATTCCTTTGTCATGAAAACCTTTCACATAGATTTATATCTCCATTCTTATACTTCAATGTGGAACAGATTTATATTTTCTCATACCTCGATGTGGGAATGGAATTTAACCTTTTTCTTAACCTTACATCGCTCTTAGGTACATAGCTCAAGGCTGGATTCTGGTTAGGGAACACCCCTTTCCAGAATGTCTTATTACATTTATTTCATATATCTCTCCCAGTACACCTACCTATTCATTCTCTCGATATTCTTTTATCTAAAGAATAATGATACTGCATCATATATCATACACTAAACGTAATAGATATCAAACCCTAGACTCGATATTCATACATGAGAGTTTAAGCACAGACATCGAAGAATTACTATCAACACATTTAATTCAAACATCCCCCCCGCCGAACCCCATATCGAACCCTAGACTCGATATTCATACATGAGAGTTTAAGCACACACATCGAAAAGAATTATTATCAACACATTTAATTCAAACACCCCTGGAACCCCGTTACCCATCCACCCATCACACATCACACACACACATCATCATCATCATCATCACCCCCTTCAAACACATCTCACTGCACAGGGGAGAACGGCACTACGCCAACACTACCCTTCTTTTACACCTCGATATTCACATAGGAGAGTTCTAAATCAATGAGCATTCTACATCACTCATATATTAACACAGAGGGGAGTTCAGCATCATATCTACACTGTGCTGATTCTCTCAATTCTATACTACTTATATATATAAATGAATATAAAGAATTACTCGTTAATTGACTTAGAAATTCTACAGTAATTAGGATTTTCCTTGTTTATTTTGTTTGTTTCACTTTTTAGTGACGACTATGGCGAAAATTCTCGGTATATACCTGAGTGCGTGGAGGTGCCTCCAGCCCCTAAGTGAAGATGAATGGCTTTTCATTGCCGAGATGGGGCCGGCATTTCTTAAAGAATTCCCGCCACAAGACGTGGATGTTGTATGGGAGGCACTTTCACAGAGATGTAAGGATGCTTTTCAGTTATATAAACGATGTAATAAACACTGGAATCAACCGAACCAGAGAACGCATATAGATGGCCCTCCCCCTTTCATAGTGCATTGCCCTTCCTGTACAGATGCACCACGTAGTAATTCATTAACAAATAATTAAAGCATCTTCTCCTTGTTAAGCTACATCGTGAGTGAATGGCATTGAATTTTCTTGTTATAAGAACACAAAAATCAGTCACTTTACTGATTTCATATGTATTAATCATAGTATCACAAACCCATTATGTAATAACTCCAGTGAGCCACTATACACATGCATTAAAACATTTCGTGCACTATAACAATTTTATAAATATTATTCATAGTTAAAGCAATTATTTAAGTTCCGGAAAAGTGGGCAAACATTAAACCCCGATGACATTAAAGAGATAAAATAAGAAATTTGTCTTACTTCAATCAGGATGTAATGTATTTATGACCGTATGTTACAGTTTTCTATTTTCTAAACTGATGATTGTTTAGTTTTTTTTTCTTTTCCCTGTCGTAATTTTAGTACTAGTAATTGGGTTCATGTTCTTAGGCCAAATATCGATTCACACCCGACTTCATGGAGGTTAAAGGAATATTGCTTTTAAAACTCATGATGTTCCGACTGCTCAACTTAGTCACTGTTATTGTCGGATTTGTGAACTTGACCTGAATATAAGGCGGAAGTCGCTCTCTCTACACGGAAGGGAGCGACATATTTCTGTCTATTATTACTTTCTCGTGTTAACATATAGGCAGGCAAACTTAAAATGACCTGCATTCTTTAATCCACCGTAACAAATATTTGCATAACTCGTCCCGCCCACGCGAAATAAATTCGGTAAGGAGATAATGCTGTAGTACTCACCACCCAGTTATCCAAAGCCTGCAGGAGCAGGGGAAGATACAAGTCGTTTATGTAGGCTATGGTGCGGCAGGTGCCACAAGCCGTAGGCGTGGGTATACCAACTCCTCACTCGATGGGTTGCTCCGGCGGCTGACATGATCATACTGTAAACCTCGGTGCGTTACTCGGTTTTGTTATTACACTTACTTTGTCTCTCGTCCTCTCCTTCGGGAATCTTTCTGTGGTTACCGGTGTTCTTCAATGTGGTGCAGTAGCACACATCCGGTGAAATTTACCTATCCTGTTACATAAACTCATACAATATGTTTTAGATTTACCTTATATATTTCTTAGTTTTGTAATTTATTCCTTTATTTGTTGTTTTTCTTTTTTGGGGGGAAAGGTATTCAAACCTCTCTGTCTGCTCTGAGACTGCCTTCCTCCGTGTTTTCAGATGCTTCTACTTCTTCTGTTCGGTGTTCTTGTTGGTCGGAGTCGAGCTGCTGATGACACTACTTCGATCCCCGTTCAAGTCGTCGCAGGTGCGTCATGGCGAAAGCTCCCGGAAACGATCGCCTACCAGGCCTCGATTCCCTTAACCTTTCGAATAATGAGGGAAAAAGTCGACCTCCTGCCTCTGACGCTTGGCCGACCAATTCCTAGGCGCGCTTTTCCTACAACACTCGACAGAATGGCTGATGACATTGATTTGATTGGCAATACCCTGGATGCTGAAATTAGTAAACTTTATGAAGCAATTTTCAATTTTACGCATAGGGAACGCTCGCGACAAAAACGAGGAGTATCCTTTATAGGTGACATTTTGCATTTTTGTTGTGATGTGGCTACCAGCACACAATTGAACACCTTGGCCATGTCGGATCGTGAACTCGAAGATCATTTCAGCAGTCTCCAAGAACTCGTTACTAATGATCACTCCTGGCTCACTTCAAATATGCATAATCTTGCTGACTATAATGAAAAGGTAACTAAGTCATTTGAAAAGATTGATATTCAGTTACGACAGGTGGTGAAGTCGGCTAATACTACTTATAATTCATTGCGCACCAAACTAGATAAAGTATCATCTCATCAGTATTTGATAATGTGGGAGATATTACAAAACACTCAGCGGGCTGTGCACTTGTTGTTGTTGTTAAAACAGACAGATGCAATGGCCCTATGTCGCGCACATCTATTTCCGTTATCACTCATCCCTTATCACATTTTCCTGCATGAACTTCGGGCTCTTAAATACTCATTGCGTAATACGACGTTCGAGTTGGTAATCGATGATTCTGAGGCACACAGATATTTCGATTTAGAGATAACAAGCTGTTGGTTTAGTAATACATACATTTTGGTTACCATTAAAATTCCGGTCAAACAGAAAAACTCACAGTGGGACATTTTTGAGTTTATATCAGCCCCATTTGCCTGGCTTAACTCTACCTGTTCAATTTTACATGACAAAACGTTTGTGGCCGTAAGTGGTGACGTAATCCGCCCAATTACTGGTTCAGCTCTTAGAGAATGCGATCCTTTTAAAACTGGATTATGCTACATTCCTCGTTTTAGTACAGATTTGATTTTTGGTCCCTTGTGCGCAGTTAAAATGTTCAGGGGCATGACAGCAGTAGAATGAAACGAATTTTGCCCGTTTCAATGTCATGGTGCTGCAAAAATGATTATTACAGAAGTGTAACGCGATAAGTACATTCTTACGCACCCACTGACTCCAATTGACTTACGGTGCAAAGAGAAGTCTCACATTATACCTCCTCCCCCTCAGGGCACCCCCGGAGCATTGATGATTACACTCCCGTGTTCATGTGAATTGCATGTAGGTAATATTGTACAAATACCGACACGATTCCCCTGCTCAGAAGTTTCACCCCCGCCGCCCCGAACTCTGCACATTATACCAGCAGGATGGTCCACCCTAACTAGTCTTACTATTCACCCTCTTACATCTGAAGACCACTTGACCTTCACAAATATATCGCAATGTTTGAACTCTAATTGGTCTCTAACGGTGCCACATTTGAACCTCTCACAGGCCCCTGTGTATGAGGGAGAAACTGAATTTCTGTTTCATACACTTTCCTCTCCCGCGACTTCCACGTTCTTATTTATGTGGAGCACCTTTCTTAAACTTATTGTGGGTATAATGGTATTTCGCAGACCGGAACTTTTGGTGGCTACTCGTTTGCCGGTAGCGGAAGCTTCGGGGATATTGTCCCTGGAAGTTTTAGAAATATTCATCATTATTTTTGGAGTTTTCTTATTCATTTTATTTGCAATTGTTGCTAAGCGATTATTTGAGTTGTGTTTACAGAATTTCCGCCTCCGGCGTAATACTGTTATCACCGCTTCGGCTTCCGGTGAAACTCCACGGATGGAACTGACGTCACCCCGACCAGCACCACGGGGCATTCCAGAAAACAGCCGCACCTCTAACCTTGTATATTAAAGTATTTCGTCTATTTAGTAACATTTTCTTTATAGTTAGAAAACGTCTGAATTGTGTGAAAATCCACCCCCGCGGTATTTAGAAGTAGCGTCCTTGAGAGGACGGGTTTAGTGACTTCTGCAACTGGAAACTGATCTCTACGTAGCGTTTCCGGTTTCAGGGTCCTGGGTTCATTTTGGATTTCCCCGTAAGAGTGCTTCATACATGGCCTTTCAAGGGGAATCGTGCACATTTCAAGGAAGGCTACGTGTTAGGGGGTGATTTCCCTACACGGCCCCTCTAGCCGGGAGCCCTCCATAAAGAGGTATAGGAGGGTTGAGCCCTCCCCTTTTGTGCCGGCACTTTTAGTTTTGACAATTTTAAGGGATCTCTGTTTGTTTTTGTTTTTTTTTTCTTTCTTTCCCCAGTGTTTTGTAGTGAGTGTAACTGGGTAATTGTGCACAGTAATGTTGAAGTTTTTTTTTATACTTTGGGCTGCTGGCCCTATATTCTTGGGAGGGAAGCTTGGGACTTCCCGTATTATGGTCACCCCTGGGGTAGATTTTCACTTTTTACCCAATGTTACTTTCTATCAGACGTCCATCCCCTTGTTGTTTAGAGCACCGCAGTGTGGGCTACGTGCCCCTGTGTCATCTTATTGTAAGATTAACAAGACAGAAACTTTGTTCTGCGATTGGATGATGTAAAAACTTAGAGCTGTCCAAGGGGATTACGTGCTGTTGTTTCGGTCACACAGTAACCCCTTGAAGGGAGACGGATCACTATTTGGGGCACAATTTGTATTAGTGGACAAACAACATGTTGATAATAATTTAGTATCTGATGATAGTATTAATCATATTATAGCGATGGCTCGTCACTATGATCACTACATTGCATTAACTAATATCTCTATTTGTGATGGGGCCTTTAATGAGGTCACGGATGCTTCTGTCACTCGAGGGACAGGCGCGGGAGCGTTATTTGAGGAAATGATCCAAATTTATCGTACCGAACTGTTGTATCGTACTTGTATGTCTCGTCAGTTGAGTCCTCGGGTCATTAGTCCAGCCTTGTTAACTAATATGTTAAAGCAGGTGGAGGCAAATAATAGTAGATTTCGCCTCGTTTGGTCGCTGGACGATATTGGAAAATACTACAGTTCTCGGATTGCTGATTGCCTGTTGTCCAAACAGACTATTCTCGTAGGCTTGCAGATACCTTTAATCTCCAAGGAAATAAAACGGGTGGCAGGGCTTTCGTTTACCCCTACCTCCTTTGCACATCACGAGAAAACTTGTACAGTTGATCGTCCGACGGCCCATCTGGCTGCTCTTTATTCGGACAGGGATTTTCAAATTGTAATTCCGCAATGTGATGTTTTGCAGTCTTCCTTATGCCTGGTTACTCCGCCCTACGGCTCTTACATTTTTACTGCTTCTTGCGCCCAGGCGATACTGTCAGGCGATTCCATTGCGAACCTTTCTAAGGTCTGCCCATTCTCTTGTGTGGAATCACAAAGACCGATTTTCACTCGATTAGATGCACATACCTTTGTTTTAACTCACGTGAAGCAGGTCGACGTATACTGTCCAGGACATAGGGAGCTGCTTCCGCTCGATAGTAAAATCGGTGCATTTCGCTTCTATTTACCTTGTCAATGTAATGTTTCACTAGAAACCTTTGCGTTATTTTCACCACGCTATTGCCTGCCAGGAAGGAGCCCAATATGACAGCTTACGAGGTTGCTTCCTACAGCCTGGTCCTCAATCGACACAACCATCCTACCACCGTATTATGATTCTGGATACCCCACTTATTCCTCTTTAGACCAGTGTTACAAGCCTAATGTTTATAATAAATTCAATTGGCATATTTTGTATTTGTCACTGCATGGTATATCCTTATGTTTATTGGTCGTTGTGCTTGGTTATATTTTGTATATTGTTAGAATATTTGGCCTTCACCCAACAAGGTGGCATAATATCCTTTCCTTCAGTGATGCTTTAACTCTTCCTGTGGTACCTCCCCCGGTTCCTGCAATATCACCTGCCATCCAAAGGCTCCGCAGACAGAACATCCCGCGTCAAGTGGCTCCTTCTCCGCCCTCATCCCACACGCACGAATATTCCTACATCATTCCTAAGATACCTTCCGTTTCTTCGGCCTCACCTCCGAGTACGCCGCCCTTTCGCTTGCCGCCATTACCTGTCGCCTCTGCGGCCGGCGACCAAGCTTATGCTAATTCTTCACAAACTATGTTCTAATATTTGATTTTTGTTTTACGCCTGCCGACGCCGGGCTGGGAGGGATTGGGGGAGGACCCTGTGCATCACTGATCGGCTACAAGCAACATGGTAACTCAGGGAGACGTCGACCACGGGCCTCGGTAGCGGAACATCCCTATGGTTATGGACGATGCAGCGGGGCGCTGCCTGTTGAGCTGCCTCATGGTGATTGCATCCTTAACCACGTCGTCATTATTCCTGGTACGGTGCAATGCACTCCATGCTAGGTTCTGAAGACTAGCCAGCATATCAGGCTTGACCAGGTCTGCTTCAGGATGCGAACCGTGTACTGTGCGTCAAAGGACATTGGCGCTGCGGCGCACTTCGCCGGAAACTAATGGTGCTGTTGGCTGCAGGACCTCTAGTGGACGATAAACAGGAGGTCCCACCTGGGATGTATACCTGGGCGTGTGTTGAACTGTGGATCTTCTACCTCCCCTAAGTCCCCCAGCTCGGATGGACTTGGACTTTCTTGCCTTATGCCCATCTCTCCCTTGGATGTTGATTACCCCTCCTCCCTCCCCTATCTGCCCATAGTGAAGGCACCGTTTTGTTTGTATGTTTTATCTGTATATCACAATAACTTTTGTTTGTACACACATGTATATATTTTTTTCCTATCCTTCTGTTGTTAGTCACTAAGGACAGTGTCTAGAGGCCGGGGGGAGATGTGACGAGCTGGAATATCGGAGACCTGAATTCAGTACATTTTATGCAGTACACTTTATGTGCAATATTTCTTGGTAAAGTCTGGACTTAAGCATGTGCGTCAGAGAGCGGAAGTTACACCTCTTCATAGGCTATTCTAGTTACCCTGGCTTCCGCTCTAAACCCACGGAGTTCATCCTTACGGATGGAAGGGATCCTGTTTTTAAGCTTTACAGGGAGCTAGAGGTTTACCGCATTCCCGGTTAGGAGGGTCCAACCAGAAGTACTCTCCGGTTTTCCAGGGGATGTGGAGACCCCTAGTGACGCACATCGGTGCATTGCCAGGGGAATTTGCCGGATATGGAGTTAGGATATAACCGTAGGGAACAGAACGTTGGGGGGACTCGAAGCGCAGATCTAGGGGACTCTGTGTCACTTAGGACGCCGTCAGACTGAACCCTGGTACTCCAGCTCGCCGCCTCTCGGTAAGTCCGGCTTTGACAACTGTTTCTCTTAGTGAATAAGGGAAAGGGAATTCTGCAACCTTATAGTAAAATGTATTAGCTTAGTATAATAGTAAAGATATCACAGCTGGTAACTAAAGTGGGTGTCTATTGGATGACCCAACCTCAGCCATTCCCTGGTCTTTCCCCAAATGTTCATGGAATAGCCGTAACACTATATTTTTTCTGGAAAACGCATTTTAGATCCTGCGCACCTGTAGAAGTATTCCGTCTCAGCTTGGCGTAGCCAATGCACGTGATCTTCCACCAACAACACGAGATGACTAACTCAGCTGACGATCTATATCTGGTGCTCAACTAACTTCTCGAATTTCTGGCTAAACTTCTAGACCTTAGTGATAATATAACAGTTTATTCTCCTACTACCCCTCCCCCTTCCCCTTCATTCATTCATCGAAGTACTGTAATATGTAGGATTGAACTCTTGCGTAACTCTACTTTAGCATTTGCGGATATTGAAATCTGATATTTTGAATCTCGTATAAAATTTTCATACACAAACAAGTTCATTGTAATTTGGGAAAGTGCCAGGTAAAAGTTCAGATTTGTTATCATTCTTCCATACAGTTAGGGTACTTCAGCATTTGTGTATGCAATTTAAGAGTTTGAACAGTCTTACATTTAATTAATTTCTACATTTAATTATTTGGGACTCTTAATCACATTTCTTCATGTTGGCTCGGCCAACACGTTTATTGGTCCAGAACCTGTCTTTGGTATTATGCTAGACGGGCCAGATGTGAGATCCTTGATTGGGTATCACTTCAACGTGGCACTTCATGGCGTAATCTTACCACGGCTAGGCAGGCTCGATCTATGATCGAGGGACCTAGCAAGAAGAACAGCAGGATTCCGCTAATCTTCAATCGGGTACAACTTAGAAGTGGTTTCGGCCTGTTGACATAACACAACACCCTAAAGGGGCACCTGCATGTGACGAAGCTTAGTGCAGATTCCACATGCAAGAAGTGTGATGGAGAGGATGAGTCTTATCTACATATTTTGTGTGAATGTAAAGCACCTGCTGCATTTAGGCACTTTATTCTGGGCTCAGATAGACTGAAACCAGATGATATAAGGAGTGCTCATCCAAGCCTTATCCTGTCCTTTTTGGAGGCTACGGGACTTGAATAAGCACTCCAGTAAGAGGGGCACAATGGGCCCAATATGCGGCCTACGTGCAAGGGACCTGAAGCCCATTTATTTTCATTCATTTATTCATTCTTCAATGAAGTGTGATTTTAAAGATATTTCTTGGCCTAACTAAACAGAATGCATAATTTACTCAACCACTAGATCTATTATGCCTGTGCCCCAAGTGGAGCATCCGCAGAAAGCTGAGGCGACTGGAGACAGAAGGTGGCCGCTAAAATGAGTCACGATAATGCAGAAGGTATGGTCCCTACAGTTAACCAGTTGGAAACTCCTCCTGCAGCCCAGTACAACCAGCGTCCCACCTACTGTAGTCCTTATGTGGCCCTCCAGGCCGGTCTGAAAACCTGAGTCCGTCCTACCAAAGGAGAAAATGTTTACCAAGAACATATTACCTTGTCATGCAGCGCCGATATCCCCGCAAAAACTTCTACCCTGAAAGAGATTACCAGAGGAGAGATGATGTGAAATGATAATGGAGATGATATGGAGGGACAGGAAATTCGGGGATTGCTTATGTTAAATCTGGGACCGTGTCGTTCAGATTCTGAAAGACAGCAGCAAGTAAGGGAGTTTGAGAATTTTTTCCAACATGGTCAGCACCTGTATAATATGCACATAGCAAACGAAAAGAAAGGAAGAAAAATATATATATAAGTAGACATTATGTACATCATGTAGTTTTGGTATATAAATATTGCACTAAACTATTTCATCTTATCATGCATTAAAACAATAGACATTAGAAGGGAACAGTGCCTTTTACTTTGGTTCATTCGTTATTTGCTAAGAGTTTCTCACAGTCGGACCTCATAGACGAATCAAGAGCTAAAATCTGTCGTATTTTACTTCAGTATTTTTTTGTATTTATTTCTCATCTTTCTTCTACATACAATTTTATTGATACATTGACATTTGTAACATTTCTTTCGCACAATAACAGAATGACTTATTCACATCTAACATACCATTCCTACCTGCCTACCCCAAGTATCAGTCTAAATACACATTACCCATACTTTTCCGTGTATAGATGACCGTCCTCTCCCTTGTATCCCTCGTTCTAGTTTTCCAGCCCATAATTGTTACTATTCTTCCTCAATCTTAACCATTTCCCTCTAACTTTCCGCAGATATTCACCTATATTTCTTACATTCTTTTCTCCTTTTACCAGTAACATTTACATTATGATTAATACCTCCCCCCATCCCTAAAACAGTCCCATTTTTGTTGCCAAATTTGTTCTCTCCATATCTTTGTTTACAATAAAGTAAACTATGCCAATCTTTATCCTCTTCTCCACACATTGAGCATTTCCCAGTATCCTTTTCATATCTAATACCTTTCAAATTTCTAACTCCTGTCCTTGCCCAGGCAAATTCTTCTCGCCCTGAATTATTACACACATCTGAGTACTTCTCCCTCCCCCACACTGTCTTTATTTCCCTATATATCATCAATGATCTTTTCTCCCTTACACTGGTTAATATAACTTGGTTATCTAAATCTTCCAAACTTAATTCTGCCTCATCCCAAAAGCCCCTATAATAATACTTCTCGTTTCTCCAAATATGTCCCATACCTATCTGTTCAATTAGTTCCCCTACTTTTTGCGCCCACGACTCTCCCCGTTTTGCTTCTTATATCAAAAGAAAACATTCCTTTATAATAATGTTTTCCTCCAAATTAGTAACTCTGTATAGATATTTCAATACCCTTGAGACAATTTTAACTCTTGTTGAATGTCTTCCTAACTCTAATTGTGTACCTCAGTAACTAATTCGTAAATTCTGGTACACTTTCCAAATATTTAAATAAATAAATATTAATAAATTATCTATTAAATTTATCAATAAGCAATTAAATTTATTTAAAAACTAAAAATTCAATTTAACACGCTATTTTGCAGATATACAACTAACAAATAAACGCAAAAACAATAAACGCAAGCAAGATTTTCTATTATATAATTACATATTTACAACCAATTTAAATACTAAGACAAAAGACGAAAAAAGAGTTCACATTAAAGCTTCTTTATTCCCACCGGGATGATGATGATGATGACGACGATGATGATGATGATGATGATGATGATGATGATGATGATGATGATGATGATGATGATGATGATGATGATGATGATGATGATGATGATGATGATGATGATGATGATGATGATGATGATGATGATGATGATGATGATGATGATGATGATGATGATGATGATGATGATGATGATGATGATGATGATGATGATGATGATGATGATGATGATGATGATGATGATGATGATGATGATGATGATGATGATGAACGCTAAATCGGAGAAAGAACGCCAAGTTGTGTTTCTATTACTGTTGCAGTGCTATACATACATTTGAAATAGAATTAATTTGCTTTAGAGTATCATTTCTATTCCTTAAAGTATTATAAGTGCTCTTTAATAAGGTTTTTGGAAACTCAAATACTTTATCCTTAAAAACAAAGAATGTCCCCGAAGTGGTTAATGCCAGAAAGTGTTTTTTGGTATAAACTGTTTCATTTTTGTAGTGTAATTTCCATCTCTTATAGTTAACCAGTTATACAAAGTTATGCAACATTATTTCAGAGTAAAAGGGGCTAAATAGGCTATCTGTAGAATATTCAAGACATGCATTGTATTTCATATATAAATATAATTAATATGCGACATTTTACTAAAAATAACAAAAAATTTCAGGAAAAAAAATGAAACAGTCCCTAAAAATTTAGTCCTGGTTCAGGAACTTCCATGAAATGTTGTTCTGATTCCTTGGCAAATACTGAAGTTACACCAAACTGGTCATTTAACCGACAGTTCGTTTTTAAGATATATCTTCTCCTCCATATAAGTGGGCGCTTAAACGATATTTTTATTCATAATTTCAATATTCCTTGAACTGTTGATATCGAACCTTTCAGCGTAATACAATACCTTCTCTCACTATTCTACATATTAAGTAGCATAGAAAGTATATTTGTACTACTTGACAAAGCGTTGAGGCGTATTGGCCTTCAGTGACGAGCGCTGCGATCGTTTTCTTATCTAGCGATAAGAACAGCGAAATACTAGTAAGTTGGCGTACAGTAAGGGACTAAGCGCAAATGGACCTCTTGGGAGTTGCGTGTCTGATATGTAAGGCTAGCTAATTATTATACGCAAAGCGGGTACGTAGTAATAAAATATAACCTAAATGGTTATAAATACATTAAATATGTATCCACGTAATTATTTATTGTAATACTTCTCAAATACTGAAAATGACCTTAAAAAGCCTATCTTTTGCAATTTTCATGACAGAAAAAAGAGAGAAAATCAACTAAATTGGTTACTACACCTTTGTTATTAAATGACTTTTGCAATTATTGGAAGTGCGCGCTAATAGAACTAATTTTCTAGTGTGATCACTCTGTACAACGGGAATAATTTCTAAAAATGTTATTTACTCAACTGGCAAAGGCGTAATGTGAAATATGTCATCAGTAATGATCCGTCACTGAAGTATGTCTTAAGTTATTGTCTCGATTATGGTATACAAATCATCAACATCGAGCTTCTTGTTTCAGTATTCCATTCCTCTTCATGTTCTTATAAGGTCTTAATGTACCTCTCCATCATGCTGTCCGACTGCGGATGTAGGTGTGTTGTGTGGTTCTTGCTAACCCCAAGTCTTTCCAGTGCCTCCTTCATCAGGTTAGACTCAAAATTGGTACCCTGATCACTGTGGGGCTCTAACGGCATCCCAAAACGCCAGAATAGCTGCTCCACCAGGCAGTCTGTGATGGTCTTCGCCTACTGGTTCGAGATGGCATACACCTCCGGCCACTTGGTGAAGTAGTCCACGGCCACCATCAGCTACTTATTGACTCGGTCGGACACTGGAAATGGTCCAGCTATGTCGACAGCGATCCTTTCGAATGGCGCTCCAACGTTGTACTGCTGCATGCGAGCCCGGCTCCCAGTTTGGCGGCCACGATTTGCCGCGCACACGTGATATTGAAGGCACCATCTCTCAGCGTCTGCTTGGAGCCTCGGCCAGTACTAGCGCTGTCGTAGTTTGTCAATCGTTCGGATCGCTCCCAAGTGTCCTCCTGAAGTACCGACGTGCACTTCCTCCAAGACTTACGGAGCCTTACATTGGGGAAGTACCAACTGCTCCCTCTGCGTCTTTCCATCGGGTAATTCCCATATCCGGAACAGCGCGCCCTTTGGTCTTCAGCGATTCCCATTGGGCCCAGTACGACTTGTAAGCAGCGCTTCTGGGTGCGATTTCCTCCCAAATCGGTCTGCCCCTGCCTCCACTTCCCTCAAGAGTGGTCCCAAGTCGGCGTCCAACAGATGCTCCCTCCTCAGGCCTGCGCTATCCCAGCCTTCCTCAGGCACTGCCGTGACCACTCTGACAGCTTCTGTTCCACTCTTGTGCATTGGCCGCACTCTCCCAGGCAGGATCTTTGGGACATAGCGGCTGCGTTGCCAAGGCTCTTCCCTCTACGATGTTCAGAGGTGAAGTCATACTCCTGCAGCCTCTGGACCCAACTCTGGCCTTCCACAGCTAAGTAGCGAGGTGAGGGCGGAGTGGGTGACCGTAGAGGTACTTGTGGAAGTGCATCAAGGTCTTTATTACCGCCAGTAACTCTCGCGGTATGACACAGTAGTTCTTCTCTGCCTCGGACAGCGTCTTGCTGTAGCAAGCTATCACCCACTCGTGGCCGTCCTGTACTTGGGATAGGACACCTCCAATACAATGGTCGTTGGCGTCGGTGTCCACAATGAAGGCGCCACCTGGTTGTGTGAATCCTAAAATAGTAGCACTGCAAAGTCTCTTGTTCAGCTCCCGGAAAGCGACTTCGGCGTCTTCCGTCCACACATAAGGCCGGTGTTCCACTGTCAGGCGGGTAAGAGGCTTGGTGATGCTGGAGAACCCCTTTATGCAACAGTGGTAGTAACTGCACAGCCTCAGTAAACTACGCAATTCTCTCTTATCCTTTGCCGAGGCCAATCTCTCACGGCCGGTGACTTCGGGTTTGTGGCCACTCCGGTTGGTGAGACTATGTGGCCTAAGTAGTTGACTACCTTGCGGAAGAGCTGGCACTTCCTCACGTTCAGCTTCAGGTTGGCCGCCTGCAGTCTCTGTAGTAAATTACTCAGGTTTTTGAAATGATTTTCGAAGATCTTACCGACCATGATGATGTCGTCTAGGTATAGCAGGCAGGCGTCATAAGTCAATCCTCTCATCAGCGACTCCACTTACAGCATATAAGTCGCCATTAAGGTAGTTGTCTCATATGTTTACGAGAACTCCTAGTGGTTTACCGGGAAAAACACGAGTCAGTTGGAGAATTTAATGTAATGTTGGCACGTTGGCCATGATAGCTCAGTGGTTAAGGGTAGCTGGACGGAGACTAAAAGATCCATGGTTCAAATCCCGGCTAGGGCATTGAATTTTTCAGTCTGGCTCTATGCTTTCATAGTGCGTCCTACACACGGTTTGTGTGAAAGAACAATTAATTTCTAACATCTTTATAGTTAGTTATTTCCTATTTCTTATTACAATAGCTAGCATATACAACTTCATACATATATAGTATAATTAGTATACAATAAATACAAAATATTGCATACTCCTCATTTTGGAGTTGCATGTTCTCATGCCCCATTATAATTAATCCAGGTTGTGTATACAATGGAGCATTTTAAATCTAGACTATTGTTTCCCTTTATATCTGATACTATTTTTCCTAGTTGTTCTCATTAGTCTTCCCTGTTTTCCAAAGCTATTTTGTCTTTCTTTGCCATAAATTTTCCCATTTTTTTAACTTTTCTTTTGATCTTAGAGTAAAGATTCTTTTGCCTCTTATTTCATTTGGTTGTTTTCCCACTTATGCAAAAGAAATTCATCTCTCCAATTTTGTTTTTTTGACAGTCAAAAATATAATGCCAAGTACTATCTTCTTTTCCACACATTGGACATCTTCCTTTAATATATCCATTACTTATATCCCTAAGTATATTACTCCGGTTCAAAACCATGCCAACCCTTCTCTTCCTACTTTATAACAGATGTCAATACATTTTTCTCTGGCCCTATCATTTTTCAATGTTCTATATAATTTCAGAGATCTTTTGTTATTAAGATTAGCCCGTAATTCTTGTTCTTCAATATATTCAACTCTTGTTTTTACTTCTTTCCAGAATGCCTTTTCTATTCTTCCACTATCTAACCACAATGAACCCACACCTATTTCCTGTAAAATCTTTTGAATTGTATATATCCAAGTCTCTCTCCCCCTTATTCTTGTTTGGGCTACCAAACACTGATTAACGGTATTCTCCTCATCTAAATTCTATATTCTGGGCCAATTTCTCAGTATTCTTTCCATCACCTTGCTTTTGTAACCTAATCTTGCTAATTCCATTAAGGCCACTTCATTCGGTTAAGATCTAGGCAAGCCTAAAACAAGTCTACAAAATAGTCCATTTATAACATTTATTGCTTTCCATCCTTCATCTGGTCCCCATATTTCTATTCCATACAGCATTCTGCTTTATACAATTGAGCCAAACGCCCTTTCTAACCATTTTACTTGCATTTTTGGTATTTTGTTAAGACATGATCTAATGATCCTCGTAGCCATTTTTCCATCTGCCAGTGCTTTCCGTTTTTGGTCACTCCATTCCCCATTACTAGGTAATCTTACTCCTAGGTAATTAATATTCTTTATCACCCAAATTTCTGAACCTTCCCACCACCATTTTTCTTCTCTTTAGTTTGAAACCTATTTTACCACCATGATCTTAGATTTAGTTTTGTTTATCTTCAAACCCCATTCTTTACCAAACTTGCCCAATGCTTCCAAGGATTGTTTTTAGACTATACTTGTTATGGAACCTGCAAAGAGCAGACCAGGTATCTCTGTTATCTAAAATTGTTAAATGCATAACATGTTTACTTATTACTCCTAGAATATCATCTATAAATAAATTAAATAGCACTGAACTTAATTTGCAGCCTTGTCTAAGTCCTACATTGGTATTTTCTCTGTTATCATTCCCCAATCACATTTTATACTATTATTTGAAGCAAAAGTTTAGAAACAGTGATGTATTTAACATTTGAAAGTAATGAGTCGGTAATTCAAAAACAAAAGAAAGAAAGGTATTTATTACCAGTGGCGGCTGGTGGCCAAAATGTTTGGGGGGTGCAGAAATGATTTTGCTTTATAAGTATTGATGACAATAAATTATTATAGCTCTAAATCTTAAGAACCATTTTCTTTTTGAATTTATGTCCCTATAACCCACGGAAATAATGGTTTTCAAGTTGCAAAATACATCTCAGAAGTAAGTACAAGAAGCCTTACACAAGTACATAAATTGCTTCACTGTAGCTAGCTTTACTTTCTATGTAATAAGCCTAACACAATCTTTGCCCAAAGCTGCTATGTTAATATGCATGCAAAATACTTATAAGGGGAAGGTATTAGAACATTATTCAAACTTATCCAAATCCAACATAATGTTCACTACATAATCTGCCCTCTCACCAGTGTAATTTTTTTCACAGATTCATCTGCACTACACCGTATGTACCTACACACATTAACACTCGTACTTTGCATTTGTTCAGTTTAACATGAATTGAACTTTTGGCTTAATTATATACAAAATTATTGTATATATATTTTATACAAATAAATTAATTAAATTAATTATTCCATCACTCTTTTATCAAAACCATTCATGTTACTGATAAAGTCCTTATTTATTGACAGCACTGCTAAAGCACTGAGTCTGTTGTTTGTCACTGTGTTTCTTAAAAGTGTTTTTATCCTTTTCAGAGTGGAAAAGCAATGTTCAGGTTCTGCAGCCATATTCGAAATAGAGAGAATAGTAATCAATGTGAGTTTGAATAGCAGTGATGAAGAGAAAGAGGA
Source organism: Mantis religiosa (assembly GCA_030765055.1). NCBI lineage: Eukaryota > Metazoa > Arthropoda > Insecta > Mantodea > Mantidae > Mantis > Mantis religiosa. The sequence goes on along the minus strand of CM060950.1, from coordinate 429,498,415 downwards.
AGCAAATGCTTTAGTCAGTTTTGTGGATTCTGGAGATGACAACGGCGGTTCTGTAGATGCAACAAATGATGCAGATATAACACCTGATATCTATCCTTTAGACGACATTGACATGGATAGAAGCTCTACAGATGCAACAAATGAGATGGATATACAGGAATCAAACTCTCAACATCAAAATTAGGTAGGTTAATTTTGTTCTGCTCCTTAGCATAATATATTTTCTGCTTTCATTAGAGTAAATATTTTTGTGGCATACTGTTCATCTCCCTTCCCCTCTGCACAGTAGCTACACAGTGTCAACAGACAACAAAGTGTCTTGCTAAATGTCCTGGATAATAATGCATATTTGACTATAGCATTGTTTCATGCATATTGAGAGGGTTCTTTTATGCCCAATTTCACCAACAGATGTTAAAATACATTAACAAATGTAACGTAATAATTGTCACAGCACACTTTAACACACACAATTTAACACTACTGTTAAATTTCTTGCATTTCACCAACTGTTTTCTGAAAATGTTAACAAACCCGTGTTAACACCAGGAAACTTGTAAATATTACAACTATAGAAGGCTCTGGATGAGTCATATTATTTTCTGAACGTACTACGATGCAGTTTTGTTTTCATTTTCGTCTGCATATAGCTGAAAAAATGGCGGGTGAACAAAATCGTAAACAAAAGTGGTGAGACAAATTTCTCATCGATGGAACTGGTGACGAGGTGTAAGGATGTCGTGGAAAATAAGAGGACGAAAGAGAAAGTTGTCCCCTGGGAAAATTGGAAGCGAATTTAATTCAAATTCATGTCACTACTACAAGCACCAATTAGCTTTGTTAGTATTATGTAAATTTAAAAAGAGATGCGAAGAAGGACAAGTGACTTGAACGTTTCAAAACGGGAGGTGGACAGTGTATTATCCACATAATTCAGTGAATTATAAAATCGCAAAGCTATTAATACTTGAGGCAAAGGCGAGATCGGCATATTTCTTTCAATGCATGTTCTAACTCAGTATTAGGTAAATTTAAAATGAGGAGTGAAGTACAAGTGACGAGTAACCTGAACGATTCAATACGGGAGGTGGACAGTGTATTATCCACATAATTCAGTGAATTATAAAATTGCGAATTTATTAATACTTGAAGCAAAGGTGAGATCAGCATATTCCTTTTGATGCATATTCTAAACCAACCACAGCCAACTCGCTTGCCGCGGTGCATGTGCTGGGCTACAAGCTCCGTGTTGCCTCAGTGCGTGCTTTGCACGGTTTGTCTTTCGTAGCAGTGGCGGTCCGTACTTCAGTCAGTTTGATTTGGAAGGGCACTCATTAAAGCGAAGGGTATCCACGCCGACACATTATTTCAATCCCTTATGGGAAACTGAGTACTTCTTTATGTAATGTAGCGGTGGTACTATTTGTTTAATTTGCCAGAAAAAAATTGCAAGTGCTGAAACGATTTAACCTTCAGCGACATTTTAATGCATTGCATGCTAATGATTATTCGGTCCTGTAAAAAGAAGAACGCACTGCAGAGATACAGATGCTCAAAGAAAAAGATCACATCACCAGAAGAGGAACAACCTCAGTTTATGTGAGTTACGAAATAGCACTAAAATTGCCAGATCTTCTAGTAGTTTCTGTGATGATCCACTTATTAAACAACGTATGTTTATAGCTGCAAATAAATTCACCCCTGTCAGTGTTCAATTCCAGAGTGTCAGTCTGTTTGCTCATACTATTTCACAGAGAATTCAAGATCTGGCGGACAACATTTACGCACAACTTATTGAAAAAGCAAGATAATTAGTTGCATTCTCTATTGCCATTGGTGAGAGCACTGACTTATCAAGTATGGCTCGGTTATGTATGTTTATTTGTGGAGTAAATGAACATTTGGAAGTTGTGGGAGAAATGCTATATTTGGTGCCAATGAAAGGCACATGAGGAATCACCTTGGAATGTGACACTGAGTCAGTTGACAGTTACAGAAACAGAGGAAGCTTGCTAGATTTCTACAGATTTCCTAAATCAAGTTTTCCTCGATTACACAGATGTGCCGCATCTATGATTGCAGTGTTTGGCTCGATCTATGTGTGTGAGTCCTTATTTTCAGCCATGAAACACATTAAAACCCCTCAGAGAGGCAACATCAATGATCATAACTTGAAGTGTGCATTAAGGTTCCGGGCTTGTGTTTCACTTTCTTCAAGTGTGGCGAATATTATGAACACTAAGGGATGTCAGAAGGCAAGAGTGTCTACTGAAAACTGAATGTATAAAATTCTTAATTGAAATGTGTACATTTGTTAAATGTGAAGTATTCTGTGTAATACTATCACTATATAGTAAATATTACTTTGTTATTTGGTATTTTTCAATTGTCTCAGGATCAAAATTGTGCTAATTTCCACAAAGTAATGTTTCATTCTTATAATTAAAAATATTCCTTCTATATGCCATCATTGTGCTGTATAGGATTGAAGGCTATAATAATCTTACTGGTATTGGGTTGTTTTATATATAATTTAATAACAAGCACCACAGAGATATTAAACCACATATTATACAGTTTCTGGATTGTTCCTTCACTACTAACATGTGCTTAATTATTTAATGATAATGCAAGTGCAAACTGCGGAACCCCAATGTGCAAGGTCGTGATAGGCATATCTTCCTTGCACTCGCCAGCAACGACCAGGCACGCCGGCATCGTGCAAACTTAAAGGCACACCATGCATGTCAGTTGGCGGAGCCATTTCTAACCTCTCTTGTACTTCCGTAGTAACCATTATAACAACTTGTTTCAACAGTATATACCTGTGTAGAAATTTTTTTTTTTCTGATAGCTCCTCAAAATCATTTCTCTTCATAGGCCGTACTCTATTATGGTCTTAAATATAGCAAATTGACATCAAGAGCTGAGTTCATGCCCGCCACCTTGACTGTTTACAAATGTTAAGGACTTAACAACAAAAATTTGGCTTGTTAGTTTAACAAGAGATTTCACACGAGTGTTAAGCTAATACTTGTTGGTGAAATGCAATTTTTATTTTAACTATTGCAAAACTCATGTTAAGACTTAACATTTGTTGGTGAAATCGGGCATTAGAGTATTTAGACAGTCTGATCTTCTTACACCACAACTAAATGCTGTTGCTGGATCTGCAAGCTTAGATGTATTTTAAATGTTGTAAAATAATGCACTTCCTTTATGAAAACTAATATAACAGTTTATAAAAAACTTGGCAGACTACCACCAACAATTAGAAATAAACATTAGCAATAACTAGTTGAATGCTAATCTTCTTAAACAGCAGTTAACCCTTTAACAAATAAAATGATGATATTGAGATTGCTTTAAAGTTTGATAATGATGCTATAAGGTTTTGGATAGATAGTCAAACTGAAAAATTAAATTAACTAACCTAATTAAATTAACTTAGCCTATATACGGCTAGTGTGAAGAAATGATTAATTTCTATCAGTTAACTTAAATAATAAGAGTTTAATAATGAAGTATTTAAATAGAAAATTGCCACAAGCGCTGCATCTCGAATACGAGACTCCCTAGTGGTTTACCGGGAAAATATATGAGTCAATTGGAGAATTTGATGTCAAGATGGCACATTGGACATGGTAGTTCAATGGGTAAGAGCGACTGGATGGAAATCAGGAGATCCGTGGTTCAAATCCTGGCCATGGCATTGAATTTTTCAGTTTGACTCTATCTATTAGTCTATTACCTTATTAATCTAGAATTAATTAATAATATTAATATTAATCTATTATTTTAGTTAATTGATGGACATTAATCATTTCATCACACTAGCCGTATATAGGCTAAGGTTTTTGATAGATAGAGTCAACAAGAAAAATTCAATGCCATGACCGGGATTTGAACCACGGATCTCCTGGTTCCCATCCAGTCACTCTAATCCATTGAGCTACCATAGTCAATGTGCCGTCCTGACAATAAATTCTCCATTTAACTCGTATATTTCCCCGGTAAACCACTAGGGGCTCTCGCATCCGAGATACACCGTTGGTGGTGACTTACCATCGTAAGTACTTGTGTCCCACGCTTCATCATTTAACTCTTATTATTTTAGTTAATTGATGGAAATTAATCAATTCTCCACACTATCCGTATATAGGCCGTGGTTCAAATCCCGGCCATGGCATTGAATTTTTCATGTTGACTCTATCCATCAAAAACCTTAGCCTATGTACGGCTAGTGTAAAGAAATGATTAATTTCCATCAATTAACTAAAATAATAAGAGTTAAATGATGAAGATTGTGACTCAAGTACTTACGATGGTAAGTTGCCACAAATGGTGGTATCTTGGATGCGAGAGCCCCTAGTGGTCTTACCTGGTAAATATACTAGTCGAATGGGGAATTTAATGTCAGGATGGCATGTTGACCCTGGTAGCTCATTGGGTTAGAGCGACTGGACGGAAACCAGGAGATCCGTGGTTCAAATCCCAGCCATGGCATTGAATTTTTCATGTTGACTCTATCCATTAATCTATTACCTTAGTCTATATACGGCTAGTGTGAAGAAATGATTAATTTCTGTCAAATAACTTAGATGAGGTTTATTGCTCGTATTGCTCTGCACATGGTAATTGGAGTGGTAATTTTATTGCCATAAGGAGACAAGGTCCAAGTTCTAGTTTCAAGTGTGTCAATGAATTGTTGGAGTTTAATGTTACTCTCCCAGAAGTAGAATTACTTGCATGACAACGATGGAGGTGTGTAGGAAGTTTGGAAAAAGGTTAGTTAATTTAAAGAAGTAGAGTGTGAAGATTATACATATTTTTTATACATACATAACGTGTTTTTTCCTCCACAGATTTGTTAATGAATTTAAGAACAACCTCTTGGATGCAGCATAGTTGTAATATAGATACCAAAATAGAAATCAAGGATGATGATTCTCTCTCAGAGGGCGTAGTCTCACTGAATCAGCCAGTGTTGCTTTATAAAGATGATGCAGTGAAGACAGACAGTGATGCTGCAGTTTTAAGTAATGATTGTGATAGGAGAGTCAAAGCAGAGATTAAACCAGAGACTGTTCTTCCAGACTTTTGTTCTCAAAACGAGAAAGAATGTTTTACCAAACATACTGTAAGGCGGAATAATTCTGAAGCTATTACATGCAACAGGTGGGCGATATATATCAAAACAGAAATTGAGGACAAGACTGGTGGTTCAGACTGTAGTTCACAGGAGAAGAGACAATTTCTTCCGCAGTATCCAGTTTTAAAGCTAAAAAATTCAACAGTGAAAAATATAATAAGACAGAAATTAAACAAGAACCTTGCTGGTTTGAGACAGAATCTTCATCTGTTTGTGATAACACTGAGGTAAGTCGTGTCTAATTGCAATTTAAGTTTCTTTTTATTGATTGTAAAATAAAATATTAGACTATGTAATGATTAATAATGTGACCAAACGTTTTTGATACAATCACCCATTCTATTAATTAATGCTTTGCCCACCTGCTTCACATTCCAGAGGCCCCAAGTTCGAATCTTGGTCAGGTTGAGTTACCTGGATAAGGTTCTGTCTAGGGTTTTCCCTTACCGTGGAAGACGAATGTTGGGTAAATCTAAGCTATATGTATCCTGGTCTCATTTGAGCATCATTTCTCCCATTTAATTCATTTTCTGATATGACTTAACATTAGAGGACGTAAATTAAAAAAAAAAAAAAAAAAAGAAGCTTTGTATATAGGAGAGTTGAGAAACAAGCTCATGAGGCACAATCAGTCAAGAACTGCAAGAAGGTTACTCTTGAGAAAGTTTGCTATTTATAATCAGGATAATTCAGAGCATGCATAATGTGGCACCCTAGCAATAGAGGACCATAAAGATGCAGGAAGCAAACTCCAGATAGTTGTAAATAAGCTACAGTGATTTCTGTGTCTGAGCTCTAAGTTGTAGCTTGTAATGCACTTCACATTAAAAATAAAGTTTGTTTTAAGTCTGCAGCTGTTTTTGATCGCCACTTCAAGAAAATGAGTGAATGTGTACATTGCTTATCTGATGATTTATTTAGAAGGCTGCCCAACTCGGTAGCGTGTCTGCCTCACGCTCAATAGGTCCCGAGTTCAAATCTCAGTCAGGGTGAGTTACCTGGATAAGACTTTTTCCGGGGTTTTCTCTTATCCTTCCAAGACAAATGTCAGGTAACTAAGCTCCATGGACACTGGACTCATTTGAGCATCATTTCACCCAATTCATTCAACGTCCGATATGACTTAACATTGGAGGACATAAATTACACAAAAAAATTAAAAGGCTAAAAGTAAGGTTGGAGATAGCTCTTGAAGCTTATAGGTTTAGGAGATAATTTCTTTTGAAAGTAATGTTTGTGATAGTTCTTGAAAATTATAAAGATGCTTGAGATAGTACCTGTTAATCTATATGGTAATAATAATATTTACTGCCAACAGATTGTTGGTTACAATTTCTGACATAGTCAATTTTTCTTCATTAATACTCATTGTACATAGTCAATTCTACAACATTAAAATCTAATTTACATAATCAATTACAGCTTTAGAAACTAATTCTACACATGATCCCTTAATCAGCTTAATGAATTTAACACTTTCAAGTATAATTAAAGCTACAATGTTATATAAACATTTGTTTATGAGGAAAGACTTTAACTTCTATTTAAACTGCTGTTTTAAGATGCTAGCTATTGATTTAATATCAGATGGCAGTTTACTGTAAAGCTTAATTCCAAGTATATGTACATTCTTTTGAGAGACGGTTTTAATTACACTATCTCTATAGTAATTCATATTGGTACTGGTGTTATGTTCATGTACTTTACTGTTTTAACTGGATTACACTTGTCCATAATAAACATTATAGCTGTGTAAGCATACAGAGAGTAGATGGTGATTACTTTTTTATTTATAAAGGTATCCGAGCAAGATTCTCTTGCTTTTAGATTATATATGATCCTAAGATACTTTTTTGGTAAATAAGCAGTTTATCCATATGTGTTTTGCCTTCTGAACCGCATATTTCTATTCCATAGATTAGATATGAATATATAGATCCATAGTATATTAATTTTAGGATATTTGTATTGTTGTACTTGCTGAATAATCTTAAGAGATATAATGATTTACTAATTTTTCCGCATATGTTTTTAATATGATCAGCCCAAGTTAGTCGATTATCTAACACAATACCCAAAAATTTATGTGTTTTCACTTCTGACACAATGTCACTCTGTACTTTTAGATTTATATTAACATCATATTTTTTAGCAAGTTGAAGTGCATCATATTGGTCTTTTGCCAGGCACGCATTTCTGAAGTCAATTTCCGGGGAGTCCAAATAAATAATTTAATAAGTAGTTAATCAGGGATGTGTTTTTTATGTTAGTAAAAAATAAAATCACATGTAATATATTATATTTACATGCCTTTCTGCACGCAAGCTTCTACAAATTGTTCTTAAAAAAGTTTCTTTTCGTATTGTTTCTTGGGATAAAGTCTAATGAAAGGCCTTGCACACAGCACATTTTTTGTTCTTATACCTGGGATAAAGTGATATAAGCAGTAATCAGATATTTAAAAAGTAAACCACTGATTTATGAATTTGAAGTATTAGTTCCCCTTAAATGAAAAAGCGAATAGGAACTTAGAAGTTAAAAATTACATACCTTTAAGTAAGTATCTGGGAATTGTAATCAACAAATTGAAATACATCGGAATTGGTTAACTTTGCAATACATTATTGTAATTGACATTATTTGTGTATTTTAACGAGTTCTACAGCTGCTGTGCAGTAACTTTTCGTTTATCTCTTAAATAACTTCATGTCTGGCTGAGAGTGAATAAAGACGTTAAGATAAGGTTGAATAAACTTTTTTGATTTATTTTAAACTAAGTTCTATTTCAACTATTTATTAAAAGTTTGAAATGATAAGTAATTTGGGGGTTCCGGTCTCTGAATACACTGTCTTACAATTGGTATTTACATTTATATGAACGATTTTGCTGCTCATTTTGATAGGCAGTTCCTATCGTGTCTGTGGAGTAGTGGAAATATCATTTTGAACCATAAATTCTAAAGTATGCATACCAAACCTAACCTAACTTGCCATAGAGTGAGAACTGTAAGCTTATACGTATAAATCCTGAATCAGAGCATAGTTAATGAAAGGACGCTTGCTTCGGTCACGTATTTTGGTGTTAACATAAGCTTGTATAAAGCTAGACCTAACCTATCCTCCTGTGAATCAGAAATTCATGGTATATTACATACGAACATAACTTGACTTTCTATGAATCAGAAACCTAAGCTTTCACAGCATCGTTAAGGAAGGCATGTCTGGTATAATGAATTATAATTAATGTAAGGAAATAAATATAAGATGTATATTAAAAGAAATAATCTATGTTTAGATAAATACTGAATCATAACATATTAAAGGAACACACGGTCGCTTCCTTCGCGCGCTTTATTCTAGATATGTTAGAATATGCATGCTGACTTATTAACTTATGTTCACTACTTACGTGCACTGTTGTATAAGTAAAACACAAGATATAGCAAAATAATTAGCTGTTACAGTCTATTAACCACCTAGCAACATCGCAACCACAATAAAGCAAACGTTACGCAAAGCCATACGAGCTGTCAGGGGCAACATTCCTGCGGCGGGGATGTAATTATTTAAATAAGATTATAAAAAAGGGTTAGAAACTTTATAACAAATGGTTACCTGCGATAGTACTTCCATGGTTCATCGGGGGTGAAGCTTGAAATTACGCACATTACAGGCGTGCCAAAGTGTGTTTCAGCGTGTTAAATATGTAAAGTGTAGTGTTAGTGTTCAGTATATGTATTCCTCACAGATGGGGAGTAAACGGGTTGCACTTACGTCAGAAATATTTGTGCGAGTCCTTTCACAATACGAGATCTTTTGTCATAACGAAACTTGTAGCAATTTAGGTAGTCATCTTTTCTTTGGAATTCGTACTAAACAATGATTTCTAATTTATCTAACGGCCAATAAGATGTAATTTCTTTTATTAAAATTATCAAAACCAATGTGTACATTTCAGTTGTTCTACTCATCCCTCACCTCATTGTTATTACTTTTCCGAAGCAATACTTTTTTTTTCTGTGGTGTAACGCAGAGAAATGTATTCACAATTATCTGATATAATATTAAGATAATGTAGGTACAGAAGTTTTGACTGTTTCGAAGCAAACATTTTTTTGATCTGCACAAATTATTGAACTTTCGCAATTATATAACATAAAACCGTTCAACATACACGTTACTTTAGTTTACTCCAAAATTTCCTTGTGTTTGTTCTTCCTTTTATTGTTCTTGCACAAATAGTGTGTTTAACAACAATTGTTTTTATCCTTCAAATTTCATTACGAGAGAAAACACGTTTGGCACTTGCAACAATTTCTAGATACCCTTCCTATTTTCTGGTTTGTCCCTGAGCCATTAACCTTAACTTCAAGACGCTTTAGGTTTTCCACTGTGCAAGGTATTCCTTCTGGAAGCACACTGAAGATGGATGATTCATCAGGTAGTTCACGAAGTGCACGGGGCAGTGATGAAAAGTAAGGATGCTTAAGCGCTTCTTCAGCTGCTATTCTGTTGCGCGGGTTCATCTGAAGCAAGGCTTCGGCCATACTCTCCCCTTCCTTCACATCAGACAGACTGGGAAAAAACAAGCTCAACTTCTTTCCACGGTAGAAACCTAATCTATTAGGTATATAACCTGGCAGATCTGTAACTCCTGGCCAGGTAATTTCAGTAGGTGTGCCTAAGATCTTGAAAATTTTGTCAAGCTGATCATAGTTATCATAAATTCCTTGAAATATTGGTACTCCCGCAATCATTTCAACAAATACACAGCCAACGCTCCATATATCTATAGATGTTGAGTATTCAGTATTTCCTAATAAGACATCTGGTGGCCGGTACCACAAGGTTACAACTTGATCTGAATATGCGTGTGACGGCACAGACTGTGCCCGAGCTAAACCAAAGTCAGTCAATTTGAGTTCTCCTTTTGAACTAATGAGTATATTTTGTGGTTTAACATCTCTGTGAAGAATCTTCCGTCGGTGACAATATGCCAGGCCACGAAGCATTTGGAATAAAAATATCAGCACATAAAAGTGATCCAAGCCGCCAATGTGCCTTTTTATGTACTTAGACAGGTCTGTATGTGCATATTCAAGCACTAAAGTAAGTGTTTCCTTAGTGTGTACAATATCATGGAGCGTCACTATGTTGGCATGTTTAAGTTGCTTCAGAATAGATGCCTCCCGGATGGCTGTGTATGGTGTCCCTTCATTCTCTCGCAGTTTTATTTCCTTTAAGGCTACCATTTGTTTTGCAAGAACACTATAGCCTTTAAAAACGGTTGCATAAGAGCCTTCTCCTAGTTTCTCCAGCTTTAAGTAAGCTTCAGGCCGTCCATATGGCGAATCCCCGCCGAATGCTACCGCTCGTTTCGTCCATATTTGTTCTTTGTTGCGAAAGTTGTTCACCGTTGACTTGGAATTGTTCAAAACGGAGAGCTTTCCGTGGACTCTGTCAGGGTTTTCTAAGTCATCCCAATCATATCGCACATCCCAATCGTTGGTGTTGCTTGGGATGCTGTTTAGTTCCAGGTTGTCCATCGATTCTTCCTCGGAATAGAGTAGTCTTACCAAGCTATGACCTAAGAGTAGCTTCAGTTTCCTCATAGACACACCTTTCTTCTCTCTCGTCGTAATTCCATCACTTGCTGTTGAAGATGAAGTATACGCATTCGTATCTACTTGAGAGTTCATGCTTGTTATAACGCAGTTACAAAGTTTAAACCTTACCAGTCTTAGCGAATCAAAGAAATCAAACTGACCACACCAAATTGATTGCAGCGATTCAACACACAAAACACGAATGCATGCTTCCTGGCAACCGTCATAGCCCACTCGAAATATTCATACGCAGTTGTGTTTAGTTCACATGCCTGGCGCATGTGTGGTGCATGAAACGAATAGTAGAACTCCCCTCTATTTGCAAAATCTTAAATTGATTTGCAGCTTTGAAATAAATATATTCTTAGAATAACTATAATCTCCAAATTATTTTAATATTAACCTAAAAACATTAAATTAAAAAAAAAACACATCGGAAGGCATTCATAATAACCTCTTCTACGCATTCCATTTTGGGTACAATTCCTGCAGTACTCTATGGCTACGAATCATAGATACACAATATTGAATGCAAAACACACGAAAACCATATGAATATCTACAAAATGAAAATTCCTTAAATTATCCAAGGTTGAATTATTGCATTTATATAACTATCTCTGTCCATACAACAGCTCCTTTTAAAACGTTTATTCTTCTCTCAACCTCACTTCAACCGAGGGAAACATTTGTAGAAATGCTTTATTTGCATATTCCTTTGCCGGTTGATATGTATGGTCATGAAATTCTTTACTCTTTGCCATGAGCGGAATAAAATTAAAAGAGAAGTAAAGGGATATACCTATTTTTTGTTTTACGTTTAACGCCGTCTAATCGGTTAGATGATATCTGATGATGAAAGAAATGGGTGAAATGATTATAGAGGGAGCTTAGTTACCCGACATTCATCTTTCACGATAAGGGAAAAAACCTTACGCAGATAACTAGGTGTAGTCACTGGTTGCTAATGAACCTAAATTTACAGAAAAATAAAACTAAATATAACCTGATATCCTGTGATACAAAAACATGAGTTGAAATAAATTGATATTATAAGCATTGTTAAAAAATGTAGGATGAATTTGCTCAACTTCTTTGCTAGTATACTGTTGATAGCTGTCTACTTCAGATTACAGTAGCAGTTAGAATGAATTTGGGAGTGCCTTTTATTTCAAGAAAATTATTTCCCTTATATTAAAGCTGATATTTTGGCCCAAAGATTAATATGTACCGTGTTAACAAATTTTAAAAATAGTAAACTATATTTTTAGAGGACTTTTTTGTCACTTTTCAACATACAACTTTTCAACCTTACGCAGATAACTAGGTGTAGTCACTGGTTGCTAATGAACCTAAATTTACAGAAAAATAAAACTAAATATAACCTGATATCCTGTGATACAAAAACATGAGTTGAAATAAATTGATATTATAAGCATTGTTAAAAAATGTAGGATGAATTTGCTCAACTTCTTTGCTAGTATACTGTTGATAGCTGTCTACTTCGGATTACAGTAGCAGTTAGAATGAATTTGGGAGTGCCTTTTATTTCAAGAAAATTATTTCCCTTATATTAAAGCTGATATTTTGGCCCAAAGATTAATATGTACCGTGTTAACAAATTTTAAAAATAGTAAACTATATTTTTAGAGGACTTTTTTGTCACTTTTCAACATAGTCTCCATTTCTTTAAACACGTTGTCTGTGTAGTTCTCTAAATACATTTGGAATAGAACTCTGTTCTAAGTGATGCTGTTCCATAAGTCAGGGTTTTGCTTCCAGCTTGTACAGATGGAACAACCTTCCATCGTGTGTCAAATACTTGTCAGAAATCGTCCTCTTCATCTAGAACTCCCTGAAAAAAAAAGCTTTAGGCGATGGTTCTTTCTTAAAGTTTGTGTTTCTTGGGCAATAAACTTAGGAACCCACAGACTTTTGGTAGCCTGAACTTTTAATAATTTCTTATACTGTTCTATGTTCCACTGCAGCAATATACCACAGTGACATGCCTGCCTTCTCTAATGAGCACATCCACTCCATCCTTGTTGTATTTCACGGAGGCTGTTCCAGGTCAACTACTATGAGACTCATCTTGGACACTCATGTTATTTGTCTTAATACTCTAGGCATCTCCATAGAAATGCTGAAGTCTGTGGTAATTTCAGTAAAATATTTTTATTCTTTAACAAGAAATTCAGTACATGATACAGTACTGTATATGGTCACGTGGTAGATGATGATGATGATGATGATGATGATGATGATGCTGCTGCTGATGATGCTGCTGATGATGATGATGAAGATGATGATGATGATGATGATGATGATGATGATGATGATGATGATGATGATGATGATGATGATGATGATGATGATGATGATGATGATGATGATGATGATGATGATGATGATGATGATGATGATGATGATGATGATGATGATGATGATGATGATGATGATGATGATGATGATGATGATGATGATGATGATGATGATGATGATGATGATGATGATGATGATGATGATGATGATGATGATGATGTTATGGTTTAAAATATATAGATTATGATTCTGCAGCTTTTGTTATATTGTTCATCAGTGCTTTGATGCTAATTTCACACGCATTGGAAAGCATTATATTTCTTGGTTACATGGGTTGAGATGTGATTTTTAAGGGCAGGCAACAAAATTCATAAGGTCAGTTACAGCTAGCTATAAAGCAGGAGAAAGCTGTAATTTTTGGAAAAACCTAAAAGGATTGTTACATGTAAAGAGTTGTGCCTGTCATCATCATCATCATTATCATCATCAATCATCATCATCATCATCATCATCATAATCATCATCATCACCGTCATCATCATCATCATCATCATCATCATCAACATCATCATTGATATTATTGTTATTACTATAAAGCTTCAAGTAGTAAAAATATATAATTCAATTAATAATAGATCTCAAAAGCCCTAACATAAGTGAATAATACCAGAAATAAAGCTAGAAGCATTAAGGAAGTGTAATAAATTTAAATAAGCACAAACCAGTAAATACATCTAAAACAATTAATATCATGGGGGACAGTGTTAATTGAGAATATTACTGGCTGCGCTGTCGCTCAGTGGTTAGACCACTTGGCTCTCACCAAGGCGTCCCGGGTTCGATCCCAGGCGACCGCAAAGTGAGATTTGTGGTCGACAGCACGGCGCTGGGGCAGGTTTTCTCCAGGATCTCAGGTTTCCCCCGCCATCTCATTCCACCGGTGCTCCATCTTCATCTCATGTATCATCAGTGTCATCACCTGCGGTGCCGTATGTAGTAAAAGCGGGCGTTAAACACTACACATTTCATTTTTCACAATATTACCAATAACTGTACAACAGAAAATAATATTGTGTTAATAGGAAACACTGAAGTAATTGGTATTTGGGAAACATTGTACATAGGATTATAATGGTGGATATCAAACACTTTACATATCACTAACAGCAGGTGTGAAACAATAATGAAATGTAATCCAAGAAAATAATAATTGTGAATGTTAAAGAAGTGTAATAATGGTGAATAGTGGTACATGTTCAGTTAGAACTGATAATGGAACATGATAAATTTGTTGAATAATAATTGTGAATCTAATGCATGAATTAAATAATCATTGCAAACAGTAAAAAGTGTAATACAGGTAAAAAATAATACATATAAAGCTGGAAGCAAGCATGTGAAAAATACATTAAATAGTAACAAAAACAGTAAACAAAACTAATTTGTCATTATTCAAAACTTTGGACCTTGTAAAGTTGCATAAGCTGTCCAATGATAATCTCCAATTGTTAGGAATGCAGACATGCTATCCTGATTAATTAGATACTATTATGTTCTAGGCTTTAGCAAGCCTGATAGTTCTCTGACAGGCCTAATTCAATTTTGACTAGATATTTCATCACTGTTTTCATTGGAGCTTTTCATAAAAAAAAGAAGCTTTAGACATTTTAGGTAACTGGAATCATTCATTTGTACATGGAAAACAGTGTCAGAAAATTTGAAAAACTTATCTACAGCTCACTAATGTTAAACAGAAGAAATAAAAAGTACAGTTAATTATTTTCATATACAAATATAATAGTGATTGGTCTATATATATTTAATGCATAATTTTGGCTCAATTGCAATCAAGTTTACAGTTTTACTTTTCAGTTTCATAGGAACACTAAGCCAATATGCACATATATATGCTTTTCAATTTCTCCAATGCTTATATAAAGCGTGTAGAAGATATATAGCATTCCACCCAAAAATTCAGTTTCAATTTTACCAAAATCAATTGTTTGTGGTCCCCTGAGTAAAAAATTTTATTAAAATCTCTTTGTACTTATGTGTACATGGGAATGAGAGACAATATAACTCAAATACAAGTTGGATACATACCAAACTCATATTTTAATTTGAAAAGAATGAAATCACCACCTTAACAGCTTTTAAGTTAAAAAAAGTTACAAGAACTTCACATATCATCCATGGGCAACCAGAACATTTCAGAAAAGTTTCAGTGAATTTAACATCACCCTGGCACCAGTTAACAAACTCAATATCAGAAACCTCATCAGCAAACCAAAAATAGACAAAATTCCTCTGGTAAAGAAATCTGGCATTTATAGAACTAATTGCTCCTACTGAATAAGACATACATTAGAAAGATGAAACCTAATATTGAAACCAGATTAAACGAACACTTTAGATACATCAAGGAAAAAGAAATATATAAATCCACAAAATATATATTACCTGCACAGAAGTCCAACTTTTAGAAGCGATGCTCCTGCATTAAATGTTCGCAACACGAGCTGATTGCAGCATTACATAGTGGATGGGCATGAAACCAAAATATGAAAACTTGTTCTGCAAAATATTTACATTGTTGGTAACTACTGCTGATGCCATTTTTTCATACCTGCCTAGCTGTCTCTAGATCAGCCAATTGTAAGCTCCAATTGCATTGTTACCAATAACACAAAAAGCTAATTTATGTGAACTTTGGTATTGTGGCTCACTAGAGCTATTAAAACTGCTTAAAAAGGTGTGATTAAAGCAATTTGAATAGCTCATATGCAGTCAGGACTACTAAAGCTTACGTCACCTAAAATTTTACATCATCAGTGCAATACATATTTGAACACACATATCACATACAATCTCAAACTTTTAGGCTGAATATAAAGTTCAAGATCTTGTAATAATTTTTTTCTGTATGCTTCACTGAAACCTCTTGTTTACACAAGTATTATGTGAACCTGTATTCAGCTAACTGAATATGAAACTTCACAGGAAAATGGGAAGAATAACACTTGAATGTATTTCTTCTAATGTCCATAAAAAACAAAATTGTATATATTTGTGTAACTAACATGCATAATATTCCACTTCTTACAATATGTGTTTAATGTTACAAAAGGCCGAATTAAAAATTCTAGACTCAGCCTTCGTAGCCAACAGCTATTCACAAAAAGAGATCCAGAGGGCGCGGCATCCAAGACGAGGACCAAAGAAAACTGAACAGCCCACACGCGGGACGGCGTACCTTCCATTTATAAGTAAAGTAACTGACAGGATTGGAAAACTTCTCCGACCCTGTGGTATCAACATAATATGCAAACCTACACATAAGATCAGACAGCTACTGAACTCAGCCAAGGACAAACGAGACCCCCTTTCATCAGCTGGGGTATACAAAATTCCATGCAGCTGCAGCCATGTTTACATTGGTACCACAATGCGCAGTGTGGCCACCAGATTAAAAGAACACAGCCGAGACTGCAGGTTATGACAAATAGAAAAATCTTTGGTTGCAGAACATGCATTACTGTGGGGCCATGACATCCAATTCAACAACACTATAGTCCTCTCATCAACTGTCAGCTACCATGCCCGCCTACAGAGAGAAGCCATTGAAATATTCAAACACAAAAATAATTTTAACCGCAAAGGAGAAGCACTTCGCATAAATAAAGCCTGGGTTCCCACATTACAGGGACTTCAATCACACGCACATGAATACAGAAACAGTAAAGACATGAAACAGCCACTTCCCGACCAGAGCCAATCAGAACGCGATCTGCCTTAGCGCCGCCCCTATCCAGCCAATATAAATTAGGACGTGCGGACACCCGCTTCATTCCACTCCTGACTCCTACAGCGGACGGATCAACCCTGAGGATGCTAGGTGCAGCTCCTGGCGAAACGTCGGTTCCTTCAAGAACTTCTAGACCACGGCCCATAAGTCCGGAAGACAACATTCATCTTCAAGACGTCGGCCATGAAAACCTCAGCTTATATATCAATTTGACAATTGGTTTATTAGAAAGAATGTGAGTCATCTGTGGAGTTCTGTAGTATTGGCATGTTGTCATGCAATTGAAGTGATTACAGCAAGAATATGAATGCATGGTTCTATCCTGGCCATGAGATGTTATACTTTATTACAGGAATATCTTTTATGGATGTTATGAACAATGAAACTAACATTTTCCTGGACCAGGTAACATGAAGACTGCGTTATATTATGATAGTCATATGAAATTGTCTATGATGATTAGACATTGGATTTATATGCAAATGCATATGGTTCATATATTTACATATTTAAGGTACAGTCGCATATTTTCTGATTATGGCATATTCGTGCATATATCAAACATTTTTACACCATTGACTCATATTTTATAAATTAACAAAATAAATATGTACTTTCTAATTTGTATAATATAAGTAATATACCATTCTTTACAAGCGAAGAAACCCATATCCAGCCTCCTGTGTGTATGTGACTCAGCTTCATTTGATACAATTTAGATGTTTGTAGGATTCCCCATCAAGGACTCCCCGGTTTGCAACCAGCATCTGAAGAGAGGTTTTAGTTCTCCTGTTAAGTTATTGATCGTCCCTGTGCATATTGTAATGCCAAAATTCAATAAACATATAAAAAGTGAACTTTTAAAATAGTGGGTTCAGGACTGTCAGCCATTGAATTATACTACAGATGGAAAAGTCGTTTTTTGTAAGGTGTGGAATAAACAAATTGTGTGTATTAAAAAGTTTCAGCTAAGCCAAAATTCAACAGCAAATCAATACCTTGCAGCCAAAAAGAAATAAAGTTCCTTGAAGCAAACATTATTGACACCACAAAAACCCCTTTGTTCTTTTTAATTTAATTGATGGAAATTAATCATTTCTTCTCACTAGCCATACATAGGCAAAGGTTGTAGATCTCCTGGAGTTCCATGGTTCAAATCACGGCCATGGCATTGAATTTTTCAGTTTGTTTTCTATGTAACTTTTCTTTTAATTCGAAACAGCAATTTTCCAGTGACTTATGACCTAATTGCAGCAAATATCCCATGGAATTCACTTAGTAATCCCACATTCCAGAATTTTTTAGATAAATATTGTAATCATACCATTCCAAATGAATCAGCCCTCAGAAAAAAAAAAATATCCTGTAGGCTGTTAATAAACAGCAATTTAAGAAATCTAAGATGATTTGAAAGATTCTTTTATAGAGGGTGTGGTGAATGAAACTGCTGACTCCTGTGGATGTCATGTGGCAAATTTTCTAGTAGATTGGTATACTCAGTGAACACGAGCCAATTTTTGTTGCAGGTAATGTGTTAGAGAATACTAATAATTGCACCATTGCTCACTTTTTCAAAAATGCTTTAAGAATATTATGGCCATAAGCAGGTAATGAACATTAATTTCAAGTTTGCTTGAAGATGCTGCAGCTTATATTCTGCCAGCTGCTTCGGCTCGGAAAATATTTTATCCTCATTTACTACACGTTATATGTATTGTGCATGGGCTACAAATGTTAGCAGAATTTACACAGCAGCAGTTTCCTGAAGTAAATACCTTAACTTCTACTACGAAAAAGTCTTTGTGAAAGCCCCAGGCCAAATAGCAGCTTATAGGGAAAAACCCGCGGAATATGCTCTACCCCTGGAACTAATTTATACCCACTGGGGTATATGGATAAATGGTACTTTCTTTTATGCTGACAATTTCAGTGCAGTTATGGAAGTTGTCTGCAGTATAAATCGAAATAATTCTTTGGGAATTTACAGTTCACAGTGCACTTTCAGAAATTAAACATTGCAGAAGGAGTTGCCTATTACAGAGGCACATATCAGAATTACACCTCAAGCAATAAAAAAGCGGGAAATGCTTGGCTTGTACCTTCATGCATCTATATCAATCTTTGAGGAGGTGAAGAGTGTACTTCAGTATGCCTGTTCAAACTATGAACAAATATTGAGTGCAAAACTGTGCAGTGTATTACAAAGAAATCCCTATTTTAATATTTTATGTCCAGGGCGCCGGGGTAGCGCAGTGGTTTCGTTCGCGGCTCCCGTTCTAAGGGTCCCGAGTTCGATTCCCGGCTCTGGGGTTGGCGATTTTAAGTCGGCCCTATCCACGCCTTCACCTCTGTCTAGCACACGTGAAGTATCCCCTATGCCCAACGTGGTTCGGAGTCCACGGTAAAAACTGTAGGTCCTCTCACCTCACCGCCATCTTCACTATCACCCTATCATCGGAGGTAATGGACACCGCCCTCTGGGTGCCTCCACCTGAGAAATGGGTCCGGTCATCACTTGGTGGGGTGAGGTTACCCCGAAGGCCAAGGTTGCCATGTGGGGAGTGTTAGTAACTAACTAACTATATTTTATGTCCTGTTAGCAAATACTCCAAGATGACAGTGCAGAACTTCCAGGAGATATTACTCTAGAGCTTGTTAGAGCTCAGAAATACTGTCCAAACATATCTGTAGATGTTGAAAGGTGCTTTTCTGCATGCAAACTCATATTATCTGCTAAACATCATAAATTTACACCTGAATATTTGGAATAAATGATTGTGTACTGCAAGTCCAATTATAGTGTCTAGTCTGACATAATATAAAGAAGAATATTCAATGTGGGTAGATATATCAAATTATTTAATTATGTATATGTAATATATGTAGTGCATATTGGCATATTTTAGTCCATATAAACATATTTTAGTACATATTTTAAAGGTTTTAAAAGCATAAAAGCATGCATATTTTAGACATTTTTAGTACATATAAATCCAATATCTAATGATGATGATGATGATGATGATGATGATATTGATGACGACCTATGTTATTTTCAATTTATTAATCTAGTGTAATAGATGTTTCATTCTTAGGAAATACCAATTATGACTTTGCTATTAGTTAAGAGTAAAATTATCTAATGTCATAGGCATGCATAGGCATGCAATTTTTTCTTCTATATGATATTAATCTATGTATGTAAACTTTGTTTTGGTTCTATAAATACAGCTCACTCTTGAAGGCAATTTGATAACATTTCTGTAATAGTTGTATTGCATGTTGCAATTCCTTATTTGCTGTAGCTTTTGTGGCTGGAGCATTGCCAAAAGTAAAAAATGAATGAGCTGAAAATGCTAACACTGGGAAACAAAACTAGTGATACAGACCTGCATAGAAGACTGGCGATACTTATAAAAGTGGGGAAGAATAATATAATAAAATGAAAATTTTATGTGTGTTAACAAATTGTATTGAAAGTGTGTCATAATTTTTAAATGGATCAATAAAGTTAACTAATTCTCAAATACTTTCATTCTCATGAGGAAGTGGCCCTTAGTAATAAGTATTCCACGCATTCATAACTCAGTTTTTCCATCCACTTTGCATTTATCATGATAAATATTGGCCTAAGAAGCTTGAATACATTAAAAAGTATTGGTGAAGGTTCATTACTTGGGTAGAGAAAGTTGGGTGTAGTAAACGTAAGTAATATTAATCAGATCATTAATGAATATTAACATATCTTAAAATTTAAAGTTTCCATTAGGCACTTAAAGTTACAAAGTTGCAAAAGATGTCAACTGTAAGTGTATCCCACTCATTATGGACAGCTGAAAATTAATGCAAATATCATTAATAATTACAATATAAAAGCTTAAGGCTAACAATAACCTTCTCTAACGTTTACCTGATTGCAACAAATTTCACAAAAATGAACAGAAAATGCCAATATTAACACAAATATATTCAAGATAAATAAAAAAAAAGCACAATTCAAAGAAATGTGTTACTAAAATCCACAGACAAAATCAAATATGATTCTTTGCACTTACAGAACTTTTTCAGAACAGCTGCAAATTTCAAACCCGAATCAGTCAGTTGCCTTTTGCAATTCTACTACACTAGCACTCCATATTGGCTGAACACCACATTAAACCTCGTGTTGCCATTTCCACAGTCTCAGCTTCACCCCTTATGATTACCTGTCTGATGAATAAGTATAATTATGATGGGAGATCACTGATGTAGCATGGCATGCTTCATAGAGATCAGAGTAGGCGGAATATAGTAAGTTCTGACCAACATGAGCACAGCATACGTAACACATACTTTTGCATTTGGAATATCAATATCCAATGCCTTTAAGTAATCTCTAGAATGTGTTTTCCTTGTTTTTCTATTTTTTCTATTTATACCCCAATGGTACCCCAATAGTACCCCAATGGATGCAATATGCAATGGTCATATCAGCGGCCGGTCTCCTTTGGAACATATCAAAGGTGTTAACTCGTATTCATTGGGTTTTAATTATTACATCATGCACACATTCACACTCTCATTAATTTTTCAGTCTCTGGGGAAGATGCGGAAATATCTTGGTAGGAGAAAAATCCCCACCCTCAACCGGGAAACGAATCTGGGACCCCTCGCATGGCAGGCAGATGCTCTGATGAGCATCAGTGCTAGCCAAACAGAATGTATTCTTACCTTCAAAAGGGATATTTTCTTTAACAACATTTATGAGTTTATGTACTATAGGAATTTCTCTTCTTTGTAAAACTTTACTAAAGCTCTGTACACAACATGTTTTTAAAATTCGAGTTTGAACCTTTTTGGATATGGGCGATGTTTACCAGGTATTGAAAGATTTTCGCCCATGCGCTTTGAATTTTAAACATTTTTCACTATGCTATGATCAGCTTTTTTACTTTTCTTCACTCCTGTTGCTGTCATTTTTATAGCATTATTTAACAAAATAATTAGAAGTTTGTGTTTCTATTCTTTATGAAACTGTAACACATTGAATATTAAATCTCCACTCTGTGCATGTATAACTTGGTACAGCAAAGTGTGCATTCTGACTTGATTCAAACCCTCCACAGTAAGAGACTTGACTGCTGCATTCCATTATTGCCGAATGATACAAGGCATGCACTGGAAATGGTAATGTAGTACCACTTACCTGTGTTTTGCAAGTTTCGATTGTTGGCTGTCTGCATTCATCCTTCAGACAGCCCTCCTTAAACATAACATTTAATTCAAATAAATTTTGTTTGGGCGTAAACGATTTTCAGGATTTTCATTGAATTGGCTTGAATTTTTTAATCTTTTGTTATATATTTTTTAACTGCTAACTCATCATTCTTTGTCTCTCATTATGTTCTATAAGGCATACTGAATTTCATAGCCAACCAATGCAAACTTGCATTTTAAGTATATTATGACTACTGCTTCAGCCTAACTGATTTCTAATGCAGATAAAATATATATAATGAAATAATTTCTGCAGTGAACATAAACTGAAAAACAGATATAGAGTAAATAGTGTGAATATAATACACCAGGTATTTCTAAAAATATTTCTCTTGGATTAAGGAAGTTTCAAACCATGTATTTCCTATGATATATGGGTTTTGGGTTATTTAGTGGAATACAACACCTCCTCTCATTATAACAGTAGACAAAAGAAAAACCTACATTTTTTCATACCTGTACACTAATAATAGGTAATGGTTAAGGAAAAGTGTGCTGACTTTGTACCTCTCCCCAGAAATCTCCTATCGGGTCAGGCTAAAACATGTGAAGACACTAGGCTCTCACCTACGAGGTTTTAGATCCTATATTATGTTACATCTATTTTTGATACATAATGGTATATGGTACAGCATATACTATACATTATGGTGAATTAAGATTAACTAAAATGTTGTTTTTCAAGCATGTAATAATATTAGGAACATATATTTAATGAGACGTACTTCAAACTCTGCTTAAAAGTGCTTGGTAGCATGTGATTGCCTCTTGTACTACTGTCTGCTTTCCCTCACAAGAAACCGACAATATTCACAGATCATTACCGGGTACTTACAACCTTGGTACCTCGTCTCCACGACGGAAGTGCCCTGATAATACCATCACCCTTGGTCATAGAGAACATCACCAAGGATTTCTGGGGATAAATTCTAAATCAGAATGGAGGAAATGAACTTTCAAGGACATTCTATATCCTATATCTTTGTGATACTTGAACAAATTTCCGACCTAAGTTTTATATTTTCTTCCTTTGTGTTTTCAACAAACCCACGCGCAGTCCTTCTAAATGATTGCCTAGCTGCTAATTCCACCGTTTATAACGTTCTTACAAAGACTTCGTGATCACGATTCTTGGGATTTGAGCTCCAACAAATATTTCTTCTATCAACTTTCCATAAGCTAACTGCGGTAACTTGCCTAACAAATATGCAAATCCACAACAATCTTAGTTGAGTGCCTTAACAAAATTCCTCACCAGCCCAAGTTTTATACCTAAGGGAGGGAGAAAAACCTTATCAGCCTGAACCAATGTTTCTTATACTTCACTGGATATATTCCTGATGCTTGCGACTTTGTTGTGGCACATAAGGTTCTTGCATATCACTGCTGTCCACTCTTTCTCTCTCTCTCACACACACACACACACACACACACACACACACACACACACACACACACACACACACACACACACACACACACACACACACACACACACACACACACAAAAAAAACAAAAATAAATTGAATGCATGTGAAAAACAAACATACCAAATTCCTGCACTGAGCATGTGTGATAGGAAGTACCAACCAACATGAGAAGTGAAATTTGTTGTATTGGGAATGTTGTGATTACATCATTGGGATTTGTGACTACCTGTGACTTACTGTTTGTATTAGCATAGGTTTCTGAATTATATGTATAATTTCTGTACTCTTAATGAACACATGTTCTCTTCACTTGCATGCTTTGATGCAACGGTAGGTAGTTTATTATCCTAATCTTATTTAAGAAGAAACCTAAATGTACTCTAACCTTCCACTAATCGGAAACTAATCCTATATATCATTTTTGCATTGTTCTGAAAAAAATATGTATGTTTCACTTGCATAATAAAATGGAGATCATGGGCATTGTTAAAAATGCAGAATCAATTCAATCGAGATCTTCACTAGTATAATGTTGACAACTGCCCATTTGGGATTGTAGTGTTAGTCTGAATATGGGGTAGTGCTATTGGAGTTAAAGTGCGAACATTGCTAATACTTTGCTATAAGAAATCTGAGAAGAAGGAGTTCAACTCTACCTGTTGATTGTGGAAGGTTGTTACATTTTTCTTCTAAGAAGATTATCGTTAGTTTGAAGTTAATCTTTGGGCTGGAATTTCGATATTTGAGTGCTCTGTGACACTGTTTCTTGATACTGGCTATGCTTTTTTCTTCCAGGTAGATATGTTCTTTAGATTGTAACTGAATTTTTGGCACAAAGTTTGTATTGTACAGTGTTCAATAAATTTTAAAAATGTTAAGGTTTATATTTTAGAGAAAGTTTTGTGACACTTTTCAACATAGTCTCCATTTCTTGGAACACACTTTCCATATCGATCTGTAAATACTATTGCAATGAAACTCTATTTCAGGTGCTACCATACCATTCCATAACCATTGTTTTCTTCCAGGCTCATAGTGATGGAACCAGCTTCCATTGTCTGTCAAATTGTTACCAGAAATCATTTGATGGTTCTCTTCTGAAGTTGTGATTCTTGGGAATAAAATTGGTACCCCTTTAACTTTTCGATAACCTGAGATTTCAATCATTTCTTTTACTGCATTATATTCCAGTGCTGCGATTACAATCACACTGACATGCCTCTTCTTTCCAATGAGCACATCCACTCCTTCCATGTTGCATTTCATGGAGGCAGTTTCCGGGCAATTAGTATGATGCTTATCTTGGACAATAATGTTTCCCATCATTGCATTAACACTACAGATATCTCCATACAACCAAGCAGGATGTCTCAGGGGGTTTGGTCTGTGGCCTGCATTCAGGAGGCACGGGGTCAATTTCTGTGGCTGATCTACCTGACCCATGGGTTTTTTGGATAATAATTATCTCTTCAGCAATTATTGGAGTGATTAGAGGTATTAATCAAGTTTCCTTATGTAAAAGCTTATCATTTTCCTCTATTAATCATAATGGATGAATATTTCTTTATTCCTCAAATAATACGTTTAAATTGATTAATAATTTTCACCAATTTGATTAATGTTACTATCATCTCACTACATTTAACAGAATTAAACTGTAATCCTAAAATATCAAACATTTTTGTGCACCTTACACCAAAATGTGTAAGGTCTCCAGGTGAATGTTGGATAGAATAATTACATCCCCTGAATTACCTGCCCCTCTGTTTCATCTTCATTATTATTTTACATCATCTCTCATCCGTAGTCTCTTTCAGGGTGGACGTGTCGGCACGTGTCATGGTGCCTTGGTTTGGCTGCTCTCTGTCCCCTCTTGCCTCATCCTTCCTCCTAGGGATGCTTAGGTAAAAAAAAAAACATATGTTCTGGTGCTGAATCCCCTCCATAATAACCCTAATTCTAATCTCCATAAAACTGCTGAAGTCCGAGGCAATTTCAGTGCCAGATTTTTACTGTTTAACAAGGATATCAGTGACCATACATATTGCCTGTGGTCACTTAACAGAAGAAAATTATGTCATGTTTAAAATCTATAGATTATGATCTAGGAAACTATTTTTGTTACATTGCTTGAATATGAACTTCAAGAGTAGACTGCTCACAACTTTGAGTATGACCCATATAGTGCTTCATAAAGCTGCTTAGCAATATTGATACAATTTTTGTTTCAGGAAAAATAAAGGCTAATGTATCAGTGTGGATAAGGACATTCACAGCCTTGGCTACAGCTAAAAACAAGAGAAGGAGTGCATTTTGGGAAAGACTGCAAAACTTTGGTACACGTGAAGGTTGTGCCTTCCAAAATAATGGTGTTTTTTGTAATTTATATCCTCCAACGTTATGTCATATTGGATGATGAATGAAATGGGTGAAATGATGCTCAAATGAGCCCTGGGTCCATAGAGCTTAGAGTTACCCCACATTCGTCTTTAAGGATAAGGGAAAACTCCGGAAAAAACCTTATCCAGGTAACTAAACCTGACCAAGATTCATCTGTGGTATGCGAAGTACAGAGTATCTCAGTCAACTCATTGTATAATTTTAATTATTTTATTATTTCCATTACAGAATACATTGCTATTATCTCACACATATTTATGCTGCTTCATAAAATATTATCTTGCCTCACCTACAACTATCTCTTTGTCTCATAAGAGTTTATCTCCACTCACATAGAACAATTTGTACAGAGATTTGCCCTATGCTCTTTGCAGTATGCTTTGCATTACGTTATTATTCTTTTATTAAAAGGACAGTCAGGACAAATTGTTCTCCTGCCAGTGGCCTTTGGTTCTTGCCTTTGGGAGGGTGACTGTTCTGAGAGAATATCCTTCATCATTACCCGGAGGTGTATTTGTAAACTGGGGCCCTCCAGTCTCTTCGCTATCCACAGCATTTTGAGTTCCTCAGACAAGCACAATAGGTAGTCTTTTGTTGCCAATTTGTGTGTCACTTGGCAATGATTATTGTGAGTGTGGATAACCCAGGCACTTACACAGCCAATATTAATTAATCCATAAAACAGACAGTAGCCATTGCTACATTTTCCAGCTATAGGAGTGGGTGTGACACATCTGATCAAGGACATCTGCTCCAAATTTGGTAGCATTACAATCTTCTATTATATCTGGTTTTTTACTACAGCTACTGACAGTGGGCTCATAGTGTGCAGTTGATAATAAAACAACCATTTTATTAGGTTTTCATTTGTATGAACCCAAAGTTTTTTCATTGTCAAAGCAAAACATAGAAGCTTCAAATTTCCTGTTTTTCAGCAATAAAAGCTCAGGAGGTATTTTGCATTTTTGGTTGTGAATAGTACCAACTAAAGTTATTTTTTCATTCAAAAAATCATCTGCTAGCTTCACTGAGGTAAACCAGTTGTCCAGAACACTTTATTTAGATCCATGAAGTGTCTTGGGCATTTCCATGACATAAAATTTGCAGAGAGGCATTCCATTTGTCTTTGTGTATTATGCTAGATAAGGAGACGCATCAAACATATACTTCGTTTTTGTGTCACATGCCATTACAAATTAATCCTGTTCTTACTCGGCTTATTTGGGATATATATGTGAAAAGGGCAACGATCTGGGAACCCTAAAAGTTCCTTGTCAGTGGTAACAAATGGGGCTGGTTTATGATGCCCTGCACATACCAATATGCCACATCGCATATTGATGCAAAGTAATCAAATTTTCCCTTGCAGCTTGACCAACCACCTTATCAAATCTTAGACATGAGACTAAATCTTAGACATGAGATGCAAACGATGATTTGCGAAACATGTCCTCAAAATAGGTACGAAAGTAAAGCAGATGTGTAAAAAATACGACTCATCTAAAATTTAATAATTTTTCGCTTCACTGTGGTGTTCAAATACAGTTAAATCTCGATATAGATGATGCTTTTAAACTACTCAACCTGCAAGAACCGAGCACACAATTCACAGTGGAAACTGAAGAGGACTGTACTCTAACTTTTTTAGACCTTAAAATCAAAAAAGGCAATGAAAAACTAGAATTTGGCATTCATAGAAAAGCAACACACACAGATAATTACATCAAAGCAAATAGTTTCAACCCAATTCCACACAAACATGCAACCATCAACAGTCTCACACACAGATTAGTAAATCTACCTCTCAGCCAGCAAGAATATCAAAACGAATACCATCAAATCTTAAAAACTGCAATTAAAAATGCATATGGAAAAAACCTTGTAGATAAAAAACTAAAATTATTCAAACTTCAAAAGAGATTAAAACAGATCACAGCTCTCACACCAATAAAACAAGAAATAAGATTTTCTAAATTTACTTACCACCCCTGGGCCACAAAAAAGTTCCAAAAAATATTCAAGAAACACAATATAACATTGGCACCAAAAAACAATTACAACATTAAAAACCTACTTCACAGTAATAATACTGATAAGATAAAACCAGAGGAAAAGTCAGGCATTTACAATATTAAGTGTAAAGACTGTGAATAAATTTACATAGGGAGGACCAAAAGAAACATAGGCACTAGAAAGAAAGAACACTTCAGGCACTTAAGATACAAAAATATTGATAAGTCCGCAATAGCAGCTCATTTCTGGTCTGAAAATCATGAAATTGAAGATAGCACAGAATTACTAAAATACGTACAAAAACATAGTGAACTCGTCATATGGGAGAGGATATACATAGAAAAACATAAAAACCAACTAATGAACTTTGAAATCCCGCTAGAAGAGAATCCCACATTTAAGTTCATCACTAAATCAACAGATGGCAGCAACAACCCCAGAATTACCCACACCGCTGGATCTAGCTTCAGTCGCATAAGAGCCGTAGATGCAAACGATGATTTGCGAAACATGTCCTCAAAATAGGTACGAAAGTGAAGCAGATGTGTAAAAAATACGACTCATCTAAAATTTAATAATGAGACTAAAAATTCAAATCTGTCAGCACTCATGGAATTCCAAGAAGAGCTACTGACCTCATCATGCCCGTTTGGTTATGTGTGTATGTTGGCAACTTATAGTTAAATCTCCTTCTATTTCTTGATTTATATGAACCACTGTGATGTTTGCCATATCATCAGTGATGAACATGGAAAAGGTTTGTTGGGGTGTCTTTGATTCTTTAGCCTATCTAATAGGCTTTTGAATGAAGTGGATTATGTTTCTCATTGGTGTATGGCATCCTGAGCAGCTGGCACGTTTCGCAGACAAGATGTTAGTTCCCTTTCAGAATATTTTTTGGTGACATCACAGTATATAGATTTTCTGCTGGCAAAGAAATGTTGCTGTTCTCTTCACTTTCAGATGCAGAACTACTAAAATATTCATTTGTTTCTGTTATATAAACAGGTTTTTAAGAATTACTCAAATGTAAATGTATATTCTAAGTCTGAGTCAACCACAGAACTGACGATAGGGGAAAAGTTCCCAGAAACTAGTCTTCATTAAAAAACTTGTAAGTGGAGAAAAGTATATGCAGGGTTGAATCATTTGCCTAATTTTAGTATATTCTAACAGTTTGATCACATCTACAGATGAGTATTTTCAGAGTAAAGCTGTTTCTCACTTTAAACTTCAAATATAACAAACTTTAAAGAAATTCTTATAAATATAAGTATATGTATGCTTGTGCATGTGTTTGTAATTACTTAGGTTTATAATTTAAACATTTTTTGTAATAATGCTTGCAGAAGCAGCAAGGGGCTTTGAACAACTTAATGGTTCTTTCCCAAAGAAAATTATTCTGTACCGTAGTGGAGTGGGAGAAACACAAATTCCTATTGTTCATGAACATGAAGCCCAGCACTTACAGGTGGGTACTATTATTATTTTTATATCAAATAAAATTAAGTGTTAAATGCTTGATACAAAATTTGTATATATTTACAATAATGTTTTATTTCTGAAGGATATGTCTGACAGGATATTTGTGATGTTGTTTATGGCTGATCTACCCTATTAGATATTAATCTTCCAAACATCACATTTATGATAAGCAGAAGAAATACGAAGGCTGTTCAATGAAGAATGATCATATTTTTTTTTACAGTCATAATTTCTCGCACTAAATTTCAATCTTATTATATTCTGTTAGCTTAATGTGAAACAAACACGCCATAGTAGTTTCATTGTTGGTACTCCTGGTTCCTGCCTGTGAAAACCAGGCAAGTTCAGACATGTTCAGTATCGCCTATGGCTACAATGGAGGTAACACGCAAGGAAAGACATGTGGCTTTAAAATTCTGCTTTCGTCTCAACAAATCTTCAGTTGAGGCCTATTCAATGTTACAGGAGCCCTATGCAGAGTCTGTTCTTCCCTACAGCTGAGCTCGAAGGTGGTTTAAAATGTGTAAAGAGGGGAGACAATCAATTTCAAAAGAAGGTGGACCTGGTGCTCCAGTTACTGCTCTTACGGAAGAAAACATCAACACTGTTGCTGCCATTGTGAGAGAGGATCAACGAATTACCTTAAGATCACTTTCTGAAATAGTGAACATTTCATTGGGTGCCACCCACACATTGATGACAGAAACATAACACATGAGACGTGTTTGTGCGTCATGGGTTCCAAGACTGTTGATTCCCGAACAAAAGGACATTCGCATGCAGGTCTGCCTGCAGTTAAAGTAGTTGTTAGAGGAAGATCTGGAGATTCTTTTAAATGTAATCACTGCTGTTGAAACTTGGCTACATCATTTTGATCCTGAGAGCAAACAGCAAAGCTCAGTGAGGAAATCTCCTTCATCACCAACCCCCAGAAAAGCAAATGTAAGTTGCTTCTGCTGGGAAAGTTATGGTCATCTCATTCTTTGATATTCATGGAATTGTTTATTAGCATGTTGTACCTGCACACACATCAGTTACTGGACAATACTACAGGGATGTCCTGAAAACATTGCAGGTAAATATTAGGCACAAAAGATCACATTTCCTTGAAGCAGGCTGGATGTTGCACCATGATAATGCGCGGCTGCATATTGCCAATGTTGTTGCTGAATAACTTGCAAAAATCAACATGAAGTGCATCCCTCACCCTCCCTATATTCCGGATCTATCCCAATGTGACATTTTTCTATTCCCTAACTTGAAGAAATGCCTTCGTGGGAGGCATTATCCATCATCAGAAGCAGTGGTGAAGGCTGTGGAGGTGATTTTAGAGGATCTCTCAAAAAATGATTTTCAGCATGTCTTTCAAGACTGGCAGAAATGCTGGGACAAGTGCATTGCATTCAGGGGAGACAATTTCGAGAAGGACCATCAAAATTATGCGGATGAGTAAAGGTTCATTGTCAAAAATAAACATTTTGATCTTTCATTACTGAACAGCCCTCGTAAATTATGCCTATATATTTAAATTACTTCTATTATTTTAATGGTCCACTTTGACAAGTTTAATATCTTACATTCAATGAGCATAACTTTCCATTTTACTGTTAACTTCCACTTCATCAAAGGCAAATTAATTTGTAATATGAAGTTTAAGTGGTTTGGCATTATGCTTTATCAGTGATATGATGTGCAGAACACCAGTATCTTCTCTAACGAGTTAGTTTTTCATACACCTAGCGAACTTAATATGGCCCTTTGTAACCCATGAAGGCCTAGCTGTACAGTACAATCATGGTGCAATTAGGTTTCTGATATTGTGATGCAATAACGCTTATGACAGATCGTATTTTATTATCGCCTTTTCAGGTCAGTGATGTAAGCTTTCCCTTGACACATAAAACTACATTTAAGAATTTAATGGTTGAGTCTTTTATATTACTTAAAATTTGTGCATAGCAAGTGGCTCGTCGCATAACGTAAGTAATTCTTCTGTTCTTTGTTATTAATCTTGTCACTTTATGCCTATGTAATATATCCTGAAAAGAATAAGGAAAAGTATGATAGCAATTGAGGAGCGTTTTTTCAAAACTCAATAGATGCAAAATTTTATGAAATTGAGTTATATATAGCATTGGCATACCTTTCACCTTCCACATCATTCTGTGAAATCAGATTTTGCAAATTTGGTTCATGTCCTCTGTAGAACATAGGGAATATCAGCAGTTTTTTCAAAACCCGATAAATGCACTTGCTGAGATAAAGCAAAATTCGATAGGTGCAATTTTATGATATTATGGTCCAGCGTGTAGCAACCTTAATTTTATGAAGTGCATGTTGGTATTTACTGCCATTTCACTATTGCGATTCTTGAAATTCTCAAACATTTCTGCAAGCTTTCTACATTGCGACCCATTGGCAATAACTACGAACTCAGGTTGTGCGCTTATATTTCACATTCATTTCTGAAATCTTTGTTATACTTAGATGACATTTTTATTCTTAGTTGAGACACTGCACTGTACTATGCACAATGGACAGCAGCTCAGACTGTGAAACTGCACCAGTCGTAGAATGTGCGGTAGGTAGGAATTGTAAAAACATTCACTGAACGCGTTTTTTGAAAGTTTCAATCCACAGTCCAAGCTCCAATAGTTTAGATTGAGTTTACTCTGTGTTAGGCTGATGGAAGTTCACCAGCAATGGTTTTCATGTTATTGTTTGTTACACCTATGCTCAGGTATGGAGAGCTGAAGAAAGTGGTTATCTTGGATGTAGTCGCAACATTTGTTTTACTTTTGTGACCTACAAAATAATATAAGGAGTTAACTCAAAAAATTGCCGATTACTAAGTACTATGTCCTGAACAGTAAGACATACATATTTTTTACAATAAGTAATATTAATTTTTTACCAGCAGTATTTATGAGCTCTACACAATCATTATTGCTGCCAAGTGCGACGTTAAACTCATGTTAGCAAATTGAGCGGTTTGCTTTATAAGCATTAGACTGTACTGCTCCAGTCTAGGAATATAATGATATTAATAAGAAATATAGTAAAATTTGTGGACCACATAACTATTCATAGTAATGGAATATACAAGTTAGTATGTACATGTATATATATATATATTATTGGCAAATCTTTTATGCAGGATTAGGCAAATTATCGAATAGTCTATATACTTGTAAATTGATTACATTACTATTTACAGATACTGTTTCATACCTTTTGGTCCATATACACCCCTTTAACTCCAATGGTCATATCGGCAGCCAATCATTAGATCTCACACACACACACACACACACACACACACACACACACACACACACACACACACACACACACACACACACACACACACACACACACACACACACACACACACAAACACACACACATATTCGCACTCTCATTCATACTTCCAGACTCTGGGGAAGATGAGGAATTATCCTGGTCGGAGAAAAATCTTCACCTTCACCACGGGGAATCGAACCCTGGTGCCCTAGTTCGCCAGACAGGTGCTCCACCGACTATGCTACGGGGCCAGCTCTTTTATTGTGAATATTCCAAAATTTTACAATTTACAGCTTTAGGCTACATTTGCTATCCTGGCTTACATAACACCAAGGTCTTCTGCTCTGCCAGGTAGCTCTTAACCTCCATGCCTCCTTGTTACTTAATTAGTCCCATTCTTCCGCTTCATCTTCCTTTCTTATATTCTTTACATTTCTTGCCCACTTTTGTTTTACTTTCTGCAAGAACTCACCAATACTTCTTACCTTCTAGCCCTCCTTTACTGTTAAAATTTTTATAGCTACTATCTTCTCTATTTTCTCTCAAACCTTTTTTCTCCACATTGCTAACTCCTCGCGTTCTGTTACATAGTGTTCTATGCTTTGTTTTCCCCCACACAATTCACAAATTTCCTGTTTCCTACCTCTTATCCCTCTTAGAGGTATTGTTCCTGTTCTCATCCAAGCTAACCCTTCTCTCTCTTGTCTATTGCAGTAATCATACTTTAACGGGATGTGTAAAAACAGACAGGAACGATCAGATTATTCATTAAACTTTGCCTATATACGAGGTTGGTCTGTAAAGTTTCCGTCATAAAAAGATACAAGGCATTTTTCAAACTTTTTTTTTCAAACTTTTTTTTTAACAGAGTCTCCTTGTAACTCTACACACTTTTCCCAGCTATGCTCCCATCTCTGTAACCCGTCCAAATAGTACTCGGCGTTTTTCAACATAGTCTCCTTGTAGCTCTACACACTTCTCCCAGAAATGTTCCCATTTCTGTAACCCATCCAAATAGTACTCAGCGTTTTTCAACATAGTGTCCTTGTAGCTCTACACACTTCTCCCAGAAATGTTCCCATTTCTGTAACCCGTCCAAATAGTACTCGGAGTTTTTCTCTGCAAATAATTGTTTGCGAAGGTGATTGCCTTTTCAGAGGTGATTACCTCTGTCCTCCGAGCGCAATTTTTAGATGAAGGAACAAAATGAAGTCGCTTGGGGCTAGATCTGGTGAGTAAGGCGGATGGTCAAGCAGTTCAAACCGTAATTTGTGGAATTTCGCCACTGCAAACGCCAAGGTGTGAGACGGTGCGTTGTTTTGGTGAAACAGGATTTTCTTTTTCTGTAAATGTGGTGGTTTTTCCGCAAGTTCGGCCTTCAGCTACTCAAGTAATGATGCGTGGTATGCTTCTCTAATGGTCTTTACTTTTTGAAAATAATCGATTAAAATAACTCATTAAGTATCCCTGAAAACGGTCGCCATCACTTTCCCAACCGAAAATACAATTTTTGCTTTATTTGGTGTCGGATTCCTTTTGCAGACCACGGTTTGAACTGTACTTCTGTTTCGGCCGTATAATGGTATATCCAAGTTTCATCTACAGAAATTAGTCGGCGCAAAATCTCGGATTCACTGCGCTTAAACTGCGCCAAAAGAGCGTTGGAAATGTTCATTCGAACACGGTTTTGGTCTAACGTGAGAATACCTAACACCCAACGCGCTGACGGCATTATCATGTCTAAATATTGATTTAATATGTGACAAACACGTTCTTTTGACATGTTCATAGCTTCTGCTGTCTCTTTCACTTTAATTCGGCGGTTGTCTTCCACCATTTGGTGAACTTTGGCGATATTTTAGTCGGTAGTTGCTGTTTTTGGACGTACCAAACGTTCATCGTCTCCCAAGCTCTTACTGCCACGTTTATATTGAGCTGCCTAAAGTTTCACTGTGGTAAATGATGGTGCAAAGTCCCAATACACAGAATCCAACTCATCTTTGATTTACGTAGGCGTATTGCCTTTCAAAGACAAATATTTAATGTCAGCTCGATACTCGATTTTGTCCATTTTCATAGAAACACTTACATCAACTCGCTCAAACATCTGAATAACAACTGAGCGTCCAAAACAGCTGAACGAGTAATTGTCACGAAATTCACTAGCTTTTATTTACGAGTAGATACTGCCATCTTCATGTTGGGGTCGGAAACTTTTCAGACCACCCTTGTAGTGTAAAACTGTTAAATGTAAATGTACAAGGGTTGTAGTATTGCTGGTGCAATGTAGCATGCTGTTAGGTTTTAATTTTAAAATATAGTATACTTCGTACTAAGACCTGTAAGTGGTACTTACGAGGTCGATAATTTTGTGGGCCGCGTATTCGAGATCCTACAAGTAACTTACAGTCCATTGCTCGCCATTTACATTTTGAAATAGTTAAAAACCCTCTAAAAAGCAATAATAAATCAAAATTACTTTTCCATATTTAATTGGACATAAAGAAAATATAATTATTTGAAATGAAAACAAATGAAAAGTTACATCTAAATTAAATGGGTAAAGGCTTCTTATCCACTCTTTTGTTAATGAATTAATTGAAGTAACACATGTCTTGGTTATTAGATTATTTGTTAACGCAACCGAATTTAATTTTTGGATTTTTGGTGGTTATTATAAATCAGAAAAACCTGTTATCAACTAAGTCGAAGGAAAGGTATAGTGGTTTTTTGGATTCGTAGTGAGTGTCGATTGTCAATTTAATATCAAGATTTTTGCGATGATCTTGTTTTGTTTACAAATGGCAAGGCAGCGCCCCCTAGATTTAATTTTGAGTACTACTTCCTTTACCTCCAGATTGTTTCTTCTCATGACAGCATCATGATCATAAACAAGAAACAACAAACAAATAATATATGAATATATGATGTAGTAGAATCTAAAACTAAACCGCATCCGAAATGTCAAGTAAATATAAAACTTTACCGCGAATATCTAGTTTCGTTTAAGAATGCGGAATTAGGGTCATCTAGAGTTGCTTCTGAGAACTGTTCCCTATCCTCTCAGATTTTCTCTTACGACCAATACTTCATCTGCTTCTATACTACCTAAATTTATCATGATACCTTTGAGTTGTACTTAAAGATGTAGTTTAAAGTCGAATAAGGAGAAAAAGAAGACGAGGAATAAGAAGAAGCAAAGTGAAAATAGACGTAAGTTTGTTTAGTTTGTAATACCGTATATTCTACGAGGTAAACGCTTCGTCTTAATGGTGTCATTGCATTGCGAGTTGAAACAGTTGAATATCGTGAAATAAAAGATTAAAAAATACGAAGAACTTTGTATCATTTGGGGCTCGTAACAAAGAGGATTGATTGCGCTTCAGTAATATCTATCTCGGGAGATAACAAGTAAATAAACAATTAAGGTCGTAAATACATAAGTAAAGTCAAAATGTACACAATTAGCATAACGTAAACAAAAAAACTGCAAACAAAATGTTGGATGTGATTTAAAAACCAAATTGTACAGCAATGATCTTGTTCCGTTTACCAATGGTGAAGTTCACAATCCAGAATTAGTTTTGAGTAATATTCCCTATTATTCCAGATTTTTTCAACTGATAACTGCATCATCACTATAAACAAACATCAACAAGATTATGCAGATTTGTCGTTTGAATCGCTAACTGGGTCTAAAGTGGAGTTCTACAGAAAAAAAAATACATTCAAAATTTTCCGAATAAAAACTTTCCGGAACATTTTTGTTGCTTTTCTTTTCATAAAATGCTAATTCGTCTAGCGTAAAGATTTAAAAACAAATATCTATTTCCAAAATAATCTCACTGCCGTTAAGATGAAGGAGGGAAATAAAGGGAGACAGATATAAAGTTGAAAGAAGGAAAGAAATAAAGTATGGAAGAAATCAAGAAGGAAAGGAAGAAAGAAAGGAATAACAGAAAGAAAGCCTGAAATAAAGAAGTTTAAAACTGCAACAAATCAGGCACAAACTCTAAATGATAACAAAGTAGCTAAAACATAATCAAAATCCAATTGAGAAAAATAATACAAGTTCGCGGAAGGAAAGGGTAAACTTGATAAAGTGATATGAATCATTAGGAGATTCTAGCCAAGAGGGTGATTGCCCTTTAGCTATACTTAGTAGGTCGATAATTCGGCGGGCTGCGTATTCCCAAACACTGGAGATCTTAGAAGTAACTTACAGTTTTTTTTTCTTTCTAAAAAGTATATATCTATGTATATAGATATATATTATTATTCTTTTTTATTTAACCGATTTTTCATTATTTCATTTTATTTTCTGATCTGTTTTCCTAGTGTCACAAATATTCACTATACACATAAACACCCATGCCCAAGGCGGGACTTGAACCCGCTACCCTCTACGCGGCAGAACGCCAGAGACATACACTTTAGCGACTATGGCTACGAGGGCCGGCTTGTTCGTCAATAGCCATTTACATGTTTCAAAAGTTTAAAAAACTGTAAAAAAAAAAAACGTTAAAAAAGCTTTAGTAAACAAAATTACTTTTCCATGTTTAATTGGACATAAAGAAAATATAATTAGTTGAAATGTGAACAAATGAAAAGCTACATCTAAATTAAGTGGGTGACTGCTTCTTATGCACTCCTTTGTTAAGGAATTAATTGAAGTAACACATGTCTTGGTAATGAGATTATTTGTTTATGTAAGCGAATTGAGTCTTTCGATTTTTGGTGGTTATTATAAAGCAGAAAAACTTTTTATCAACTAAGTCGAAGGAAAGGTATTGTGGCTTTTTGGGTTCGTAGGCAGTGTCGATTGTCAATATAATATCAAGATTTACCGCGATGATCTTGTTTTGTTTACGAATGGCGAGGTAGCGCCCACTAGATTTAATTTTGAGTACTACTTCCTTTACCTCCAGATTGTTTCTTCTCGGGACAGCATCATAACCATAAACAACAAACAAATTATATATAAATGTATGATGTAGCAAAACCTAAAAATAAATGGCAACCAAAATGTCAAATTTCAGCTAAATATAGAAAATTACCGTGAATATCTAGTTTCGCTTTAGAATAGGGAATAAGCGCCATCTGGAGTTGTTTCTGAGAACTGTTCCCTATCCTCTCAGATGTTCTCTTACGACCAATACTTCATCTGCTTCTATACTACCTAAATTTATCATGTTACCCTTGAGTTGTACTTAAAGGTGTAGTTTAAAGTCGAATAATATATATATATATATATATATATATATATATATATATATATATGCGGGCCGCACAGTCCCAAGCACTGTAGATCTGAGAAGTAACTTACAGATCGTTGCTAGCCACTAACATTTTCCAATAGTTCAAAAAACTGTAAGAAACGTAAAAAAAGCGGTAATAAACAAAATCACTTTTCCATATTTAATTGGACATAAAGAAAATATAATGATTTGAAATGTGAACAAATGAAAATCCACATCTAAATTAAATGGAAAAAGAATTCTTATCCATTCTTTTGTTAATGAATTAATTGAAGTAACACATGTTTTGGTTATTAGATTATTTGCTACCGTAGCCGAATTGAATCTTTCGATTTTTGTTGGTGATTGTAAAGCATAAAAACATTTTATCAGCTAAATCGAAGGAAAGGTATTGAGGCTTTTTGGGTTCGTAGGGAGTGTCGATTGTCAATTTAATATCAAGATTTACAGCGATGACCATGTTTTGTTTACGAATGGCGAGGTAGCGCCCCCTAGATTTAATTTTGAGTACTACTCCCTATTCCTCCAGATTGTTTCTTCTCATGACAGCATCATGACCATAAACAAGAAACAACAAACAAATAATATATGAACATATGATGTAGCATAACCTAAAACTAAACCGCAACCAAAATGTCAAATATCAAGTAAATATAAAAATTTACCGCGAATATCTAGTTTCGATTAAGAATAGGGAATTAG
The DNA here is from genome assembly GCA_030765055.1 of Mantis religiosa. Taxonomy (NCBI): domain Eukaryota; kingdom Metazoa; phylum Arthropoda; class Insecta; order Mantodea; family Mantidae; genus Mantis; species Mantis religiosa. The sequence continues at coordinate 429,459,682 of CM060950.1, read as the reverse complement.
CGACATCTGGAGTTGTTTCTGAGAACTGTTCCCTATCCTCTCAGATTTTCTCTTACGGACAATACTTCATCTGCTTCTATACTACCTAAATTTATCATGATACCTTTGAGTTGTACTTAAAGATGCAGTTTATAGTCGAATAAGGAGAAAAAGAAGACGAGGAATAAAAAGAAGTAAAGTGAAAAAAGACGGAAGTTGGTTTAGTTTGGAACACTGTAAATGATACGAGGTAAACACTTTGTTTTTCTGTTGCCATTGCATTGCGAGTTGAAACAGTTGAATATCGAGAAAGAAAAGATTAAAGAAATACGAAGAACTTTTTATTATGTGGGGCTCGTAGCAAAGAGGATTGATTGCGTTTCAGTAATTTCTATCTTGGGAGATAACAAGTAAATAAACAATTAAGGTGGTAAATAAATAAGTAAAGTAAAAATGTACACAATTAACATAACGTAAACAAAAAACTGCAAGCAAATGTTGGATGTGATTTAAAAACCAAAATTTACTGCAATGATCTTGTTCCGTTTACCAATGGTGAAGTGCACAATCCAGAATTAGTTTTGAGTAATATTCCCTATTATTCCAGATATTTTCTACTGATATCTGCATCATCACTATAAACAAATAATAAAAAAATTATGCAGATCTCTCATGAATCGCTAACTGGGTCTAAAGTGGAGTCCTACAGAAAAAAACGCATTCAAAATTTTCGGAATACAAACTTTCCGGGACATCTTTGTTACTTTTCTTTTCATAAAATGCTAATTCGTCTAGCGCAAAGATTGAAAAATGAATATCTATTTCCAAAATAATCTCACTGCCGTTAAGATGAAGGAGGCAAATAAAGGAAGGGAGAAATAAAAGTTGGAAGAAGGAAAGAAATAAAGTAAGGAAGAAATCAAGAAGGAAAGTAAAAAGGAATAACAGAAAGAAAGCCTGAAATAAAGAAGTTTAAAACTGTAGCAAATCAGACACAAACTCTGAATGATAACACAGTAGCTAAAACATAATCAAAATCCAATTGAGAAAAATAATACAAGTTCGCGGAAGGAAAGAGTAAACTTTATAAAGTGTTACGAATCTTTGGGAGATTCTAGCCAAGAGGGTGATTGCCTTCCAGCTATATATATCGTGACTTTGTGGGTTCGTGAGATTAAAAGTCCAATTGCGCAAACTCAAAATGTTCTTTAATTCCACCGCATTATCGTTGAAATTCACCAGTTCGTCTGTCACAGGTCCACTCTGCACTCGCAATTGCCTACAACTCCTCTGATATACGTACACCGTCTTCCAGTCTGTCCACTCCCGCGGCGCTCCTCACGGCTGCTCGCCAAGAACTGAACTAACTCTCCAGCTGCAGGCCTTATATAGGGAAGATCGCCGTTTCAGGAAGGTTCGCGGCGCTCACAATTATCCCGAGGTTTCCAGACGTCCGTGCGGTGGGTAAAGAGACGGTACAGGGCTCGTGCCGCTCTCCTAATCATCCCTTCAACTAGTGACACGAGACAAATGGGTAGGCGTGATCTGAATACTTCCGGTCTGGCCCTACTGCCGGCTGGTTCTATCGGGAGTTCCGACGTTCGGGTGACAACATATGTATATATAGTTATACTTAGCAGGTCGATAATCCTGCGAGCCGCGTATTCCCAAGCAGTGGAGATCTTAGAAGTGACTTGCAGGTCGTTGCTGACCATTTACATTTTTCAATAGTTCAAAAAACTGTAAAATGCTATAATAAACAAAATTACTTTTCCATATTTAATTGGACATAAAGGAAATATTATTAGTTGAAATGTGAACAAATGAAAAACTACATATCAATTAAATGGGTAAAGGCTTCTTATCCACTCTTTTTTTAATGAATTAATTGAAGTAACATATGTATTGGTAATTAGATTATTTGTTTATGTAACCGAATTCAATCTTTCGTTTTTTGGTGGTTATTATAAAGCAGAAAACTTTCTATCAGCTAAGCCGAAGGAAAGGTGTTGCGGCTTTTTGGATTTGCAGAATTAAAAGTCCAACTTGCAAAATGTTCTTTATTTCCGTGGAAATACAATTTGTTCATCTCTGACAACAGCACAATGACGTAACACACACGTATGCAATCAAATACGCCACTGTACCTCGTCACCGATACTGAACTGCACTCGCTCGTTACTTCCCGCCGATGCTCAGTTCCAATTACACTCTCATTACGACTCTCCGTTTACGACTACTACGTTGGCGTGTCGCGATCCCTTATATATACCTCAATTAATAATTCTAGGCATTTCTAGAATGTTCTCCATCAATCAAGATGTCACTAGAATTTTCCATTTATCTAACTTTATTTGTTTCAGCAGTACTATTATCTCCACGCTCTCTTTATTTGTTTCGGCATACTCATCATCTCCGTGTTGCATTATCAGTTCCTTTGTGTGCACGAGCCGCGCTGTCGCGTTAACGGGTTCGCGATTGTGTGTTAAAGTTTAAAAATTTTTCCCAAAGTTGTGCTTTGATAAAATCGTTAACAATTATACCAGTGAGACAGTTTTACTGCCATATTTTTATTAGAACAGTAAAAAATATGCATCTCCAGTGAGTTTATGGTGCAGTTATTCTATTTTGCGGACGACTATATCCTTAAATGATAATGTTTGTATTTCCATATGTGAGAAATTGAAGGCATTTTTGAAGAGACAAAAGTTTGGATAAGTGCCCAACTAATTTTAGGCTAGTGTGTTGTTGGGTGTTATGTCACTTCCTACTAGTAATTTAAGTGTTGAGAACTAGAACTGTAAATATTATTGACTTGTTTCATGCTTGTTAACCTGACAATTAAGAAATCTATTGTAATTGTAGCTTACAGAACCAAATACATGTTCATGATAATTAATTTAAAAATAAAGTACTGCAAGAAAGAGTTTAAACTACCTTTAGGTTTAGTGCGATTCTTATAAACCTGAACCATTTCACTAGACCAAAACTTTCTAATAATAGGAAACACATGCAACTTTGTGATACCTAAATTAAGGGATGCGATGTATAAAGAATCGTAATGTACTTCAAAGTAATGTATATTTGTGTGGAACACGTGCAGGTGCAGTTGGGTTGAATAGCAACGGAGTTGGTTAGGTTGTTTAACAAAAGACACGGGAGAAATAGGGTTTTCTTAGTAATAATCCTGAATGGATAGCACTTGACTTTGTTTGTAAAGGTATTCTTCGGATTCTTCTTAATGGCATGACAAAATAGTCACAAAGGGGATCTTTGGTTGAATAATGGGCTTCCAGAAAGTGAAAGCTATACACCCACGCGCATCTGTGGAAGAAAGTCCGTGGCGTACAGCCGATTAGGGCAGTCCTCTTCTTCTGTCTTGGTCAAAGGAGATTAGTAGTCATTAGAGAAGATATTTATCGGTTCATATGTACGTGAAGAATGAATTCAGTTTTATCGAGTAATAAGAATTTCATAACCAGTAACTATAAACAGTGATATTGGTAACCCTTGGTCGGCAACTTCAAGTTCGATGTTCTGATCAAAAGAAGTAGTCAATAAACCAGTGTGAAACGGGCATTCCAGTGTCAGTAAAACTATTCTTCTCATCCATACCCACGCATACCCTGAGATGAACCTCATTGCTTTACCCTGAGCTAAAAACTATTTGTTTCAAACTGTCCGGTTAAAGTAGAACTATTTGCTCACCAATATATTTGCTTCATTTGGGATGATATAATACACAATTGCTAGATTACATTACACTATTTACATCTCAGAGAAACTGTTGAGAGTGTCCTATACCAGCATCTATACATGTTTGCACTCGTCTCACCATATTCGCTGAAGTTTTACGGAGAGTATCCTCGCCAATGTTACTTATTTCTGTTTGAATGGTTTCCTTGACAACATCAGTTGTCCGTGACCTATTCTTGTACTCTCAATTCTTTAGATACCGCCACAAGTAAAAATCCGGCGAGGTTAGGTCATGAGATCTAGGGGGCCACAGACCTTTTGAGATTATTCGATTATCAAAGAAACTGGTTACAAGTTCCATGGTGTCATTAGATGTATGACACGTTGCTCCATCTTGCTGGAAATAACCTTCTCTTAATTCGATATTATCCAGCTGCTCCACAAATGTCCTCAAGACTCTCGAATAAACTTCAGTGGCTACAGTCTTCAGTGTCTACAAGGGAAGGAAAACAGAAGCAGTGGACATAAAAAAGGAGTACGACAAGGATGCCCTCTATCAGCTATACTCTTTAGTATCTCTATTGGTAATATGGTACAAGAATGACAGCAAATTATAAAACAAAATGTAGGGAATGGAAACATAATTTTAAATACAGTATTATTTGCTGACGATCAAGTGATAATATCCCACTCAGAAGATGACATGCAAAGAGCAGTATATAGTTTAAACAACATAGTGGAAACATATAACCTTTCAATCTCAGAACACAAAACTAAAGTAATGGCTTTTAGAGGAAAGAACAACATAAGAGCAAAAATAGTTATAAACAATAAAATAATAGAACAGGTTAAAAGTTTTAACTATTTAGGCTACACAGTAGCAGTAGCAAATAACACCAAGGATATGGAACTGAAATTAAACAGATTCAATCAAATGTGTGGGACTATAATAAGAACGCTTAACAGGAACACACGAAAGGAAACACAGATGAAGTTTTATAAGATAATGGCAGTCCCGACGTTAACATACGGTTCCGAAATATGGACACTGGCAAAGAACCAACGCAAACAGCTAGAATCGACAGAGATGAGATTTTTGAGAAGCGTGGCAGGTTATAAAGGAATAGACCACGTAAGAAACGAAAAATTAAGAGAAGATCTTGGGATTTTTAATTTAAACAGTAAAATAATAATGAAGAAAAATGAATGGAAAAATAATATTTTAAGTCTGGACGCGGAACGACTTCCAAGAAGAGTTTTGGATTATATGCCGAAGGGAAGGAGAGATGTGGGACACCCAGCTCTACGCTGTAAGTATCAGGAGACTCTTGAAAAGAACGGAACGGGTCACAGGGTCCAATCCTTGAATAAGATGGTGGTGATGATTATAATGATGATGATGTCTACAGTCGTATAAAAAAAATGGGACGAACGACATATAGATGCTGGTGGAGGACACCTCCAACATTTTCTCTGAGATGTAAATAGTATAATGTAATCTTCCGATTGTGAATTATATTCTCCAAAAGTTGCACGTGTGTCCTATTATTAGTTCGAAAGTTATGGCATATTGAAATGGTTCAGCTTTAATTGGATCGCACTATATATTCACAACTTTAACAAATTTCTCCTCGAGCCAAGCCTTGAGATAATTCCCTTGAAGGGCATTTGTTTTGATGTTCTTCCTATTAGATAACTACTGATCCAAAATGTGATGATTGAATCAGCATCGAGTGTCAGTGGCCTCGTAGATTCGCCATATTCTGTGGTTAACTCCAGGTTAGTTTTGTCACTAAGAGTAACTCCCGATTAGCTGTTAACCGAAGATTTGACTGGATTCGTAATGGGTAGAAGCGGCGTAGTAACAAACTTTACTCCAGGCAATGAATGAAGAATGTAACCAGTTAAAGTTAACCAGACAGAGACATCAGAGTATGCCTCCACGTAGAGTAATGAAGTCTACTCCTTAGTTGTTATGATAGTCAAGTTATAAAATGGACTATACTTTGTAATTGCTTTGTTTTCAAAAGATTTTAGTATTCGTGGGAATGTTGAGTTTACTTATATTTTGTTGCATATAACTCATGAGTAGTTATTTGACACCAAGTTTCTGGCATGTGCTCCTGTTTCTAAGGAAACGGCGTCAGGTATACTTAAGTCTATATACAGTAAGCGCGTGTTTTCTTGAGCGTTGGATTTACGGTGTGGTGCGGGCAGAGAGGAAGAAGCGAGAGCTAACGCTCGCTTGTTACTACAGTGTGGTCAACCTTTAAAAAGCACAGTTCAGCAAAATAGCGTGTAAGATAAGCGAAGATATCAAAGTAACTTTACATCCTCTGAAAACACTCCTTAGTTTTGCCCACAACAGCTCAATTGCATTCAGATTACAGTTATACGGAGGTAGACGAATAATAATGTGTCCCCTTTTGAGAGATATAGCATCCACAATTGTTAATACAAATATAAATAATTTTCAAGTAAACGCTGATGCACATTACCACCACACCCGTAACAATGATAAACTGGCAATTCGAGCGCACCAAACGAGCCTTTATGAAGGAAGCTTTAACTACAAAGTGATAATGTTATATAATAAACTTCGAAATTCATTTAAACAAGTTGCATCATTAAAACAGTTAAAGAATAAGGTTAAGAAATGTTTGCATCATTGTTTTTATACGGTTATTGAATTTTTAGAACTATAACCATGTAAATGAGCACTGGGAGCATAGTACATTCACAAACCTGCAATATTCATATTATGACATTTCTTGTAGTAAATTAGTCTATGAAAATCCCACATGGAACCATAAATGAAATGAAATGTGTAGTGTTTAACGCCCGCTTTTACTACATACGGCACCGCAGGTGGTGACACTGATGATATATGAGGTGAAGATGGAGCATCGGTGGAATGAGATGGCGGGGGAAACAGGAGGTGCCGGAGAAAACCCACCACAACACCGTGTTGTCCACCACAAATCTCACTTTGCGGTTGCCTGGGATCGAACCAGCGCCGCCTTGGTGAGAGCCAAGCTGTCTAGACACTGAGCCACGGCGCGCCCTTACATGGCACCATAGAAAAACTGCTTACTGTGTATATTGTATTTAATCAATTTGACTTTATGTATATACTGTATTTATACATTTTGACGTGTCTAATAATATGTATATGTTGCCAAAGACGAACTAAAAGTTTAATTCTAACATATGATTGTTGTAAACTGGTTAGCTAATTAACCTCAAAATTGATCAAAACGAAATATGGTAGATATGATAAAGCTTAGCGTATTAGCCACTAGATGTCAGTGTATAGCGCATTTCAAATTTCAAAGTTGCCATCTATGTTTACGGAGTTAAACGAAAGTTAACGAATGAGGACATGAAACCCGATCGCTCTTCTTATCGCGAGCATACTGTACATACAATTGTAGCTACCAACCGCATTGGAGGAAGCGATGAAGTGTATGAACCACAGAAGGCCTACAAGTCGCACAGACGCGAGGAAATCCCTAACATTTACAGACTGGTGCCGCCCATAGAGGGCGATGTACGACCTGTCCACCAAGCAGAGTACTCTTCCAGCAAGCATTTTCCGGAACCGCTTACGCCAGGTAACCTAGAATCAGACTTAAGAGTTAAAAAGTAGACGGAATAACGGAGAAATGTCGGAAAGGAGAAACGAACCAGGGAAGTCTACGAAAACCCCAAGGTCAGGGTGGGTGGTCAACGGGTATCGAACTCGTTACCGCGGCATGACTTCCCTGCATGAGACAAGCAATGGTGTTGCCAATATTGACCAGTCAAAGGCGTGGCCCATATTTACATGGAAGCTCATTTCCATTAGCGTCTGCTCTGTTTCATAAACACAGAGCTCTTAGCTCCAGGGTGCTTGGCCGTATTAGTCTTCATTACCCAAACTTCAGATTAATGGCTCAGCTTTTCCCTTAACCACTTGCTTCCTCTATTCTTACTCATAAACATTTTAATTCTTAGTTACAAAACTTCACTTTGCTCTGAGAGGTTTCATTTTCGCTGAACAGGTGGCGCTAGTGGTTACATGGTCAACACCCATAAAATGTTAAACAATTAGTACCACATACAACACTTGGCTCCAGTACTAAATTCAACATTTAACCAAAATTCAGGTTCTGAATAAAACTCAAAGCACTTTGATTAACTCTAGTACAAAACTGCATGCAGTTAGTACAGTAAGGTCTGTACAAGGTGTTCATCTTTATTCGCTATTTCCCGGCCTCCGATTCAGCAAGAATGACGTCATAGTTGACTGGTGAGACTATCTTGAAATCATTGTGCCCTCTACGGATAAGAAGCGGTAATGCTAGCGGAACAGTAGCTAACTACAATGCTGTGAGTGCGGTTGCGCTAATAACTAATACAACCGGCCTCGCCTTTCGCCCCTCTTTACAGTAATCAGGATTATCATTCTAGTACATATGTAAAGTAGCACGTTTCTACTCTAAAGGTGGATATGTAGACAGAGCACCGAGTCTTCATGGTTGAATGCTACTTTTGCACTGGCATTAAAATTACTGCGACATATAAATATAAATTAAACCGCTGCATAGAGGAGTTTAAGCAACGCTATCCAGCATTCAGACAAGTCCCTCAGAGTGTAATGTTGTCAAAAGTGTCCAGGTAACATCAAATTGACATACTTTTGTTTGCAACATAAACGTCTTACGTTTTAACAGTATATGAAATACTTTTTGTCACTCTCACACTTATTTAAAATATTTCTATTAATGTTGGTATCCTTATGTCTTTTAAAATCAATAGGTGATTCAAACATTTCCAAGATACAAGATCAGTTACTCGCAAAATGAGAAATACTCGACGCTATAAAGTGACGGTCCTAATTTAGAAGTAATAAACATAATAAGTAAATATTTAAAATATATAACATAATTAATCTGTTTCTTGCCCGCCTCCTTGGTGTGAGGTAGCGTGTGTATCTCACACTCAAGAGGTCACGAGTTTGAATCTCGCTAAGGATGAGTTACCTGGATAAGGTTTTATTCCAGGGTTTCCCGGATCCTACGAAGAGAAATGTCGGGTAACTCTGAGCTCTAGGGACCCTGGACTCATCTGAGTATCATATCATCCACTTCATTCATACGTTTATTCATTTATTCATTCATTGTTAGATATGACGTGCAGTGTTGCAAGGGAAAAAACAGAAAAGTCTGTTTCTTAGCTAAAATATTTTGAAACTAATACTGTTATAAATTTGATATTCCTTTATTAAATTATTTTAAGTTATATATCTTCACAGAGAAACTGCAAATTGCAAGATATTGTTTATATTTATCCGTCATTTAGTGTTCACATTCATTAAAACAAACTACAACAGTTATCGTATGTACACACCAGGCGAAATTACGCACCTTTATACAATTTTCTATTTATATCCGCTGCAGCGCTGCGATTGCAGTTCCGCACATGCGCGGTAGACGCTCTGTATCAAGGAGAAGAAACATGCGCCATTGTGAGATCGCTGTCAACCACGTACGCTTTGTTGTGCTTGTTTACAATGTCGGTGTTGATTGAAAATCCCGCCGCTTGTGAAATCAGATCTGTGATTCGTTTTGTCAATGCTAGGAATGTGAAACCAATTGAAATTTATCGGCAAATTTGTGATGTTTACGGACAAAATGCAGTAAGTGATACAATGGTGAGAAGATGGGTCCGACAGTTCAATGAAGGACGTAGTGAAGTGCACGATGAAGAACGAAGCGAGCGTCCATCTTTGGTTAGATAAGAACTGGTTCACGCAATTGATGACAAGATCCAGGAAAACCGCAAGTTTACAATTACTGCTCTCGCAATGGAATTTCCCCAAATATCATGATCACTAGTTCACGAAATTGTTACTGAAAAACCGAAATTTCGTAAACTTTACTCACGTTTGGTGCCAAAGATTCTTACTGAGCAACTCAAAACAAAACGGATGGGTAGTGCACTTCAGTTTTTGGCCCCTTAGTATGAAGGCGGCGAAGAATTTCTGACACAGATAGTCACAGGAAATGAAACTTGGGCTTCTGATGACACCCCTGAAATTAAGCGTCAATCAATGGAATGGCGACACACCTCATCCCCAGCAAAGGTTAAGCCGAAACAAATCTTGACACCACGAAAAATGATGAGCACAGTTTTCTGGGACAGGATAGGCGTCTTACTCATTGATTTCTTACCGCGTGGTCAAACAATGAAAGCAGATATTTATTGCGAGACACTTTGGAAATTGCGCCGCGCAATACAGAATAAGCACCGAGGAATGCTGTGAAAAGGTGTTGTGTTTCTTCGCGACAACGCACGACCACACAATGCAAATGCGACGAAAAACATCCTACAGGCATTTGGCTGGGACGTGTTTGACCACCCCCGTAGAGCCCTGACCTCGTTCCTAGAGACTTTCATCTGTTTTTGCACCTCAAATCTTTCCTTGACGCTCAACACTTCAACAATGATGAAGAGTTGAAAGAAAATGTTTCCAACTGGTTGAAGACACAGGCGGCAACCTTCTATGAAGAAGGTATACAAAAACTTTACCTCGCTATGACAAATGCCTGCAAAATTTTGGCAGTTATGTGGAAAAGTAGCTTAAGAGTCGTAGAATTTTGTGCAATAAATAGTTTTTCTGTACCTGTACACAATTTAATTTTATTACCAAACAGAACTTACTTTAGGGACGTACCTCGTATTACGCGGGCGGGACCCACCCCTCAAATAGTATATTTACCTGCCGGTAGAGGGAGGCCTAAAAGCTGCTGTCAGCAGATCAAGTACGATTACAAGCCCCTAGGGAAATCGTATATAAACTCGTTCCATCAGCGATGCTAAAGATGACGTCAAATTTTGCGCGGTAAAACCACAGATAAAAATGAACACCTGTATATCTCCCGATGTTTTGATACCGAGATATTTTTACCCACCGGATTAAAAAACAAGTATTTTTAGAAACAAGATCTCCCTGTGTGCGTGTGTGTGTGTGTGTGTGTGTGTGTGTGTGTGTGTGTGTGTGTGTGTGTGTGTGTCAAAAGCATAAGTCAAGAACAAAAATTGAGCTAAATACCAACCAGCTGTAGATATACGAAGCGTGTGCGTAAAATATGGTCTCCAATTTTATTTAATATAGAAAACATGTTTATTGTCAATGAATGTTATATTGATGGAAAGGCGGAAGTTACAGCTATTTTACAACGTAAGCACCATAGAGATCGATGCACTTTGCATGCGCTGTGGCACTTTATGTATACCCTTCTCATAGCACTATCCCGCCAAGTTGTGCAGGTAGCGCTCATCGTCAGTCTGGAAATGTGTTCCACCCAGGTGTGACTTCAACTCAGGAAACAGATGATAATCACTAGGTGCTAAGTTTGGACTGTATGGGGGATGGGTGAGGATGTTCCAACCAAACTGGGCCAGGAGATCAGCCGTTGCATGTGCAGTATTTTGGGGATCCACATGGTACACACCTTGCGATAATGCAAATGTTTGGTAAAAATCTTGTCAACCGTGGTCTTACTGACTTCAGCGATAAGCTCGCCCAGCTCGTGAACTGTCACACGCCGATCTTTAAGCATTTCTTGCTCCACTTTTGCAATTGTTTCGGCTGAAACCGATGACTCTTCCGACATACCCTGACGTCCATTTTCTTCTTGTTTGATGGCACTTTCTATGAACAAGTAGACGGAGTAGCAATGTGCTCCCCTTTGTCACCGCTATAGCTAATTTCTATATGGAACACCTAGAACATGAAATCCTTGCCACAGCTCCACTTAAACCATCTCATTTCTATAGATACGTGGACGACACTTCTCTAATTTGGCTACAAGGATCAGACACTTTGCCTAGCTATCTTGAGCATCTCAACAGCCTTCAACCTCAAATACAGTTTACCATGGAAGTGGAAAAGAATGGAACTCTTCCATTCCTGGATATTCTTGTTTTAAAAAGCAGCAGCGGTACACTGGGGCATGCAGTATACCGCAAGCCTACACACACCGATCTCTATTTGAACGCTCATAGTTTCCATCATAAGACTCAACGACTGGGAGTTATCAATACACTGGCCCACAGAGCTTTGTCTATCTCTGATCCCAGCCGCTTAAAACAAGAATTACAGCACTTGAGACTCTCTTTCCGTCAAAATGGCTATCCGAATATGACGTTGTAGCTTCGATAACCAAAGATAGGAAAGGGAAACCTGTAATACAGCAAGCGTCCGATAAGCCTACCGCTACAGCCTCCGTCCCATTTACCGGCAATATATCCGGCAGAATCAGCACAATTCTCGTTAAATACAGCATCAGGACCATCCACAAGCCACCTCCGAAGATAAAACATCTGTTGGCATCAGTGAAGGACAAACTGGACTTCCAAGTTCCGGGGGTGTACTGCATTCCCTGTGAATATGGGACACCGTATATAGGACAAACCGGAAGGACCATCGTTATTAGAATAATCGAACATGAACGGAGCATTTGTTAAATGCAACCTGAGAAGTCTGGACGGGCAGAATATTGATTTGATAACGAACATAGAGCCAATTTTCGAGAGACGGCCATCTTGGTAAAATAAATCAGTTACTGTGAGCAGAGAATTAAGGAAACTTTGGCGGTTTTCTCTGAAAGGTGCTCGCTTAATCGTGATGCTGGATTTTAGTTCAGCTCCTCTTGAAACCAGCCTTAAAATGGAAACCCGTCTATTTAAGAAGCAAAGATCTACGAGTAGTTACGTTTCTTTGACACAATTTTCTATATTGAAGCCATCTCCGGACCTGGAATTTAATTGACTGAAAACAGTCTTTTGTTTAGTAATGCGAATTTTGATAGTGTTTTGTCTTTGTTTATATTGGTGTTATATCCATTGTTTCATTTGTGGTTATAACATTTTATAAATAACTCGATGATGGGATACATATACACTCCCCAAACGTCGATTTATAATCGTCTTTTCACCTGGCTTGGTGCCCGAGAAGAAATTGAGCAGGTACCTGAGTGTTGATACAATATAAATAGTCTTGAATATGTGCAATATATATCAGCTGTTTACTAATGATGTCAAATAAGTTACATAATATCATAAAGCTACTAATTCTGCTACTTGTTGCAATGGAAAGATAAACTTGCAAGTACTTTGTATTCACAATGTGCACACACTGTTGTAATGCAATTTTCATCTAGGATTTTTACAGTTAATGCAGCTCTTTCTTGTTTTCCTCTTCCTTTTGTTTGGTTGAGATTTACATACAAAACAGTCACCAATGCTTTTCAGCCGTCCAGAAGCATCTTGTTTTAGTTGAGCCTCCACTCGTTCAGGAACCAAATTTAGAGGTCTACCTACCATGCACTCAATACCCGATTTCACAGAAAATGTTCTCAAGGAACTGGGATTTGATGAACTAGAGATAATGGAAGGCATTGTCAATTTCCTTCCCAGATCCAGTAGAAACAGCCTGCGTCTGTGTATCATGTTTATAATGTTGTGCAACAGTAGTCAGCAACAGTTAGAATGCATTGTTGTAACGGGTTTACATATATCCAGAGGTAGTGTTGCCAACCATTGTGGTATGATAGTAAATTCATAAGGTTACCCAAGTAACCCGGTTATAGAACTGTGTACAATTTTTGTATGTGGACACAAGGGATAATACTAGTGGTCTTTGTAATGACTGCAGGTTCAAGAAACTAATTCTCTTAATATTAACAACAGAAACAAAAATAGCTCTGTAATATTACATAATCCAATTACTATATAAATCTTTTTCGATTAAACATTAAATTAAAAACGCATAGTAAGAATATCTTATATATATCAATTTAGCCGTTTTATTACCCGTAACTTTGACGCTAAAGAGCATACTGTGGCAGCAACCCTAGATTTCACTCAGGCATTTGATAGAGAGTGGCATTACGGACTCCTTTATACTTTATAAACTACATGACTTAGGTCTTCCACTCTACTTACTTAGCTTGATTACTATCTTCAGGAACGCTAATATTCTGTGCGTCTTGGTTCAACGCATTCCTCACCCCGGACTATTTTAGCCGGCATACCCTAGGGTAGCATCCTGGCGCCTCTTTACAGCCTACATACTGCTGACATGCCTGAACTTCCTGCAACAAGTACGGCACTGTTTGCTGACGATACAGTCATCTTTACCTCGCACTTATTAATTGAAACTGCCATTGCAACCCTACAATCTTCCCTGAAGATCTTCCTGCACTGGTTATGTCGCTTGCGTATCGCACTTAATCCAAGCAAATGCCTTCTTAAGCTTTTCAACTTGCGCAGGCCTGATGCTCCGGTAAGTATACGGTTCTATAACAATGAGGTCCCCTGGTTACCTTCTGATTGTGCAGTCAAATATATCAAAAGCAAACTAAATCAAGCCTATGCTCGTCTTCATAAGTTGCATCCTATCCTCAACCGTAAATCCTCTTTACGAGTCAAATGTACGCTGCTGCTATACAAGGGTATTCTACGATAGCTTCTTCTATATGCCAGTCCTGCGTGGGGATGTGCTTCACCTACTCATATTCACCAACTCCAGGTGTTTCAAAATAGGATACTACGATTCTCTGTGAACGCTCCGTGGTACCTCCGGAATACATAGCTGCATAGAGAATTAGACCTAGTCAGCATAAATGAGTACATCTCTACAACGACAAGCAGATTCTTTGCTCACCTTCAATATGTATCAGGTGCCTTGTTCTTCCAAATGAGACGTCGCCTTGATGCTGCACCAAGACTGAAGGCACGCTTGCCATAGGACATTTTTATCTATAATGTTTATTTATTCTGTAATGAAGAAGTTATTTAATTTATACTCAAACTAGTCAGACCAGTTTGTTTGAGGACTCTAATATGAGTATCCTCTTACCCTGTATACTTTAATGTTATTATGTGTATTATGTACTTAGCTCCGCAATTTGTATAGCACCAACTGTGCTGAGCAACTGAAATAAAAGCATTAAAAAAATTAGCCGTTTGAGTTTATAATCCTAGCACAAAGACATATGAAATCTTTCAGGGAAACTAGCCCTCCACAAAATACCCTTTACTTGGAAGGCTTTTGTTATTTTCTTATTTCCTTCAAAATTGTTCTAACAATGTTCATTAAAATACAGTAGGTTTTAACTATATGTAGCTCTAATAGAATGCCTTATATTACCGTAAACCTGGCCAACTTTGTAACAGCAGGCACAACTTTGTGACACTGGTACGTCACATGTTTATTTTGAGTTTAACGGTCAAGTTATTCTCCTCAAAGGACAACAGTATTCACGTATTTGTTTCCAGGTAATGCTGTCATCTGTTCAATGTTGCTGAAACTATATATAGTATTGTCACCCGAGCGTTGGAACACCCTATAGAAGCAGCTGAGAGCGGGAAGCAGGGGAGGTCCGTGTTAGCCACGCCCCCCCTCGTTTGTCTTATAGTGGTGATAGGAGCTGGCTGGGAGAAAAAACACCACTGTGCCGTCTCTTTCTGCTCCACCTGTGTTCTAGAACTTACGGGATATTTCATCTAATGGAGAACCTTCCAGATCGGCAAGCGGACCCTATATAAGCAACACGTCGTGCAAGAGGAGTTAGTCAGTCAGTCAGTCAGAGTTCTTGGCAATCAGCGTAAGAGTTCAGTGCTAGTGTAAGGACGAGAAGACTGTGTGAGAGCATCGGAAGACTGTACGTAATCGCGAGTGCAAGTGCAACTTTAACGGACGAACTGGTGAATTGTAATTGTGTGCAGTACGTAATTCTGTGTAATTGGCAAGTGTTAAACTGTAAGTCGGTGGAAATAAAGAACATTTTTGAGTGGTGAAATTGGACTTTTCATTTCACGAACCCACAAAGTCACACTGGTGTCAGGAGTGGGATAACAACATCACCGAACATTACAACCATGGACGCGGCATTGGAAAAGATTTTGGAGAAGATGATGGAAATGAAGGCCGAACTGACCTCGGAAATGAAGACGGCAAATGAAAACCTCGCTGCAAAAACAGAAGCGGCAAACAAAAACCTCACCGCCGAGTTGAAACAAATGAAGACGGCCAACGACAACATCACCGAGAAGATGGAAGAAATAAAGAGCGAATTGACCACAGAAATGAGAGCAGCGAACGACCGTCTGGCCACAGAAATGAAGGTGGCGAACGAGGCTCTCGCCGCCAAATTTGAGGAACGGTTGGCCGGCGTGCGGGATGACGTCACGAATCTGGGCAAGCGGATGGGTCAAGTAGACGACCGCCTTAATGATTTAGAGGAAAAGGCCGACAACATCGCCAAACCCCTCACCCGCCTGACAGAGGAACACCGACCTTATGTGTGGACGGAGGACGCCGAAGACGCTTTCCAGCACCTGAAGGAAACCCTGTGCAGTGCTCCAATTTTGGGTCTCCCACAACCAGGTGGCGCCTTCATGGTGGACACCGACGCTAGCGACCATTGCATTGGAGGTGTCCTGTCGCAGATCCAGGACGGCCATGAGCGGGTGATAGCCTACTACAGCAAGACGCTATCCAAGGCAGAGAAGAACTACTGCGTCACACGACGGGAGTTACTGGCGGTAGTAAAGACATTGGAGCACTTCCACAAGTACCTGTACGGTCAGCCATTCCACCTGAGAACTGACCATTCCGCCCTAACCTGGCTATTGAGCTTTAAGAACCTGGAAGGCCAGACAGCACGTTGGGTCCAGCAGCTGCAGGAGTACGACTTCACCTCGGAACATCGTAGAGGGAAGAGCCACGGTAAAGCTGACGCCATGTCCTGAAGACCCTGTCCAGAAGAGTGCGGCCAGTGCACAAGAGTGGAAGAGAAGGAGCGTACCGCAGCAGTCCGAGTAGTTGTGGCAGTGCCTGCTGAAGGCTGGGATAGCGCAGGCCTGAGGAGGGAGGAGCTGGCGGACGCAGACTTGGGGCCACTCTTGAGGGAAGTGGAGGCAGGGACGAGACCAACCTGGGAGGACATCGCACCGAGGAGCGCCACCTACAGGTCGTACTGGGCCCAATGGGACTCGTTGAAAACCAGAGAGGGCGTGCTGTTCCGGGTATGGGAACCACCCGATGGGAAGACGCAGAGAGAACAGTTGGTACTTCCCCGGAGTAAGGTCCCGGAAGTCTTGGAGGAAGTGCACGCTGGTACTTCAGGGGGACACCTGGGAGCGAACCGAACGATTGACAAACTTCGGCAGCGCTACTGCTGGCTGAGACTCCGAGCAGATGCTGGTGGTGCATCTGGACCGCCTGGCACGCTACGATGGTGCTGTTCGAGACGACCAGCTTTGAGGAGGGAGCAGTGTCACCTGAGCGTTGGAACACCCTATAGAAGCAGCTGAGAGCGGGAAGCAGGGGAGATCCGTGTTAGGCACGCCCCCCCTCGTTTGTCTTAAAGTGGTGACAGGAGTTGGCTGGCAGAAAAAACATCACTGTGCCGTCTCTTTCTGCTCCACCTGTGTTCTAGAACTTACGGGATATTACATCTAATGGAGAACCTTCCAGATCGGCAAGCGGACCCTATATAAGCAACACGTCGTGCAAGAGGAGTTAGTCAGTCAGTCAGTCAGTCAGTCAGTCAGTCAGTCAGAGTTCTCGGCAATCAGCGTAAGAGTTCAGTGCTAGTGTAAGGACGAGAAGACTGTGTGAGAGCATCGGAAGATTGTACGTAATCGCGAGTGCAAGTGCAACTTTAACGGACGAACTGGTGAATTGTAATTGTGTGCAGTACGTAATTCTGTGTAATTGGCAAGTGTTAAACTGTAAGGCGGTGGAAATAAAGAACATTTTTGAGTGGTGAAATTGGACTTTTCATTTCACGAACCCACAAAGTCACAGTATAAAGAAACGCTCCCAGCAGCCAATGTATAGTTTTCTTGCTTTGAGTGTTTGAAGGAAGTTTGGATACTTTAAAATAAGACCTGAAGCTTTCCTGGCGACGACTACGCTCCCTTTCTTCTCGGGCAGCCAGCCAGGTGAAATGACGATTAGATATCAACGTTTCCGGAGTGTGCATCTCTCCCAGCATCAGGATATTTATAAAATGTTATAACCACAAATGAAACAATGGATATAACACCAATATAAACAAAGACAAAACACTATCAAAATTCGCATTACTGAACAATAGACTGTTTTCAGTAAATTAATTGCCAGAAACGCGGGATAACATTGTGACAGAAAGTGGCGCTGTCACAAAGTTGCCCTGCCTGTCGTAGACAAGTATTTTAATGCACCTAATTTCATTATTTATATACTGTCTTGTATTTTCAATATGGAGGATGCCTGGAAAAAGTATAAGGATTGTTGGATCACGGGTTTATTGTAAATATACTGATGAGACACTGGCTGAATCACTGAATGAGATACTTTCTAATAGAATTTAAATACGGAAAGCATCTGAAAGGTTAGCATATTATTAATTATATCGTATTTACAATAAATGTTATTAAATATTAATATTAGTTAATATTAATAATCAATAGCATCAATTACTAATAAATTATTATTAATATAATTAACAATAGCAATAATTACTCATATTTAAATATTACACATAATAATTACATGCTTTATGGAAATTAATTGTTTTTTTACACTAGACGTGTGTAGAATGCACTATGAAAGGGTAGAGCCAGACTGACAAATTCAGTGCCATTTCATAATGTGTCCTACACACGGCTAGTGTGAAAGAACAATTGAGTTCCATTAATTGTACCTAATAGTGTTCCGAACTATAAAGCCCGGGCCTTAAAGTACTTACAGCATAGTAACTCGCCATTAAGGTAGCTGTCTCATGTGTTTATGAGAACTGCTAGTGGTTTACCGGGAAAAACACGAGTCAGTGGGAGAGTTTAATATCATGTGGGCGCTTTGGCCATAGTAGCCCAATGGTTTAGAGCGGCTGGACGGAGACCAAAAGATCCGTAGTTCTAATCCCGGCTATGGCATTGAATTTTTCAGTACAGGCTTATTGTTAACTATATTAGTATAATTAAGAATTATTAAGATTAAACTAGTAATGTTATTTCATAATTTAAAATAATTATATTAAAATGGCAATAAGTGAGCTTTATTATATGTTATAGGTATGGTATACTTTCAGACACCATCTGGCTTAAACTGAAAGGGAAAAATGATAGACTACCTGGAAACCCTACAGGTTTTTCTTGGGAAGAAGAATGCCTTGCATCCCATTGTATATTAATGTGGAACTACAGGTTTACAATCACTAGCTTAACCTGAGCGGGATTGTCAAATTATTGTCAAATCATTGTGAATGTGAACATTCATGTACCCAGGAATACATCTGCAAAAACAATGTAAGACCAAAAAAGAAAAGAATCGCAGAGTTGAGGCACTTGAAACTTCCAGGGAGAGTGTTGACCGCGTAACCTACGTAGAGTCTGATGGCAGCTGGGAAGAGGAAATTAATTCTGACATAGAAGACAGTCCTTCAATCAGATAAGGGAACAAAATTGTTTGTAATTTTGTCATTGTTGTTTTCCAGAATGCCTTCTATCCATGAAAAATAACTAGGACAACTAAAAGTAAGGCTTTGATAAATGTCATGGAATCTGTGGGTAAGACTTGGAGGTGACCTGCAATTAAAGATCAGATATGGTATGACAATGCTGAAATTCTATGTAAAATAGATATTCCTAGAGAGGTTGGAAAATAAATGTTTGAGGTACCAAAACTTTCTAAAATTAGTTAAATTGATGCGCACTCTACTGTTTACTAACAGAAGCATTCATTCTTTATTTATCTTGTATTAATGTATGCATTTTTGTTGTATTTCTCTGTTGTGGTTGAACAAGATCCATTACATTTTCCAGACTTACATGCTCATAATAATTGATTTAATTATTCACCAACTATGCCGTTGTCCTAAAGAAGTCCTTTTGTAAGTACGTCTTTGTGATAAAAACAAAAATGCTAAGGTAGAATAAGAGAAAAGCATGTGCCACAAAGTTGTCCTACTGATAGGGGTAACTTTGTGACAGTGAATTTATTTAATTTGCATTGTTGTAACCATCAACAATGTCCGAATATGAATTTATTTTAAAGGTCAGATGTGTTTCTACATATAAGTAATAAATAATTAATCTCTAACTTGGTTTAAATTTGCTAATTTAAAGAAGACTTTCAAAGCTGTCACAAAGTTGGCCAGGTTTTAAAGTATATCAATTTTTCTGTAAAATGTCTGTCAAGCTCTGTTAATGCTGTTTAACTTCGTATAACTTCTAAACCTAAGAGGTAGACTATACTTCTGCAGAAAAAGTATAGATTTTGTTAAAATACTAACTTTATGTCGGTTAAACTTTTTCATGGCACCTTGAGTTTTGAAATGCTTTATGCTTTTTTCAAGTGGTAAGCATCAATTCCCTTTTTACCCTTCGTCATACATACCTTTCAAAACTACAAAGTTTCAACATCTGACAATCGCTTCAGCCCACAGAAGTAGACAGGAGAATTAGCTTAAGTCGACAGAGAAGGTAATATGACTGTAACATATCGTGTTTTTATTATAACTCTTGCACAAAACCCTACTAAAAGTGATTACTGCTTCAGACCTACAGTAGAGTTCGTATGTTATTATAGTTATGTTCTGGCCTTATGAACTCTGAAAGGAATGCGTACACTACAGACATACACACGTGTGGAGAAGGTGACGTAATGCTATACAAGTCGCGCACAGATAGAAACGCTGGGAAGATAACATGTAGCCTAACTTATAACACAAGCGGCAGCCCGTTGTGTGGCTTGTGACACTGGATATTGTGACTTTGTGGGTTCGTAGAATTAAAAGGCCGAGTTGCAGAAATTAAAAATCTCTTTTATTTTCGTAGAAATACTCATAGATTACAGCAGCATTACGTCACATACACCATCATTCTACCAAGTTAGATGGCGATAACAAACAGTGACAGCAGATTACATCACTAGCTCTCGTTAGAACAACACTTCCGGCTGTCTCTCGTTCACAACACTGTTTCACAAATCACTGTTTTACAATTAACTTTGCGAGCCGTCACGTCCTTAAATACCTTAATTCGTAACTCTAGATTGTTCTAAAATAAGCCAGAACCCGAACAATCTCTGTCAGTCCAGAAATTTCCGGAAGAATAAAGAAACCAAATGTTCTATCACATTCTAGAAGCGTAATTTAATCTATGCCGGCAAGTCCTTTACCTCAGTTATCTCTGCTTGCCGGCGCTTGTTTACAATAGCCGCGCTATCATTAACTGCTTAGCAAGGCTCATTATTACCATGACACTTTATCCGCCGACTGCTCTTTTATTTGTGTCGAAACTTTTATGTCTGTTGCCGTGACAATATGAATATAGTCTTTTTCAAAGCTTCTTCATCACATTTATCTATAATGCTACTTATAATTTCACGCCCTTCCGAATGCACAACCTTAAATTTCTTAAAATCCTCGGACATGGTGAGAAAATTAGTAAATCTTACTGCAGTGAACCAGTTCTGCATCTTGCTACGCAAGTAGGCTACGTGACTTGCTGCAGGTGATTGCTGAATGTTTACTGTATTGCTCACCCGCTGCGTAACCGGACAACGGCTTCCCTCTGCCCCACACCTCATCCCACGGAGGTCACGAGTCCAGAACACATCTATACACTCTAAAATGTAAATAGATTTTACAATAAAAGCATGTTTTGAGAATCCAAGGTCAAGCATTTTCAGATAATGTACACTACCGGTCAAACGTTTTCAATTACGTATCACAGCTATGGATTTGGTGATAAAACAGGAATTTCATTTTGAATATTCTATCATATCCCCGTTCTGATAGTAAAATATATATTATAACCGTGTGGCAATGTTGTGCTGCTGCCACAAGCCGGAGCCGGGTGTGTGGGCCGTAGAGAAAGAGACAGAGAGAGGCTCCAGAGTGTTCTGCCCATTGTTTTTTATATTTTTTGTAATTTACATCGTTTAACTTTTTAAGTCATATCGGGCTATGAATGGAATGGGTGGAATGATGCTGAAATTGGCCCAGGGTCCATGGAGCTTAGAATTACTCGACATTCGTCTTTTGTGATAAGGGAAAACCCCGTAAAAACCTTATCCAGGTAACTCACCCTGACCGAGTTTCAAACTCGGGACCTCTTGAACGTAAGGCAGACATGCTACCATCTACGCTACCGATCTACGCATTGTTGTTGCCGCGAAGAAAGTTCTCGGTAGGTCTGCGGCTTTCTAAAAACAAAGGCTGGGAGATATAAATACCGGAAAGATATTAGAAGTGGCAGTTGTTTGTTGGTTATTGCGACAGCCGACAATTGAAGTGTACCGCAGTGATTTCATTCACTTGTTATCGTGCAGCAAAACACCGAGTCGGCCTTGAAGGCAACTGATTGTCAATTCACGGCTTTTCACTGCACTAAAAGTTGTTTTAGATTTCTGCAAACCATATTTCCGATCTTCCACGCAGCCACAGTATAAACATGTAAATACTTCGTGCTTCAGCTGTGTAATTGACTTGTTCAGCACGTAGAAGGGTGCTGATGTGTTCCCACATCTACACTGACATAGCTTTGCTTATGACATTTATATTGACGGTCCACATTGGTTTACAGTATACTTGCGCATCTAACAGTTTGTATACCTGATTAGATTCATAACAGATTATGTCCTAATGGGACGAAAGGAGACTGGAATTGAAAACATGCTATTGTTGTAGCACTGCCTCTAGAAGGCTGTTTTAGTAAGATAATATCAAGAAAAGTTAGCATAGCCCAATCTACAGCGGTGTTTACTTTGCGTCGGTTCAAACAAACTGCTGCCAATGCATCATGATCCCGAGTAACATTATATAGGGAAGATCACTTTATGTGTGCACGGACCATATGTCAGAGAACTCGTACAGCGTCTGGAATTTGCGAGGAAGTTAACAGTATGCGAACAGCTTCAATCTTTGACTCAACCATGCAACGCGACTTTCGTGAATAAGGTTCTAAAGGGTACGTAGGAGCCGAAAACCTATATTATGCAAACAATTATGTGAAAAGATTACAGTGACACTGCAACATAAAACTGGAGCGTTCATCAATGATCCAAGGTGTTATCACGGATGGGTCTCAGTTTCATGAGTTTGGACTTCATCGTAGAAGGTTTGTTCGTCGACCTAATGGAGAACTTCGGAAGAGTCAATGTGAAGCATTGTGGAGGATGGGTTATGGTGAGGGGACATTTTTCAGGTGATAAAAGTTGGTGATTAATGAGAATTAGTGAAACATTACAAAAGGTAGGATATCACAGGATACTGATTTACTTGGCAAGAGACTTATTGGCTGTGGATTCGTTCAACAGCAGGATAATGATCCAAAACTTGCCTCTAAATTGTGCAGAGGGTATTGTTGCGTATAAGGTCTAAACAGGATTTGGGAAATATTTTAATTATTGGAGGTTCACATTGCATTTCGTGGCAATCTCCAGGCTTCAGCAGGACTTAACAAGTTGAGGCAGGTTTGATGACTCAGTGATCAGAGTAAGCAGGGGGTTATGAACTGCCAGATCGTGCTTCCTGATGATTTGGCAGTAAAATGTAAGAAGCGTCATTCTTGGGTTGCAAAATATAGAGCCATAGGATGTAAACCTTCTGTTATGAACCACTGACTCGTATGATAGCAGACATATTAGAAGCCAGTTCTCTTTAAACCATTACAGCCAGTAAGGAAGTGTAAGTTGGTTAATTAGTCAGAGGGTCGAATGCTGCTACTCTAGTCTCATTATAGAAATTGTTAATACTTCTACAAAACTTAACCCATCAGAGTGAACCAGCCACCTCTTTTTCAGGACTCTACGCTACTCTACATAAAAGATAATACTTATTTATTATGTATTGATTGATTTAATGTTTTGATTGCACCCTTTATCTCTTCCACATAAAGGAGAGCTTTGTTTAATTTGACTTCTCCAATCTTTGGAATATATTTGTCAACCAATCACTTTAATTTAACCCTAATTATGTCAGTAACCTTTTACCTCTTAGCTATACCATCTGCCCCCTTATCCTTTCAGTATTTACAACCCCAGTTGTTGATTAGGTTTGTAAGTCCCTCAACCCCCTTACAATCCTGATTGCAACAATATGTCAACAGAAAACAGCAATGTGGGGAACTGAAAATATGATTTGGCCAACTCAATCAACTGATTTAAATACAATTGAACTCTTATTGAACGAGCTTGACAGGGAAGTGAGAAAACTGACGTTATCTAACGTTGAAGATCTCTGGAATAGTTTACAGATATGGTGGATTGCAATATCCCCAAAAACACTACACAATCTTATCTCCAAGAGTTCGGACACTGGTTCTGAGAGCAAAGGGTGAATACATTGAAGAGGTTACAATTGTACTGTGCATTGTATTACACTTAGTATCGGGTCATCGAAAAGTCACTCCGCTCTTCTCGTGTAACCAAGGTTCCCCCAGAGTTGAGAACTCCGGTGGCAGCACTCGATGCCGCGAGCGTATGATGTTAATGTTAGTTTGTCAAAGTTCCGCTAGAGTAGCTGCAAAATAAGAATGAACATTGGTTGAGCGAATACGGTTATCCTTCCGTCTTGAAGTTGCCAGTTCCACGGCAAGCTGGCAACAGAAATGGAACATATATCTCTCTTTGTCTCAACCTAGCAAGTATCATACAGATGCTGAGATGTACACAGACGTTGACAGAAATTCGCTTAATATTTCAGTATGTTTGTGAGAACATACACAATGATCATCGCATAATCTGAACCTTAATACCTTGAACTGGAGAACTGTCCGCTTACATAACAATCGTTCATATAAACACAAAGCAAAATGATTCATATTAAATGCGTTCTACGAAATAAGGTATTTGCTACAGTGAAACAAAACAGTCACATTTCAACGATTTGTGAATATAGTTTTAATTTTAACGATGCCATATTTGTATAGTGTCTGTAATGGACTTTCAACCAATTTTTGTTTCATTAAAGTACTTAATAAATACGGAAGATGTGCATGTATATTTAAGAAGCATTTATACACGACAAATATCCCAAATAATGTTGGGTATTATGCAGAGAAATTATAGTCTTGCAATAACAGTATCGCTTCTTTCAAGCAGAACTTTGCGACCATCATGGGTTGTCTTATATTTGAACTCAAGTGATTTCAGAACGTTATATATATATAAGATACAGAATCCGTATATTCTATTTTTACCTCATTAAATTGATTAGCCTTTTGGTAGCTGGATGTTCACCCTTGTCATATAAATCATAAATTGTTCTAGATAAAAAACACTTATAAAAGTTGTCTAAGTTGGTAGTACGTTTTTAGCTGCTCGATGTATCCCTGGATATCTAAATAAGAAAACTTCTCCTAATTTCGTGAACTGTTTGACTTCTTTAACAATGTTCATCACAGAATGAGCACTCACGCGACAAGCTTGTAACGTTAATTCTTGATTCTGAGTGACATCTTTACTTTCGAAAATGTCTTTAATTGACATGTGTTTAAAAAAGGAATAAATATTAACAAGAATATTTGTAGCCTGATTATGTAAATTCTTATGAGTTGTTCCGCAGTTACTACTAGGTGCACCAGTACTAGACTTGCTAAGCGGTATATTTACCAACTTTTAAAAGCACGTGTGCACTCTTAAAAGATCACCACTTTACTGAATGTAAGGTACAAAATGCAACTGTAACATAGCACGTGTGTGGTTTTCTTTCCCGACAGTTAATAATTCTTTTGTTTCTAGTCAGGCGCTTTACCATTCCATATCTCCGAAACCAGATGTTCTACAAACATGGCAACTGGCCTAACAGTGCTGTAAAGATAGTGCCAATTCGGGACTGTATGGAGGATGTGGAGGTATTTCTGGATCTTCTTCGCAGTGTGAGGATGAGCTTTATTATAGCGCTGGCCTAACAGTGCCCATTCGGAACTGTATGGAGGATGTGGAGGCATTTCTGGATCTTCTTCGCAGTGTGAGGATAAGCTTTATCATAGCGCTGGCCTAACAGTGCTGTAAAGATAGTGCCAATTCCGTACTGTATGGAGCATGTGGAGGCATTTCTTGAACTTCTTCGCAGTGTGAGGATGAATTTTATCATAGCGCTGGCCTCACGGTGCTGTAAAGATAGTGCCAGTTCGGGTCTGCATGGAGCATGTGGAGGCATTTCTTGATCTTCATCGCAGTGTGAGGATGAGCTTTATCATAGCGCTGGCCTAACGGTGCTGTACAGAAGGTGTCGATTTGGGACTGTATGGACGATGTGGAGGCTTTTCTTGATCTGTTTCGCAGTATGAGGATGAGCTTTGTCATTGCGCTGGCCTAACAGTGCTGTAAAGATGGCGTCGATTTGGGACTGTATGGAGGATGTGGAGGCATTTCTGGATCTTCTTCGCAGTGTGAGGATGAGCCTTATCATAGCGCTGGTTTAACGGTGCTGTAAAGATGGTGTCGATTTGGGACTGTATGGAGGATGTGGAGGCATTTCTTGATCATTTTCGCAGTGTGAGGATGAGCTTTACCATAGCACTGGCCTAACAAACCTGTAAAGATAGTGCCAATTCTGGTCTGTATGGTGGATGTGCAGGCATTTCTTGATCTTCTTCGCAGTGTGAGGATGAGCTTTATTATAGCGCTGGCCTAACAGTGCCAATTCGGGTCTGTATGGAGGATGCGGAGGCATTTCTAGATCTTCTTCGCAGTGTGAGGAAAAATTTTATCATAGCGCTGGCCTCACGGTCCTGTAAAGATAGTGCCAATTCGGGTCTGCATGGAGCATGTGGAGGCATTTCTTGATCTTTTTCGTAGTGTGAGTATGAGCCTTACCATAGCGCTGGCCTAACAAAGCTGTAAAGATAGTGCCAATTCGGGTCTGTATGAAAGATGTGGAGGCATTTCTGGATCTTCTTCGCAGTGTGATGATCAGCTTTATCATAGCCCTGGCCTAACGGTGCTGTAAAGATAGTGCCAATTCGGGTCTGCATGGAAGATGTGGAGGCATTTCTTGATCTTTTTCGCAGTGTGGGAATGAGCTTTACCATAGCGCTGGCCTAACAAAGCTGTAAAGATAGTGCCAATTCAGGACTGTATAGAGTATGTGGCGGCATTTCTGGATCTTCTTCGCAGTGTGAGAATGAGCTTTATCATAGCGCTGGCCTAACAGTGCTGTAAAGATAGTGCCAATTCGGGTCTGTTTGGAGCATGTGGAGGCATTTCTGGATCTTTTCGCAGTGTGAGGATGAGCTTTATAATAGCGCTAGCCTCACGGTGCTGCAAAGATAGTGCCAATTCGGGTCTGCATGGAGCATGTGGAGGAATTTCTTGATCTGCATCAAAGTGTCAGGATGAGCTTTATCATAGAGCTGGCCTAACGGTGCGGTAAAGATAGTGCCAATTCGGGTCTGCATGGAGCATGTGGAGGCATTTCTTGATCTGCATCGCAGTGTCAGGATGAGCTTTATCATAGCGCTGGCCTAACGGTGCTGTAAAGATGGTGTCGATTTGGGACTGTATGGAGCATGTGGAGGCATTTCTTGATCTTCAGCGCAGTGTGAGGATGAGCTTTATCATAGCGCTGGCCTAATGGTGCTGTAAAGATGGTGTCGATTTGGGACTGTATGGGTATGTGGAGTCATTTCTTGATCTTTTCGCAGTGTGAGGATGAGCTTTATCATAGCGCTGGCCTAACGGTGCTGTAAAGATGGTGTCGATTTGGGACTGTATGGAGGATGTGAAAGCATTTCTTGATCTTTTTAGCAGTGTGAGGATGAGCGTTATCATAGCGCTGGCCTAATAGTTCTGTAAAGATGGTGTCGATTTCGGACTGCATGGAAGATTTGGAGGCCTTTCTTGATCTTTTTCGCATTCAGAGGATGAGCTTTATCATAGCGCTGGCCTAACAAAGCTGTAAAGATAGTGCCCATTCGGGACTGTATGGAGGATGTGGAGGCATATCTGGATCTTGTTCGCAGTGTGAGGATGAGCTTTATCATAGCGCTGGCCTAACGGTGCTGTAAATATGGTGTCGATTTGGGACTGTATGGAGGATGTGGAGGCATTTCTTGATCTTTTTCGCAGTGTGAGGATGAGCTTTATCATAGCGCTGGCCTAACAGTGCTGTAAAGATGGTGTCGATTAGGGACTACATGGAGGATGTGGAGGTCTTTCTTGATCTTTTTCGCAGTGTGACGATGAGCTTTATCATAGCGCTAGCCTAACAAAGCTGTAAAGATAGTGCCAATTCGGGAATGTATGGAGGATGTGGAGGCATTTCTTGATCTTCTTCGCAGTGTGAGGATGAGCTTTATCATAGCGCTGGCATAATGGTGCTGTAAAGATAGTGCCAATTCGGGTCTGTATGGAGCATGTGGAGGCATTTCTTGATCTTCTTCGCAATGTGTGGATGAGCTTTATCATAGCGCTGGCCTAACAGTGCTGTAAAGACAGTGCCAATTCGGGTCTGTATGGAGAATGTGGAGGCATTTCTTGATCTTCTGCGCAGTGTCAGGATGAGCTTTATCATAGCGCTGGCCTAACGGTGCTGTAAAGATGGTGTCGATTTGGGACTGTATGAAGGTTGTGGAGCCATTTCTTGATCTGTTTCGCAGTGTGAGGATGAGCTTTATCATAGCGCTGGCCCAACAGTACTGTAAAGATGTCGTAGATTTGGGACTGTATGGAGGATATGGAGGTCTTTCTTGATTTTTTCGCAGTGTGAGGATGAGCTTTATCAAAACGCTGGCCTAACAAAGCTGTAAAGATAGTGCCAATTCGGGACTGTATGGAGGATGTGGAGGCATTTCTGTATCTTATTCGCAGTATGAGGATGAGCTTTATCATAGCGGTGGCCTAACGGTGCTGTAAACATGGTGTCGATTTGGGACTGTATGGAGGATGTGGAGGCATTTCTTGATCTTTTTCGCAGTGTGAGGATGAGCTTTACCATAGCGCTTGCCTAACAAAGCTGTAAAGATAGCGCCGATTCTGGTCTGTATGCTGGATGTGGAGGCATTTCTTGATCTTCTTCGCAGTGTGAGGATGAGCTTTATTATAGTGCTGGCCTAACAGTGCTGTAAACATGGTGTCGATTTGGGACTGTATGGAGGATGTGGAGGCATTTCTTGATCTTTTTCGCAGTGTGAGGATGAGCTTTACCATAGCGCTTGCCTAACAAAGCTGTAAAGATAGCGCCGATTCTGGTCTGTATGCTGGATGTGGAGGCATTTCTTGATCTTCTTCGCAGTGTGAGGATGAGCTTTATTATAGTGCTGGCCTAACAGTGCCAATTCGGGACTTTATGGAGGATTTGGAGGCATTTCTGGATCTTCTTCGCAGTGTGAGGATGAATTTTATCATAGCGCTTGCCTCACGGTGCTGTAAAGATAGTGCCAATTCGGGTCTGCATGGAGCATGTGGAGGCATTTCTTGATCTTCATCGCAGTGTGAGGATGAGCTTTATCATAGCGCTGGCCTGACGGTACTGTAAAGATGGTGTCGATTTGGGACAGTATGGGGATGTGGAGGCATTTCTTGATCTTTTTCGCAGTGTGAGGATGAGCTTTATCAAAGCGCTGGCCTAACGGTGCTGTAAAGATGGTGTCGATTTGGGACTATATGGAGGATGTGGAGGAATTTCTTGATCTTTTTCGCAGTGTGAGGATGAGCCTTTTCATAACGCTGGCCTAACAGTGCTGTAAAGATGGCGTCGATTTCGGACTCCATGGAAGATTTGGAGGTCTTTCTTGAACTTCTTCGCAGTGTGAGGATGAGCTTTATCATAGCGCTGGCCTAACAAAGCTGTAAAGATAGTGCCAATTCGGGACTGTATGGAGGATGTGGAGGCATTTCTGGATCTTCTTCGCAATGTGAGGATGACCTTTATCATAGCGCTGGCCTAACGGTGCTGTAAAGATGGTGTCGATTTGGGACTGTATGGAGGATTTGGAGGCATTTCTTTTTCTTTTTCGCAGTGTCAGGATGAGCTTTATCATAGCGCTGGCCTAACAAAGCTGTAAATATGGTGCCAATTCGGGACTGTATGGAAGATGTGGAGGCATTTCTGGATCTTCTTCGCAGTGTGGGGATCAGCTTTATCATATCGCTGGCCTAATGGTGCTGTAAAGATAGTGCCAGTTCGGGTCTGCATGGAGCATGTGGAGTCAATTCTGGATCTTCTTCGCAGTGTGAGGATGAGCTTTATCATAGCGCTGGCCTAACGGTGCTGAAAAGGTAGTGCCAATTCGGTTCTGTATGGAGGATGTGGAGACATTTCTTGATCTTCTTCGCAGTGTGAGGATGAGCTTTATCATAGCGCTGGCCTAACGGTGCTGTAAAGTTAGTGCCAATTTGGGTCTCCATGGAGCATGTGGAGGTCTTTTTTGATCTTCTTCGCAGTGTGAGGATGAGCTTTATCATAGCGCTGGCCAAACGGTGCTGTAAAGATAGTGCCAATTCGGGTCAGAATGGAGAATGTGGAGGCATTTCTTGATCTTCTTCGCAGTGTGAGGATCAGCTTTATCATAGCGCTGGCCAAACGGTGCTGTAAAGATAGTGCCAATTCGGGTCTGCATGGAGCATGTGGAGGTCTTTCTTGATCTTCTTTGCAGTGTGAGGATGAGCTTTATCATAACCCTGGCCTAGCAGTGCTGTATAGATAGTGCCAATTCGGGACTGTATGGAGCATATCGAGGCATTTGTTGATCTTCTTCGCAGTGTAAGGATGCGCTTTATCATAGTGCTGGCCTAACAGTGTTATAAACATTGTGCCAATTCGGGACTTTGTGGAGGATGTGGAAGCACTTCTTGATCTTCTTCGCATTGTGAAGACGAGCTTTATCATAGCGCTGGCGTAACAGTGCTATAAAAATGGTGCAAATTCGGGATCTACGGAGGATGTGGAGACATTTCTTGATCTACTTCGCAGTGTGAGGATGAGCATTATCATAGCGCTGGCCTAACAGTGGTATAAAAATGGTGAAAATTCGGGACTGTATGGAGGATGTGGAGGCATTTCTTGATCTTCTTCGCAGTGTGAGAATGAGCTTATCATAGTGCTGGCCTAACAGTGGTGTAAAAATTGTGCCAATTCGGGACTCTATGGGGAATGTGGAGGTATTTCTTGATCTTCTTCGCAGTCTAAGGAGTCGCTTTATCATTTTACTTTATCCTCCCTCTACTGTTTGACATGAAGAGTGCAAGACGAACTTTAAATGTGTGTGACCTGGTTTGCTAGGTTCAAGAAGATCAACCAGAAAGCATCCCAGAAGACACTGCCCAGCTGATAGAACTCATCTCGCCTTATTCTTTTATGTCCAACCCAAGTGGTGCTATTCTGTATTCCGGCGTTTTGTTTAAGGCTCCTAATGATGGGACCAGCTTTTATGTCCCGCCAAAAAGTCATCACCTTCATTTTCAAATCTGTGAAGAAGATATAGCGTCTGAAGTTTGTGGTTTTCGGTCAATAAACGTGGGATACAAAGGGTACAAGCTTTTCGGTAGCTTACCTTTCAATAATTTATTGCACTGCACTTATGTCCTACTACAAATTTTGTAGGAATTTCATCCGCACTAACGGGCCTTCTTTTGTATTGAGCTCACCAACGATTTCCTTCGTGGTTCCGTGGAAGCAGTTCGAGGTCGACCACTGAAAAGTCTGTAGATTACGAAGCTTCGGTCGTCTTTGCTACATTGTTGGTATTTCAATTTTGCTCATAATTTTCAGTATATCCCTAATTATAACCAAAGATATAGTTAAGGAATATGATAGTTTTCTTTTCTTTAAGAAACGTCTTAAAATATATAAATTGTTTGCTGCATCATGTAGGACTTCGCTGTTGTTGGCATGATGCATGATGCTGTTTTCTCCTGGCAAAGCACAGTGGACCAGAAACTCCAAAATTACATCAAGAAATAATAAGTACCTCATTCTCAGTATAAGCAAATGTTTATAAATAATGTGTGTACTAGGTAATTACAAATTTAGTTCCAATGCTGTGTCAGCAAAAGAGAATTCCGTTGAGTTATAGGAGCGTTCTGTAAGTTTGTGTAAATGTCACAAAGACTAAGGAACATAGAATTTATCAGATACAAATTCCGAAATGATTTACAATAGTAGGTTTTTTGTACTTTATTAATGAATATGATTCAATATACATGGGATCTTTCAATGTACTCCCCATCAAACATCAATACACCATCCCACCTTCATTATTGCGACACGGAGCCATTGTTTGGGAGTAGAACGCACCCTGTGGTGAAGTGCTGCCTACATACCTTTATTGTTACTATTTTAGAACAGGCTTCTGATGTTATGGAATAGAACATAATTATGTGGAGCGAGATATAATGGGTATGACATAATAACAAACCCAGTCATACATGACATTATTAATTATCAATTTCAGTCAAAAAAATAACTGTATGATCCCATCCAGTCTTTCACAAACAGTTGAATACTATGAACAGTAAAACTATACACTTAGATCATCACCGCCTCACCCTGAGTTTAGATTTAATCTCTCACAAAGGAATTATTCTATATAATAAACTCCCAGCTAGGCTAAAAAAATCTAAATAAGAAGAATTTCAAAAACGCGGTAAAAATATCCTAGTAAATGCAATGTCTCAGGCGAACCGACGAGTTTTTAAGAAGTAATACTAATTAATAAAGTAGCTAATGATTTTTTTTTTTTGCAAAAGTTATAATATCTTTTAGAAACTAGTTTTTAAAAAGTGTAACACATTAAAAATTATTTGACCTGATTTTTCTTTACATACTTGTACATTTATTACTACTGTATTATTTTAATTATTTTGTATGATTTTAATTACTATTATTCATTATTATATTACCCATAAGAATCGTATTATTCTTGTGGGTACATGCCGTTATGTATTTACACCACGGAAATCAGAGCTTCCTGGATTCAACGTTATATTAAGACGCAGTAGCCGTCGAGCGAAGTAGGCTGGCAGTAGCGTCTTAAAAATAACCTAACAACAACTTTGACGAAGCCATGAATGTTGTATATTTCTACGGCGAATAAAACTTAACAGTCGCACATTGTCCTGCTGGCGTGAATCACTTTCCCCACCGCTTTTGAGTTGTTCCTTGCGGAAGCTGTATGCCACAAGTGTTCCTAAAATTGAGATCATCTGTTTACCTGCTGATGGAACAGTACGTGTTCTCCCAGGATGCTCCCGTTGCATGGATTGGACATTCCTCTCAGGTGTGTAATAGCGACATAATTCTTCTTCGTAGTCACAAATTGTGATGTATCAAGTGTAAACAATTATGACATAACCTCAATTTTCTACGGAGTCATCCGTTTTGGCGGATGACAGTGCTCTGTATGTCATCCTCCGTGGTTTAGGGGTAACAAGAAAACTCATTGTAAGCTGATGGATGCTATAGGGCGTTAAATTCATTTTCTTTGGAAGGGTGGGGGAGAAAAGAGCCTATGATCCCGTGTCGTAGATTTACGGCACATAAAAGAACGCCAAACCTGATAAAGAGGCCTCTGACTAAAATCAGGTGGCCTTTCACACCCAGTTTAGTATGGGATGTTGAGAATCACAACAGTTAAAGACCGTCCATAAATAAAAAACTCAATTTCAGTTTCAATTCTTGCATGTATATTCCCTTCCTTTAGCAAACCCAGTGATCCAGTTGTAAACAATGTTTTCTTGACCACATACATCAGGAATATCTGCTGTTTTGACTCCCTCCCACAAAACCACGAGTTCTTCTTCTTCTTCCTCTTCCTCTTCCTTTTAGGGTTCAGGGTATTGGTTCAAGTTAAACTGTGGCTTTATCTACTTAAAAAACAAATTGTAAATCATTTCCAAATGTCCCTTGTACATAACATCCTATCAAATAATGCAATAGTAAACAGTAATGTAGTAATAAAACCTCACTAGGGGGTGTGGTTGCAAACTCCACACTTATACTAGCAATAATTGAAGCATTGAGCATTAGTTCGACTCAAAATTATATTAAATTTGTGCTTCATTGTATCATAATCCTTACACATTAGAAAATAATGTTATGTCAGTTTTGTTGATATTATGTCAGCGAAATAATAACTAATATATGAAACTGATACAAATTTAAGAATATTTTACATCAGAAAACTGTTATATATACACAACTTTTTGGATTCTTTCCTAAAATGTCTAGTAAATACCACAGTACAATGCATGCTGTATAAATGCTGTAGGTACTACAGATGTATGAAGTATTACATTCTATTTACAGTTTTGTTTTAACTTCTGGTCCACTGTGCAGAGATTATCTTACAATCTATGATGAACTACCACTAGTCTTACAGTTAGTGGTGAAAGGTTCAGTTAGCAATCAGTTAATATTTGAAGTTTGTGATCACAGAAGTGGCACCATGTGTGTATAAACAGCTACCATGAAATGGTTTGATCAAAGATACACCTAAAAGCACTATCTGAAA
Organism: Mantis religiosa; assembly: GCA_030765055.1. Taxonomy (NCBI): domain Eukaryota; kingdom Metazoa; phylum Arthropoda; class Insecta; order Mantodea; family Mantidae; genus Mantis; species Mantis religiosa. The sequence goes on along the minus strand of CM060950.1, from coordinate 429,425,506 downwards.
TGATACATAGTGAAAGTGAGCAATTCTGATATAAAATATTTCTTTAACATGACAAAATGCACATCATTGCCAGCGAACCAAGTATATTCAGTATTATGAATATATGTAATGCAGAACTTTTGGTGTGGCCAACTTTGAAACACTATCAGGCCCCTTCAACCCACAACTTTTATTTCTTATAGTAGATAGATACTTCAGCCAAAGTTTAATACTGTTGCAAATAAATATTTTCAGATTTCCAGAATAAAAAGGAAGCACTTTTAGAGAGCTGTATCTGTGTGTGTGTGTGTGTGTGTGTGTGTGTGTGTGTGTGTGTGTGTGTGTGTGTGTGTGTGTGTGTGTGTGTGTGTGTGTGTGTGTGTGTATGTGTGTGGGTGGGTGGGTGTGGGTGCGTGTGTGTGTGAGTGTGTATTCACGACATAAAACTGCACTTTATATTTTAGTTTAGTATCTTCCAAAGAAGCAACACAAGATTTTAATGTAAGTGTCATTGTGTTTGTAGATTGAGGAAAACACACGTGCCTTGGAGTCCCTGGGTCATACATTTGGTGGGAGTGCCAGCAGTTTGGAGAGCCTGGGGGCACGCTCAGCTGATGTTGCTGATGGCAAGAAGAAGGATGACAAAAGGAGAACTGGTGCCAGAAGGGCACTGCTACAATGGGTTACAAATCCTATTCCAAAGTAAGCTGATCTCTTAGCAAAGTGAGGCACTATTTGTAATTTAGTTAATTGATGGAAATTAATCATTTCCTAACTCTAGCCATATACAGGCTAAGGTCTTTGATAGATAGTCAACATGAAAAATTCAGTGCCATGGCCGGGATCTGAACCATGGATCTCCTGGTTTCTGTCCAGTCGCTCTAAACAATTGAGCTACCATGGCCAATGTGCCGTCCTGACACTAAATTCTCCATTTGACTCGTATATTTCCGCGGTAAACCACTAGGGTCTCTTGCATTCGAAAAAATGTGTAGTGTTTAACGCCCGCTTTTACTACATACGGCACCGCAGGCGGTGACACTGATGATACATGAGATGAAGATGGAGCACCTGTGGAATGAGATGGCGGGGGAAACCGGAGGTCCCGGAGAAAACCCGCCCCAGTTCTGTGTTGTCCACCATAAATCTCACTTTGCGTTCGCCTGGGATCGAACCCGGGATGCCTTGGTGAGAGCCAAGCGGTCTAACTACTGAGCCATGGCGCAGCCTTCTTGCTTTTGAGATACACCGTTTGTGGCGACCTACTATTGTAAGTACTTGAGTCCCAGACTTCATCATTTAGCTCTTATTATTTTAGATAATTGACGAAAATTAATCATTTCTTCACACTAGCCATATACAGGCTAAGATCTTTGATAGATAGAGTCAACATGAAAAATTCAATGCAATGGCCAGGATTTGAATCACGGATTTCATGGTTTCCGTCCAGTCACTCTAAACCATTGGGCTACCATGGCCAACGTGCCGTCCTGACACTAAATTCTCCATTTGACTCATATATTTCCCCGGTAGACTACTAGGGGCTCATGCATTCGAGCTACACCGTTTGTGGCGACATACTGTTTGTATGTTACTTAATGTGAAATTTGAAGTGGATTTTACAATTTGTGCATATCTGTGGGATGCACATTTATTTAATGAAGTTTGATATATAATGTGTTTGGATGAAATGAGTAACAGTGACGTCAAAATTAATCATAAAAGCTGTTTGTAGTCGGCTTATTGACACTCATCACTTACTTTTTTATATTATTGAGGGACTTGTTTCAAAAGCCATTGCCTCCATTTTCAACCTCTCTGATTGGTTTACTGACACTCGTCACTTAATTTATTATATTATCGAGGGACTAGTTCAAAGGCCATTGCCTCCATTTTCAACCTCTCTAGTCAGTTTATTGACACTTGTCACTTACCTTTTTATATTATCAAGGGACTAGTTTCAGAGGCCTTTGCCTCCATTTTAACCTCTCTAGTCGGTTTATTGACACTCGTCACTTATGTTTTTATATTATCAAGGGACTAGTTTCAAAGGCCTTTGCCTCCATTTTAACCTCTCTAGTCGGTTTATTGACACTCGTCACTTACGTTTTTATATTATCGAGGGACTAAGTTTAAGTGGCCTCTGCCGACATTTTCAACCTCTGTAGTCAGTTTATTGGTGAATGGATGATTAGATATCAACGTTTCGTGGGTGTGCATCTCTCCCATCATTATGATATTTATAAAATGTTATAACCACAAATGAAATACTGGATATAACAGAACTATAAACATAGACAAAACACTATCAAAATTCGCATTACTGAGCAAAAGACTGTTTTCAGTAAATTAAATGCCAGGTCAGGAGATGGCATGAGTATAGAAAATTGTGTTAAAGAAACGTAACTACTTAACTTGATTATCAAGTTGTATTGATATTTGCTTCTTAATTCGACAGATTTCCATCTTTAAGGCCGGTTTCCAAGAGGAGCTGAACTGAAATCCAGCATCACGACTAAGCATGCTCCTTTCAGAGAAAATTGCCAAAGCCTCCTTAATTCTCCGCTCCCAGTAATATACCTCCTATATACCTATATACCTCTGAAGATTAAGCATCTGTTGAGACCAGTGAAAGACAAACTGGACTTCCGAGTTCCGGGAGTGTACCACATTCCCTGTGAATATGGAACACTGTATATAGAATAAACAGGAAGGACCATCGCTACTAGAATAATCGAATATGAACGGAGCATTCATTTAATACAATCTGAGAAGTCTGGGCTGGCAGAGCATTGTTTTGATAACGACCATAGAGCCAATTTTTGGGAGACGACCATTTTGACAAAATGCAACAGTTACTGGGAGCGGATAGTTAAGGGGGCTTTGGCGATTTCCTCTGAAAGGAGCATGCTTAATCGTGATGCTGGATTTCAGTTCAGCACCTCTTGGAAACCGGCCTTAAAAATGGAAATCCATCGATTTAAGAAGCAAAGATCAATACAGCTTGATAATCAAGTTAAGTAGTTGCGTTTCTTTGACACAATTTTCTATAGTCGCGCCATCTCCTGACCTGGCATTTGGTTTATTGAAAACAGTCATTTGTTCCGTAATGTAAATTTTGATAGTGTTTTCTCTTTGTTTATATTTGTCTTATATCCAGTGTTTCATTGGTGGTTTGAACATTTTATAAATAACCTGATGATGGGAGAGATGCACACTCCCAAATTGTTGATGGCTAATCATCTTTTCACCTGACTGGCTGCCCGAGAAGAAAGTGAGCATACAAATAGCTTTTTTCAGTTAATTTTGATGTCACTGTTTAAATTCCTCCAATGACAGATAACTTAATCGTTGGTTGTAACAATTTTGGTAAATATTACATGTAATAATAAACTGTAATTGCAACAGTTATAATTATAAATTAATAATATATCACTGTTTCCAGTACTTCTACTCAGTTGTAATTTAACTTGGTGTTTAAGTTTTGTGTCATACAAATATGCGACATGAAGATTTTCAAAAACAGTTCCCCATCCCAAGTTACTCTTTACATCACAAATGTTTTAAAATGTTTTATTTTCTCAAAAGTATCCAAAATAATTTTGACTAAATTATCTTATTTGTAAGTTATTTACATTTCAGATAAAAGGTATATGTTGAATTTTTATTAATAGATTTTATAACACTGTTTATTCTAAATTAATTTTTTTATAATTCTGCATAACTAATAGATTATAAGAAACAGACAAAATCTTCAAAGTATAAAATTGAAAGAAGCGTAGAGACAGTGAAGCACAACTTAGCACAAAAGTGATTCGAGAAGATATTGACACACTGCTTCACTCACAGTTTTTTTTACAGGACATGTTTCAACAGCTTTTGCTCTTATTATCAGCTGGAACTCGACTGGTGCAAATTGTAGTGGTTTCCCCATAGACCTTTCCGTATGGAAAAAATCTTCATTAACAAAAATCGTCATAGAGTCATGAATTTTGAAACTCCACCACCAGACATACATCAACTTGGAAACATCTTTAATAAAATATGTTAATCACCCCATAGCCCTTTGGCCACGCCATGGCTCAGTGGTTAGACAGCTTGGCTCTCACCAAGGCGGCCCGGGTTCGATCCCAGGCGACCGCAAAGTGAGATTTGTGGTGGACCCGCTGGGGCGGGTTTTCTCCGGGACCTCCGGTTTCCCCCGCCATTTCATTCCACCGGTGCTCCATCTTCATCTCAAGTATCATCAGTGTCATCGCCTGCGGTGCCGTATGTAGTAAAAGCGGGCGTTAAACTCTACATTTCATTTCATTTCCATAGCCCTTTCCATATGGGAAAAAATCTTCATTAACAAACATCGTCATAGAGTCATGAATTTTGAAACTCCACCACTGGACATCTTTGACAAGTACATCATGCCATCTATCGACAATACGCAGAAAGAAGAAACCACTATTATTTGCACTTGCTGCATGAAAAGTGTATACTACGTTAAGGAACACTATATGAAATAATTTTTATGTATAATTGACAATTCCTATGTATTTATGTTATTGGTTTAAGTCATCAAATACTTCATACTGAAGGCCAAGTAGTCGTTCAATAATTTCTCATGCAACATATTGTTTATCTTGGCTTTAAAATTGCTAATCATGTGCTTGTTTCAGGGATTTGGGATTGGAGATTAAAGACTTTGGCAGCAGCTGGCGTGATGGCATTGCATTCCTCGCTATCACTGATGCCATAAAGTCAAACCTTATCAATCTGACTGCCATGCGTCAGGCCACCAACAGAAGTCGTCTAGAGACAGCATTCAATGTGGCCGAGAACCAACTGGGAATAGCTTGACTTATGTTGATGTTCCTCAGCCAGATGAGAAGTCAATCATGACTTACGTCGCTCAGTTCCTGCACAAGTATCCCGAACCAAGGGTATGTTTGTCCTTTATGTAAGCCTTTAGCACTTGTACTTCTTGTCTTTACTTTCGAAATAGCATACATATTAGGCAGAGGAAGTATTGTATTTCACCCAAAATTTGTCTGTTGAGATTTCACAAGAAATGCAAGCTTTGAATACATAAAATATGAAGCTATTAACAGTGAAGCAAACAAATATATTCAAATATGAGGGCTGTTCAATAAAGAATGATCATCATTTTTTTACTGACATAATTTTTCGCACTAAAATGCAGTCTTATTATACTCTGTTAACTTAACGTGAAACAAACACGCTGTAGTAGTTTCATTGTTGGTACTCCTGGTTCCTGCCTGTGAGAACCAGGCAAGCTCAGACATTTTCAGTATCGCATACCACTGCAATGGAGGTAACATGCAGTTAAAGTTGATGTTAGAGGAAGATGCGGAGTTTCTATCAAACGTAATCACTGCTGATGAAACTTTGCTACATCATTTTGATCCTGAGAGCAAACAACAGCTCTGTGTGGAAATCTCCTTTATCACCAACCCCCAAAATAGAAAAAGTTGTTGCTTCTGCTGGAAAAGTTATGGTCATCTCATTCTTTGATATTCATGTAACGCTTTATCAGCATGTTGTACCTGCACACACATCAGTAACTGGACAATACTACAGGGATGTCCTGAAAACATTTAAGTCCATATCAGGCGCAAAACACCACATTTCCATGAAGCAGGCTAGATGCTGCATCATGATAATGTGCGGCCGCATATTGCCAATGTTGTTGCTGAATAACTTGCAAAAATCAACGTGAACTGCATCCCTCACCCTCCCTATAGTCCGGATTTAGTCCCATGTGACTTTTTCTTATTCCCTAACTTGAAGAAACGCCTTCGTGGGAGGCATTATCCATCATCATATGCAGTGGTGAAGGCTGCAGAGGCGATTTTAAAGGATCTCTCGGAAAATGGTTTCCAGCATGTCTTTGAAGACTGACAGAAACGCTGGGAAAAGTGCATCACATTCAGGGGAGAATATTTTGAGAAGGACCATCAAACTTATAAGGATGAGTAAAGGTACGTTATAAAAAAAAATAGTGATCATTCTTTATTGAACAGCCCTTGTATAATAATTTGTAACTTAAAAAACTTCACTTATAAGAAATGATGACCGTTTTCTTACAAATTGACTAGGATCGCGATATTGTGATTATCTCATTCACATCATCAGCTTGAACCATCAACAAACTTGTAGTTAATGTTACCATCGTTAGATGTCACTATGTTTATTTTAGTCCTACCAACATCTGAAAATGAAACAAATTTAAAAACAGAATCGACTGTCAGTATTTCAAAATTCATTACGCGATGTTTATTTTTTAAAATAAATACCTTTTCCCAAACTATTAAATCTATCAGACCATTTAATTGTTTTAATAATCTAAGTTCTTCTTTCTCTGATTACCTCCTTGCATGGAGGACTTAGAAATGAGCACTGAGGAGCAGATGGACTCTGAATCAGAGAGAACATCCAAATTGGGCAATTAATCCAAAACTTGGTTTGAGAGTGAGGAAGCAGATGAAATGAAATGAGAGAAAAATGGATGAAAGAAAAGGCAATTATGGAGCAGTCAGTGAAATGAATGGTTGGGTAAACTGGAGAACTCAGAGGAAACCTGCCCAGATGCTGCTTTGTCCATCACAAATACCACATATGGTCCCATGGGATCGAACCTAGGCCACCTTGGTGAAAGACAACCAATCTAATCACTCAACCACTGCACTGCTCTCACGAAACCCGAAAGGATAGGTGTTTGTCTATGAACAGCATAATCAAAAACTTATAAGCAAAATGGATATTTAAGTACAGATTTTCCAAAAAAGAAAAATTAACATTTTTATAGAAATCCCCACATCCCAAATGATCTTTCGTGTAGTAAATTTTTTTGAAATTTTTTATCTGTCATAAATAGTTCTAGTGATTCTGATTGAAATGTGCCATATTTGAGGTGTTTACATTACAAATAAAATATATAGTAGAACCTGTGTTGTGCCCACCTCGGTAGCATGGTGGTAGCATTGCTGCCTCACGTTCAAGAGGTCCCGAGTTCAAATCTTGGTCAGTGTGAGTTACCTGGATAAGGTTTTTTCCAGGATTTTCCCTTATTCTGAAAGATGAATTTTGGGTAACTCTAAGCTCTATGGACCCTGGGCTCATTTGAGCATCATTTCACCCATCCTTTCATCGTCGATATGACTTAACGTTGGAGGACGTAAACTACAAGGAAAAAACCTGTGTTGTCCAGAACCCTTTTAATTAAACTAATGGTTAACCAAAATTAATTTTTTGGTTAAAAAACTCAAAGAAAAATTGTTAACTTAGGTTAGGAATGACAAAGGGGATGAATTGATTCGGTCCTTTTCTCTTGACAAATCTTTAAAATGTTTCAATATTGGCAGGCTGGTCCTTCCTTTTAATAGCTGTCAATCATTTACGGTCCCAGTCACTGTGGCAGACTTGTCTTAGCACAGCAGAAGCATTCTCGGTGAAGAAGATAGTCTTGTGGAGCTCTCCACCACTGATTCATGAAAGGAATTTCCCAGTTGCCATTGAGTTCAGAATTAGCACTGCACAGATTTGAATAGATAGATTGAAAAATTCAATACCATAGCCAGGATTTGCCTATACACTGCTAGTGGGGAAGAACAATTTCCATCAATTAACATAATAATAGTGGTTTAACTATACTCTATCTCAGGCTAGTTTAATCCTTCTGTAAACTACAAGGCAGAGCTATCTCAACTCGCCACGTGTTAGACGTTACATGTACGCACATAAATTTTGCAACACTAGCAGTATATATAGCAGCGCTAACTACTAGACAATAAATAAATAGAGTTGGGTTACACATTAACTTATTAAATCTATAAGTTGGTCCATTTATGAAAAAATAATCATGAACTTTACTGCATATAGCACTTTTTGTAAAATCGTTGTATTTTTCCACGTGCTGCTTAAATTTACGTGATTTTCCCGGTGTTCTTAGAGTTCTGGATGCTTGCTGTTCCATTCTAACACTATGTACACTACTTGTGGAAACACCAAGAAGATCACCAGTTTCTTTCTCAATGTTTTTATAGAAAAATATGAGTTTTCTTCTTTAAGCACCACAAAAGAATGTGTGATCATTTGCCTCTCACCACTTTTTAAAGGTTTGCCTTGATTGTGTTTTATTTCGGCTGAAGCATTGGCCTGCTCCATGATGAAAAGCTTACTGATTTTAAATTGCATATACATAAGTGTTCTTGAGCTTCTGAGGTACGCGAGATGTACAGGAAATACAGTGTTAAATATCAGAAGCAACTCCACACTATAAACAATAACATCTTAATCAGCATTCAAATCCATACGGACCTCATTGCGAGAGAGCTGCTTGGTAGAGGAATGCAAAAAAAATTACATAATAGCAGTGTCCTTTAGTAATTGTTAAATAAAATACAGCTTAATTTAACATAGGTTAATAGTGTGTATAATTTCACCTGTCTTTTGTCTAATTTGTATATAGTATACAGAACACATCTTTGTGGTATGTGAAGCAAACAGATAAAATGTGGGGCTATTACGTTTATAAAAATTGAAACATTTGCATACTTTTCTCTCTCCAAAATTAGCTCACACAGAGCAGTGATCAGAAAACTACTTACAGTACTGTACTTAAAGGAGGAGTTTATCATACGTATACAAATGAAAGAAAACGCCCAATTACTTTGCTAAACCAATCAACAGCTTAACCGTTCTGTCTTTCTCTCTTCCCACCCCGATGTTTACAGCAGGATTAAACTAGGTTGAGATAGTCTATTAATGTCTGGGACTTGAATATTTATAATAGTACGTTGCGACAAATGGTGCATATTTCGTATAAGAGAATGTGAATGTCTGTTAACTGCAGAGGTTCTGCTCCAATTAGTCCAGGACCCGTAGGTCCAAGGACCCTGGCCTCCTTCAACCAGGGAGTTACCGAGCTGTCCCAAAAGGGCACCCGGCGCCTCTGTGGGGCTATCCATAGGCCAAGACTTAGAGACTAACAAGCTCCCCCATCTGGTCCTATGGAGTCAAAGACGGAATGGAAGTGGATACGCCACTTACGCGTGCCAACTCCAAAATGGGAATGCTACCGATATGACCTCGGTGGGGCCGCCTGGTGATCTAGCACACCTTCTACTAGCTATGCTGGCTAGTATGCCGGAATATTAATGGCTTCCCTCAGCCCCGTCCAGAGACGTACCCAATCTCCCATGGGTATCGGGAACCACTGCCCCCTCGAGTCCAACCCAATCCGAACAACTCCCAATCAGGGAGGGGCTCGAATGTTCGGCCCGAGGTTCCTCTAGTAATGTCAGAGGTACCACGAGTGCTAGGGGTCCGCAGCGCCTGCACCATGGCAGCTGAAGGTGGCGGATTCCCTCCGCTACAGGACCCTATTGGTGTACCAGAAAAAATACGAGTCAGTTGGAGAATTTAAGGTCATATTGGCATGTTGGTCATAGTAACTCAATGGTTAAGAGCAACTGGATGGGGACCAGGAGATCTGTTCAAATCCCTGCTATGGCATTAAATTTTTCAGTCTGACTCTACCTATCCAAACCTTAGTCTATACACGGCTAGTATGGAACAACGATTAATTTCCATCAATTAACCCAATATTAGCATTGCACACTTAAAGGCATTATATGTTTTTGTTGTTTGTAAATACAGTAGCTTGCATTCATTAAGTACTTTGTTAAACTGTAAATATTTTTGTACTGTTAGATAGAGTCAACATGAAAAATTCAGTGCCAAGGCCGGGATTTGAACCACGGATCTCCTGGTTTCTGTACAGTCGCTCTAACCCATTTAGCTACCATGGTCAACGTGCTGTCCTGACATTAAATTCTCCATTTGACTTATATTTTCCCGGTAAACCACTAGGGGCTCTCGTATTCGAGATACACGGTTTGTGGCGACTTACTATCATAAGTACTTGAATCCCAGGCCTCATCATTTAGCTCTTATTATTTTAGTTAATTGATGGGAATTAATCATTTTTTTGTAACAGCCATATATAGGCTAATATTTATGTACTGTGTTTATTTACTTTTGTCTAAAATCTCAAAAACAGTGTTTCTCAGCCACTAAAAGTTGTATTTTTATTTTTATCCAAGATTGTCATTATCCAAAAGTACCTCGCTTGCTCTTTAGTTCTATTAAAAAAGGTTCCACTGTACCTTGAATCTTCTGTAAATTCCATTTGAAGTCGTGTTCATCCTCAGTGACTTCTGTATGATCGGTAAATCGCAAGAGATATAAAACATACAAAGAAAATTCAGATGTTAAAGCGCACAAATAAACAAAATCAAGTTAATATAATTTTGAGTCGAACTAGTACTCAAATGCTCCATTTATTGCTAGTGTTTTCCCAGAAAGCATTTCGTTATGACCTTCCTAACATCATCAGCTGTTGTCGACTACTGGATTTTGGTTTGGTGAAACCCTGGAGGCTATAGGGGCGAACTCCAAAGGAGTTCACCAAACCAACATTCAATATAAGACCTGAAGCTTTCCTGGTGAAGAATATGTTCACTTTCTTCTCGGGCAACAAGCCAGGTGAAAAGATGATTGGTTATCAACGTTTCGGGAGTGTGCATTGCTCCGATCATCAGGGTATTTATAAAATGTTATAACCACAAATGAAACACTGGATATAACACCAATATATGTTTATATTGGTGTTATATCCAATGTTTCATTTGTGGTTATAACAGTTAATAAATATCCTGATGATGGGAGAGATGCACACTCCTGAAACGTCAATATCTAATCGTCTTTTCACCTGGCTTGTTGCCCAAGAAGAAAGTGAGCAACATTCAATAGTCAACATTACTTTTCTCGTATAAAAAGGGCATTAAGAGAAGATGCTGCAGATACTGCTCTGGTGTTACTGGATGACTCCACGATTATCGCATGAAGATGCTCTGCAAGAAGGGTGTGGTCATACCATTCTTTACCATAATATGTGAGTAAGACTTCTTAACTGTTTGATCTTTGGAGAGCTGAGGATGTTAGGAAGGTCCTAACGAAACACCTTTTAGGTAAACACTAGCAATAAATGGATCATTGAGTACTAGTTCAACTCAAACTTATATTAATTTGTGCTTCATTGTATCATAGTCCTTATTCATTGGAATATCAAGTTCTTAGCTTTTGTTTAATTCACATTGTCCAACTTTTAAGTCATATTGGATGATGAATGAAATGGGTGAAATGATGCTTAAATGAGCCCAGAGTCCATAGGGCTTAGAGTTACCAGACATTCATCTTTCAGAATGAAAACCACAGAGAAAACCTTATCAGATAAATCACCTGACCGAGATTTGAACTCTGGACCTCTTGAATATAAGGCAGACATAAAACCATCTACACTACCGAGGTGGACAAGTTCTTAGTGACATTAACTATTTCAAAGATACTCTTTGTTAATGGTTTGGTTTTCAAATATGCATGCTTTTTTGAAGTTGTAAGTTGCCATTCGTTTTTTCTCATGGAACTGCGAAGAGCATGAAATTTGAAAGCCATCACTTAGGAACTGAAGTTTTTAAAATGTTGAAGAAATGATATGTATTATAGTAACAATAATAATGAAAAGTGTGCAAGAATAATTAATTTTAATAAATAACTTTTATCTTAATTCAAAATGGATCCTATTTAAACTTATCCTTATTGGTTAATGGCTACACTCTGTATTTTTGAGATCAGATTTTAATTTGATAAAAGCAATTTAAGTTTTGACTTAAGTTTTGTATGTGTTTTCTTCAACCAGACTGCAGATGGATCAAGTACCTTGGCTGCCATTGAGTCTGAGTACAACAAACTTATTACCTTGCTCATGAAGAAGACACAGTATCTTGAACATCTTCAACAGACCAACTCCCATCCCAAGGTGTATTCTGTAAGTATCACATGAACCTTCTCTATTCCACAGTTTTATCCCATTCTTAACTATACAGAGGTTGGGGAAAAACAATGTACAGAAAACTTAGTTCCTAGAAGTCTAACCAAGGACGCTATGAAGTTGTTAAACCTACATGAAAAATCCATAGTTTTCACCATTGAAGTAGAACAGGATGGATGGCTACCTTTACTAGATTTGAAAATCATAAGAACACCAACAGGATTACAATTTGGAATATACAGAAAAGCAACACATGTTGACAATTACATTAAATGCAACCCATTGAACCCATTACAACATCGATATGCAGTATTCCATAGTTTAATTTACAGACTAATCAACATCCCGCTAATAAAAACAGAATATGAACAGGAGTACACTCACATACACCAGGTTGCCGAATTGAACAACTACAACACAAATTTCATCAAAAAATTGATCTACAGACATAGAAGAAACAAAACTTAAAGGAAATTACTATGTTAAAAAGGCTAGAAAACCCAAACATCACATATGGAAATTAACATTTCATCCAAAATACTTAAAAAAAATTGAAAATATATTTAAGAGCTTCAACATAGAATTAGTCCTTCAGAACAAACACAATATTTGCAACTTACTAAACAACCCTCTAAAAATAGCACACCCAATATTCAATTATCAGGCATTTACCAAATGAGCTGCCAGGATTGCGACAAGATGTACATTGGTAGGACCAAAAGGAATCTAGGAACAAGGATGAATTACACTTCAGAAATATTGAATTCAAACACATGGACAAGTCGGCCGTAGCATAAAACAAGAAATAGAACTGATCAAACAGGCAAAGAAACCTCTGGAACTACAGATTTGGGGAAACATATTTATTACGAAGAAACAGGACCTCTTGATGAAGAGGTAGATGATGTCATCAAACTTACCAGAGTATCAGATGGCAACACGACACCAAGCTAAATGCAGACATCGGATGCATCATCAGTCAACCACAGAACTGAGGATAGGGAAGAAGTTCCCAGAAACTAGTCTTCATTAAAAAACTTGTAAGTGGAGAAAAGTATATACAAGGTTGACTCATTTGCCTAATTTTAGTAATTAATGTTTTCACGAGAATAGTCTAGTGCTCAATGATGCATATTTCTTCAGGTTTCATTTTCTCAGCTTGCAACTAGAGATAGCTCTTATCACATCATCACTGCCTTAAGTAATTTCTACAGTAAAGATTGTAATATGCACAATACAGCTCTGATATACTGTCTATAATACAAGAATGAAAAAGTTGAAATTTGTCAAAGCCTTCACTCTGTTCCACTGATTCAGGAAACCTTCGTGTTAATTGTGAATGCTCTTATTATACGAGGTACATCCAGAAAGTAAGTTCTGTTTGGTAATGAAATTAAATTGTGTACAGATACAGAAAAATTATTTATTGCACAAAATTCTACAACTCTTAAACTACTTTTCCACATAACTGCTGAAGTTTTGCAGGCATTTGTCATAGCAAGGCACACGTTTTTGTATACCTTCCTCATAGAAGTTTGTAGCCTGTGTCTTCAACCAGTTGGAAACATTTTCTTTCAGTTCTTCGTCACGGTTGAAGTGTTGACCTGCAAGGAAAGATTTGAGATGCAAAAACAGATGAAAGTCGCTAGGAGCGAGGTGAGGGCTGTATGGGGGGTGGTCAAACACGTCCCAGCTAAATCCCTTTAGGATGTTTTTTGTCGCATTTGCAGTGTGTGGTCGTGCGTTGTCATGAAGAAACACAACACCTTTTGACAGCATTCCAATTTCAATTCGTTTCACTTTCCTAGCATTCAGAAAACGAATCACAGATCTGATTTCACAAGCAGAGGGATTTTCAGTCAACACCGACATTGTAAACAAGCACAACAAAGGGTACATGGCTGACAGTGATCTCACAATGGCGCACGTTTCTTCTCCTTGATACAGAGCATCTACCGCGCATGTGTAGAACTGCATTCGCAGCGCTGCAGCGGGAATAAATTGAAACAGAGCTTACCTTCTGGGCACCCCTTGTAAAATGTACATGCATTTTAATTTTGTTTTTGTCATTCTGGTTTCTATTGTTATTAGGAAGTACCATGTATACTTGTGATTGCATATTTTTTATTTTTAATGTCTCATACTTTTATTTCCTCTGCATTGAAGACTGTTACCATATTATACCTAATGTTTGATGATTCTGTTGTAGGAATACATAGCATTTAAGAGGGAAGTGGACGATAAGGCTGTTTTATATGAGAAGCTCAAGAAACTGGTAGAATCACAAAGCATGATCAGTATTACAATTGAATCCTGGCAGGAGATTGATTATCTGTGGATTAAACTTGAGGCACAGGTAAGTTTCAAGTGTTAAACTTAAACATATCAATTGAATTACACAGAAAATAAAGCTATTTACAGTGGAGTAACAAACACTACACAAATAAAAATATTTAGTAAGTATTCTCCACTTAATTTAAGAAGCCGATGACAATACTTCCATTATGTTTTTGCGAAATTAATTTCGTGGACATTTGCCCACATCTTCAGTCAAACCCAATTCATTGTCAAACACACTTCATTGTCAAGGATACTATGTATTTACGTATTTACGTATTACCAACATCTGAAGACGAAACAAACCTAAAAGAATAATCAATTGCCGGTATGTCAAAATTCATTACGCGATTTTTATTTTTTAGAATAAATATTTTTTCCCAAACCATTAAATCTATGGGAACATTTAATTGTTTTAATAATTTAACTTCAGGATTTATTTCATGGTTAAATGACCAAAAATGATCTGCCACGGCCGATTTATCAATTTGTTTATATCTAATGTTACGATAATGTTCTTTCTTTCTGGTTTCCAAACTACGTTTCGTCTTTCCAATATAAACCTGATCACAATATAATCAATTAAATTGATAAATACCAGATTTTTTTATTAGGAATTTTATCTTTTTTAGAAAATTGTAATAAATTTTTAATACTATATTTATTTAAAAAAAATTTGAAAATGTTTATTAACCCAAGGATGGTAAGTAAATTTTTTAAATTTATAATCATCTTTTATTTTTTAAGAATAGAAATATCATTAATACTTTTTTAATATTTAATTTTTTCAATTTCCTTTGTATAAATCTTTATTAAACCATTAATTAAAGCAGTATTAATAATATGTTTATATTATTAAATTCTTCTTTATTCAGGGGTATATTTATTAATCTATAAATCAGACCTTTAAAAACAACAAATTTATGTGGAAAAGGGTTAAAATTTTCATTTTTTATGTAATTATCAATGTGAGTAGATTTCCTATAAATACCAAAATCTAATTTGTTATTATTTCTTAATATTTTCAAATCTAGAAAAGGAAGAAATCCATTAATTTCAGTTTCTAATGTGAATTTTATAGCTTTATCTTGTAAATTTAGTAATTAGTGTCTTGAATTTCGAAAAAAAACTCATAAAAAGATCAGCAAGAAAAGGTGAAAGAGGATTACCCATTGCTAAGCCAGAAGTTTGTTGAAAAAATTCACCATTAAAAGTGAAAAAATTTTGATCAAAACAAAAATCAGTAAGTTTAACAAAATCAACTATTAAATCCTCATGTAAATTTATTGAATTCAACCACTTTTTTAAATAAACTAAAGGTATTTCTCTAGGAATACTGGGAAATAAGGCAGTTACATCAAAAGAAATAAGTGTGTCAGTTTTAGATAATAAAACACTATCAATCCTTTTTATTAGTTCAAAAGAGTTTTTAATACTTAAACTTTCAAATTTATCAAATATTATTGAATACTACTCATTCACATATTATTTTAATACTTAAGCTTCGTCATTGGTTATGGCTGTTGGATTCCCAACTTCCTGGTGCACTGGGGGAAGTGGGAGAGTGGCTGGGACGTGCTGAAGCTCTTGTTGCATCTGATGACACACCTAATGTAATGAACGAAGAGACTGCAAGCATCATAAGCAGAAAACTGGAAGAGCACAAGGTAATTATGCACTTCTTATGTTACATTCAAAACACAAATGACTTGAGCCATTCTTTTTAATGATAGTGATATAAATTTTCTGATCTCTATCAATAAAAGCAGATTTCTATGGACATACTGCACCTTTTACTTTCTCTTCTGAAAGTATTATATTTCATCCAAAAATTTGATATCCATATTTCTGAAAAAAATACGCATTTTGAAATCCACTGACACAAAAAAAACAAAAAAACATTTTTACTTTTAAAGACAAATCTGGCAGTTGTGTGGATGAGTAGAGCAGGGGCGATTCTCCCTTGATGCGTTTGAATCACCAAGTCACAGACTTGTTTTTGAATAACTCACATGGTCATGTTTTATGTTCCGGCATTTAATTTTCAATTATAAAAGTTCTCCAAATTATAGTTTGTAATGAAGCTGCTCTCTTGGGGCCCGCGTGTCAATAATGCAGCTAGC
Source organism: Mantis religiosa (assembly GCA_030765055.1). Classification (NCBI taxonomy): domain Eukaryota; kingdom Metazoa; phylum Arthropoda; class Insecta; order Mantodea; family Mantidae; genus Mantis; species Mantis religiosa. The sequence continues at coordinate 429,409,165 of CM060950.1, read as the reverse complement.
TTACTTCCCGACTAGTGATTCGTTATTAAAAGGCTAAGGTGACTGTAACACTTGCAGTGGGCAAGGAGAGGTTGGAAGGGCAGAATGCATTGCTGGTTACCATGGCTACGGATTCAATAATGCAGCTAGCTTAACCCTTCCCGAGCGGACATGTTTTACGGCTCTGAGCGGAAGGTAATTTTATAAAAATATGTAACCCTTCAAAATACAAATAAAAGTATAATTTCATGCTTGAATGTATTAAAAACGTGCTGTACCTTGTTTTTTTGTTGAATTCCACCACTGTTGTTCGACAGGAGTGAAGATTTGTTAAACTGCGTAAAAATGTTCCTGCAAAATCGGCATAAGTGCCATTTTTGGATATTGCATCACATCTTGTAGTTCTAACACACACATACACACGTGTTCACACATAAACTAGGAACAGTTCAGGAACTAAATACTGTCATATAAGTATATGTAACATATGTTTTGTAAAACCGATGGTAATAATAGATAATAATTCATAACTTTGATAGAAATTTGAGGTTACACCTAGCTGGAGCAGAGTATCTACGGTTTCAGACTGATGGTTTTATCTCAGGATTATTCACACAGGGGAGCAAGGGAATAACAAACATCATATAATGTTCAGGGGTGTGGAAATCTTTCCCTAATATTGTTCTTTTGTGTGATATATTTTGAAACACACATCTGGATGCAGGGGAGGCTTGGAGACGCAGGTTTCACAAAAATATATTGTTTTCTTTATTTGTTTTTGGGCCTTACATACCACACAAGGATTTGCCCAACTTCCTTGCTCTCTTCTCCCCATGAAATGTGGAAATCCATTTAGCCTTTCCAAAGTTGGGCCCTGTGAAATACGACCCTTACTTGACGTAGCATTGTTTTGCCGCGCACCCATTCGCTCCGCCACCAGAGATCTGACGAGATGCTTGCGAAATTTTCTATGTGACAGGATCGGTTTACATTTGCTTGTCATATGCATTGTATATAACAGGTACGAATTTACAATGCAAACTTCCAGCAACCAGAAAAACATTTTTCTATACCACTTGCGTGTTCTCCTGCAGAACTGATACTGCGCAATATAATTATCAGTTCTATCGACACCACCCATGTGTCGAGTGTAGTCCAAAATAATGTTTGGTTTCAATGTTGCTGCCTGGTTTGGAAATTTTGAAGGCACCTCTGTCATTTCGTTTTTATCGCCCTTGTGACTGGTACTGAGAACTGTTACAGTTCTTTTGTCTTTCCAGCACAGAGCAAGCTTTTGCTGATTGCGGAAGCTTTTTATCTCACCCCTCTTCAGTTTCTTTGCGTTTCCTGGCTTTAGTTGGTGTGGCATATTTTTTCTGTTGCCCATAACTGTCCCAGTAGTCACCATATTCATTTTCCACAATTCATCAGCCAATTCAGGTGATGTATAGTACCTGTCTGTATACACATGGAAACCTTTAGGTGGGTCTACATGATCCTTTAGGAGGGAAGAGCACAGGTCTTTTACAACAAGGGTAGTTTTCAGGAGATTAGAATTTGATTCAGTTTTGCCCATGTAGGGCTGGAAATTGTATAGATACCCATTGGAAGCATCAGATAAGCTGAAAACTTTGATCCCAAATTTTGTTGGTTTATTTGGATTATACACTTTGAATTTTACTCTGCCCTTGAAACTGATGGTGCTCTCGTCGACTGATACAAATGGACCTGGGGAATAGTATAAACTGCATTTTTGCCGTAGTTTTTCCATTAAATTTTGAATAAATTCTTCCTTAGTTAATTTTCTGTTTCCCTCAGCATGCGCAAAATGAAGATTCCAAAACAAAAGGAGAAATTCGTCGCGAGAAAATACATCGCTGAAAAATGGAAATTTATCTACCCAGCTTGTAGAAAAATAGTCTGTGACGTCAGAGGTAGGGTGAAGCCCCATGTAAATAATCACCCCAATTAGTGCTTTTATGTCAATAATTGTTGGAGGATTCCAGGATGCAATCCTGGCTTTCTTTGTTGGAGGTGTCGCCAGTTGTTTTTTTGTGTTTCCTTGAATGCAGGTTTCATCCGTAATTATTTTCAGAATTTCGTCATCAAAAAATAGTCCGAAAAAGTCTGTGGGAGGAGTATTCTCATCAAAGTGAGAAGGAAGAATCGGTCCCTGTTGAATATTGTGCACTGGTATAACAGATGTAGGGCCAGGGTCATAATTACTCACCTCTATCCAGCTAGGAGTACTGTTTTCTGCAGTATCACTTGAGTCACTCTCGCACTCACTCACACTTACACATGAATTCTCACATATTTCGCTCTCATTGTCACTGAACACAAAATCTGACAACTCACTATCACTCTGGTTCAACAAAGCTTCAATTTCCTTGTCCGTCAACCCTTTCTTTGCTGCCATTATGCCAAAAAATGAAACAAAATGAGGCTTACTAGTACCAAACACCGCACTGCTTATTGCTTCACTGCTGAGAACAACGAAAGGAATTCCTGACAAAGCAATTTCGGGGATTTACCGACCACCAATGTTTCAAAGCACATTTCCTGCCATCTGCTGGCACTATATCTTAATTATATGAACGTAAATAGCCGACTACAATAGCTCTATAGCTGCGCACCCATATATGGGTTTCCGCTTGTGGGAGACTGGACGCGTCACCCATATATGGGTTTCCGCTCGGGAAGGGTTAATTCCCAAATAGTGATTCATTATTTAATGGCCTAGGTGACCATAACATGCGGGGTCAAGGAGAGGTTGGAGGAGCAGAACGTATTGTTGGTTACCATGGCTACAGATTCGATAATGCAGCTAGCTTACTTCCCGACTAGTGATTCATTATTTAATGGCGTAGGTGACCATAAGATGTGGTGGGGGGAGAGGTTGGAGGATCAGAATGTATTGTTGGTTACCATGGCTACAGATTCGATAATGCAGCTAGCTTACTTCCCAAATAGTGATTCATTATTTAATGGCGTAGGTGACCATAACATGCAGTGGGCAAGGAGAGGTTGGAGGAGCAGAATGTATTGTTGGTTACCATGGCTACAGATTCAATAATGCAGCTAGCTTACTTCCCGACTAGTGATTCATTATATAATGGCCTAGGTGACCGTAACATGTGGTGGGCAAGGAGAGGTTGGAGGGGCAGAATGTATTGCTGGTTACCATGGCTACAGATTCGATAATGCAGCTAGCTTACTTCCCGACTAGTGATTCATTATTTAATGGCGTAGATGACCGTAAGATGTGGGGGGGGAGAGGTTGGAGGAGCAGAATGTATTGCTGGTTACCGTGGCTACAGATTCGATAATGCAGCTAGCTTACTTCCCGACTAGTGATTCATTATATAATGACGTAGGTGACCATAACCTGTGGTGGGCATGGAGAGGTTGGAGGAGCAGAATGTATTGCTGGTTACCATGGCTACAGATTCGATAATGTAGCTAGCTTACTTCCCGACTAGTGATTCATTATATAATGGCCTATGTAACCGTAACATGCGGTGGGCAAAAAGAGGTTGGAGGGGCAGAATGTTTTGCTGGTTGCCATGGCTACAGATTCTATTAATAGAAGCCATATATTCCACACCAACTCATGTTGCCAACACAATACAGGACTCTCTTCCTACTTTTTCGTGTATTTGAAAAGAGTTTTGTTGTAGAATGGTAACCTGCTTGAAGCGAGCTCCGCATGTTTTGTGCTACTGTTTGTTATTAGTTTGCAACCTGGGTAAAAAAGTAATTCTTTTATGTCATCAGTGATTATTGTCTGATGATTGTCAGTGATTATTGATTTGTCATATTTAAGGGATTTACCATGAATCCAACACACGACTTGGTGTGCTCAAAATAACCTTTTCTTTATGGAAAAATGATGACAAAAGAGACTTGGTAAATGTCGGTAGGCCAACACCAGTGCAATGTTTAGAAAAACTTTGCAACAGAGCATCTTCAAAATACACCAGGACATTTAAGACTCTTTGGTATGAGCAACATAAATGTGTCGGATTGAAGGAGCACTTTGGGAAAGCTCACGTCTATGTATTGTAAAATACAATGAGAACGTTAAGCTTAACAGGCTTTTCATGCAATATCCTACTAGGAAATTAGACAAGAACTGACATTTCGTGGACATAATGAAAGCGAGGACTCTTTAAATAAAGGTAATTTTAAGAAACTTTGGATTTATATACAGAGGAAAGCCTCATCAAAATTCAAAACCACTATTCCAGTATAAAATCCATTTCTGCGATGGAGATTTTGCGAATTTAGGTTAGCCAATTTTCCAAGTCACCTAATCAATTCACCCAGAGCTGCTCCTGGAGTGGAGCCAGATTGAAAAAAGTAGTTGTGTGTCTGTGATAAATAGGGCCCAGATTTTAAGGTAGACTATTCCTTCATTTTAGGTTTCTTATATGTTTAAAATATTTATTTTTAATTTTCTGGATTAAAATAGGTTCTTAAATGTTTTGTTTATGAGTACATGTATTTATTATTTTCTGTTTCTGCTACTGATTTGAAAGATTTATTCATGAACTTATTTCACATAATTATGCACTGTCAAAGATATTCATCAAACAACACATAAACTACAGCTTACTCTTTGCTCTCTAGGTTATATTTTGACATTGTAGTAGATAGTTAACATACATACCCAAATTTTCTAGGGTAAACGATTTCCTATTGGCACACAACACATTCTTATATCATGAAAATATTCTTTCAGCATACGTCATTGGAGTGTAGACATAGATGCCAGTGCAGCAGGTTCTAGCAGTACCTTTCCTGTGTACTTTTCTCCCTGCAATACTGAGTTTAGTGCAATGCAGAGATAAAATCTTGCCGAAACAGATAAAGAGACAGATAGCTGACAGGAAGTTTATGTTTTGGCAGATAAAGAAATTGAAACTTCCAGTCAGCTATCTGTCTCTTTATCTGTTTCAGCAAGCTTTTATCTCCGAATTGCACTATCTATCCCTTATCTCTCCGCACGTAGCTACCAGTTGCAACAATATTTAGTCATATACACATATGTTTATATATATTTAATTATACATTAAGTTTATTATATTTATACATAAATTTAATTGTACATTATATACAAAGTTATTACTGTTTAAATTGTCATTTTTGTTACATATTTTTTCCCATAGCAATATTTTTATTGTAAACTCAATATTTTCTGATTATTTTTGTTTGAATAATGTTTTTAATATTTTCAATTTTATGTATTTTGTTATCACTCTGTAATAACAAATACAATTCTGTTACACATTTTAGAATATTTCATTGGTCAAAGCAAAGTTAAACTACATAAAGGTGTTTTAAAATATCAATGATTTAATAACGAGATTGCGTACACTGCATAAATAAAACATGTAATGCATGAAAATGTTGATCGGTTCCATTTAATTTATCACTTTTCAGCAGGCATTACAAGTTATTTATAAGCATTTTAATAAATAACATAAAGATTTCGAAGAAAATCCTCCACCACCAAACTATCTAACTAGCTCTTTTTGTTAGTTTTAATATACTGAATAATACGAGGCATTAAATGAGGAAATGGATTGTGTCCATCTTCTATATTGCCCAACTATTACAGAAGATTCCAACCTCCCAGCTAAACACAAGTACAAGTACAAGATCATGGATGATTTCACTATCAAGCGTTTAACATTAGATACCAACCAACCATAATACAAGGCATATCATTTAAATTAAGATTCCCAAAGAGATAATGTTATATAATAAACTTCCAAATTCATTTAAACAAGCTGCATCATTAAAACACTTTAAGAATAAGGTTAAGAAATTTTTGCATGCACACTGTTTTTATACGGTTAATGATTTTTTAGAACTATAACCATGTAAATGAGCACTGGGAGCATAGTACATTCACAAACCTGTAATATACATATTATGACATTTCTTGTAGTAAATTAATCTATGCAAATACCACATGAAACCATAGAAAAGCTGCTTACTGAGTATATTGTATATAATCAATTTGACTTTATGTATATACTGTATTTATGCATTTTGACGTGTCTCATAATATGTATATGTTGGCAAGGACGAACTAAAATTCTAATTCTAACATACGATTGTTTTAAACTGGTTAGCTAATTAACCTCGAAACTGATCAAAACGAAATATGGCGGACATGATAAAGCTTAGCATATTAGCCACTAAATGTCAGTGTATAGTGCATTTCAATTTTCAAAGTTGTCATATATATTTACGGAGTTAAACGAAACTTACTGAATGAGGACTTGGAACCCGATCAATCTTCTTATCGCGCGCATATAGTATTGACACTCACAAGGTCCTGTACCTACAATTTATCATGTAATATGTAAATAATTGAATCTAACAATGGTGAAGTAACAAATATTTCAATAAAATATACTTATTTCTCACAAACTTCACTTATCTTTTTAAGAAAATTGATCAACTTTCCACAGAAATCAAGAGACTAGTTTCATGGAAACTTTTCCGCATCATCAGTCATTTTGTTTATTCCAATTGTGATCTTTACTGCCGCTAGGAGCATATTATTTTTGTATTTATTACCAAACCTTGAAAGTCAAACAAACATTAAGGCAGAATAAATTGGCAGTATTTCAAAATTTATTACATGATTTCTATGTTTTAAGATAAATATTTTTTCCCAAGCCAATAAATCTATCAGAACATTTAATTACTTTAATAAATTAATTTCTGGATATATTTCATAGTTAAATGACCAAAAATTATCTGCCACAGCCAATTTATCGGTCTGTTTATACCTAATATTTCTAAAATATTCCTTCATTCTGGTTTGTAAATTATATTTGGTGCTCTCAGTGTAAACGTCATCACAGTCTAAACAATTAAATTGATAAATGCCACATTTTCTATATTATCGGAAATTTTTTCTTTTTCAGAAAATTGTAGGAAATTTTTCATATTATATTTATTTTAAGGAACCAAAATTATACCAAATTCTTTAAACATTTGTTTGAAATTGTTTCTTAGCCCAAGGATGGTAAGTTCATTTTTTTAAAATTATAATCAGCTTTTATTTTTTTAAGGGTAGAAACATCATTTATATTATGTGTGTTTGGAGGAATTTAGTAACAGAGACGTCAAAATTAACGGTAAAAACTATTTTTAGTGTGTTTATTGACACTCTACACTTACTTTTTTATATTATTGAGGGACTAGTTTCAAAGGCCATTATCTCCATTTTCAACCTCTCTCCACCCCAACAGTTGGAGATAGATTGAAAATAGAGGCAATGGCCTTTGAAACTAGTCCCTCGATAATATAAAAAATGTAAGTGACGAGTGTCAATAAACCAACTACAAATAGCTTTTACGATCATTTACATTTTTTTGATACTTAATTTTTTCAATCTTTTTGTGTGTAAAATATTTATTAAAATCATTAATTAAAGGAGTGTTAATAATTTGTTTATATTCTCTATTAAATTCCTCTTTATTTAGGGGAATATTTATGAACCTATAAATTAAACTATTAAAAGCAGCAAATTAATGTGAAACAGAGTTAAACTTTTATTTTTTTATGTTAATATCAATATGAATAAATTTCCTGCAAATACTGAAGTTTAGTTTATTGTTATTTCTTATAATCTTTAGATCTATGAAAGGAAGAAATCCATTATTTTCAGTTTCTAATGTGAATTTTATAGCTTTATCTTGCCTAATGATGTGGAAAAGTTTTTGCCAGTCTCTTGAATTCTGCGGAAAGTTCATCAATGTTCTTAAGAACATAAGTGAAGTTTATGACAAATAATTATATTTTATTGTTATATTATATGTTTAAATTGATAGAATTGACATGAAAAATTCAATGCCACGGCCAGTTTGAACCAGTAGATGCATGGTTCGTATCTTGGCCATGGCATTAAATTTTTCATTTCGACTGTATCAGGTGTGTGTGTGTGTGTAGTGTAAAACGCCCACTTTTACTACATACGGCACCGCAGGTGATGACACTGGTAATACATGAGATGAAGATGGAGCACCGGTGGAATGAGATGGTGGGGGAAACCGGAGATCCTGGAGAAAACCCGCCCCAGCGCCGTGTTGTCCAGCACAAATCTCACTTTGCGGTCGCCTGGAATCGAACCCCGGCTTCCTTCGACTCTATCAGTCTAATACCTTAGCCTATATACGGCTAGTGTGAAGAAATGATTAATTTCCATCAATTAAGTTAAATTATCTGTTTAGCTTTGAACAAATGTACTTTTGAGATCAGTGTGAGAGTATCAACATAGATTCATGAGAGAAACTGGCGAATGTTGGAAATACGTGTCCATGGAGTTAAGTTGCATGCAAAGCATGCTGGAGGAGGTAGTTTCACATTGGCGACGATGGAACACAAATGCTAAGGAGTTTGATTAATGGATTGACGGAGCATACGGTATGCTGGCTCTTCCAGAAGAAGACAAAATGGAGTACTTCCAGGTAAATAAGCTCAACTTTTCAACTTGTAGCGCAAGAATGTTTCCAAATCCAACACGAAGTGCACAATTTTTTTTTAAGTGCAGCTTGGCGTTTTATGATTTGTAATGTATTTAGAATTCTTTTTAGTGTAGTTTGATTCTGAAGAATATTTCTTAACATAGCTTAAGCTTCTTAATCCTATATTTATTTATTTACTTACTGCATATGCAGCCATATTGAAGAATGCATTGCAACCAAATTCTTGTTTTTGCTTCACTTAAAACAATACAGCCAACAGTATTATTTATTCCTTAATTATACTGGCTAATTATGTACAGTAAATACCAATTTGTTACCTGAACCACTTCTAGTCTAAACTTTAAATCAAATTGCTACACTACAGGCTAGATCTGTCTAATATCTACAATAAGTTCTTGGTAATGGTCTGCTGAATGGTTGTTGCAGTCAGCATGCCACAAATACTCCAAATATGAGTATGCAGATCCTTGCATTAAATCAAATCAAATTGGAATTGATACCAATATTATATGCAATTAAATTGTAAAGCCTGTTCACATCCCTATTGGTATTAGTTCATATCATCATCCATGTCTCATTCATTTGCAAATTTATGATCACAAGGAACCATCATCATTGTGCCTTACATTTGTCGATTTGAAGGATGTGGCTGGGATCACCAAGTTTGCCTTTTGCAATATATTTGGTGTTATTGCAAGTCATGTAATGGCATAACTCTGAAATAAAAATTTAGATAAGTACCAGACTTGGTATTAGACAAATATAACTATTTGTAACAAAAACTTCTTATCTTAAGAAAATGATGTTAATTTTTCTTATTAGTTGAGATCAATTTCAGAAACATTTGCTCGCCTTGTCAGTCAACACACTTTGTCGGAAAGGATACTATGTTTTTTCAGTATTACCAAAATCTGAAAATGAAACAAACCTAAAAACAGAGTGAACTGCTGGTATCTCAAAATTCATTACGAGATCACACAGAAAATGAAGCTAGTCACAGTGAAGCAACAAATATTACATAAATAAAAGTATTTGTAAAAGAATCTCCACTTAACTTAAGAAGTTGATGTTAATACTTCCTTCTTCTTTATAAAATCGATTTCGAAAGCATATCGCTTTCATCATCAGTTAGTTCCAAACTCCATTGTTAGTTTTAGTTCCTCAAAATAAATATAGCATTAAAAATTTATTACAATTTTCTAAAAAAAGGTAAAATTCCTAATAATAAAAAATCTGGTATTTATCAATTTAATTGTTTGGATTGTGATCAGGTTTATATTGGAAAGACGAAATGTTGTTTGGAAACCAGAAAGAAAGAACATTTTCAGAACATTAAATATAAACAAATTGATGAATCGGCCATAGCAGATCATTTTTTGTCATTTAACCATGAAATAAATCCCGAAGTTAAATTATTACAACAATTAAGTGGTCCCATAGAGTTAATAGTGTGAGAAAAAATATTTATTTTAAAAAATAAACATCGCGTAATGAATTCTGACATACCGGCAATTGATTCTGTTTTTAGGTTTGTTTCGTCTTCAGATGTTGGTAATGCTGAAAACGTAACATAACAAAAAGAAAAAAACATGGTAACCGAGATTTCCTTAAGAACGGAGTTTGGAACTAACTAATGATGAAAGCGATATGATTTTGAAATCGATTTTATAAAGAAGAAGGAAGTATTAACATCAACTTCTTAAGTTAAGTGGAGATTCTTTTACAAATATTTTTATTTTTGTAATCATTACTAAATGTTTATATAGGTAGAATAGATTCAACAGCTAAATAGTCAAATACCGAGCTCTAAAAGTGACATCAAGAAAAGTTTGCGATACAACTCCTGGGAACTGCAGAGGAAATAGTAATCAAAGCTACAGAACCTATAATATTACAATGCCATTAGATCATGTATATTTGAACTGTGTGTGATGTCTTTGCAGAGCCTGCTCCTGTTATAGAAAGTTGAAATGGATACAACAATGTGAAATTCGTTTAAATCTATATTAATGTTAATTTTATAATTTAAGATATAATCATTTCAAAATTGAAGCACCGTGTTCTTCTCAAACGATTTAGACAATAAGGCAATTTAAAATGTTGACTTCTAAGTAAAAGAAATGATTACTATACGTAGATATCAAAATTCGACATCTGAATCATTATACAACAAGTATATTTGTATTACTTTGACTTTGTATCAAGATTATCATGGAGGAATAAAATATGATCGAATTCTATGATAGTACAGATTTTGTTGTTCTTGTTATTAGTCTTTGGAGAATTTTCACCAAGATAACGTAAAAGAAGAGTGTATTATAGCAATATATAAACATGGTCAAGGTTAAGAAATAATAGTGGTAAGGTTTTCCTTACACCTTTACTAGGAAATTGAAAAATTGAGTTTCTCTTTATGGGCGCCTTTAAACTGCTTTCATTCATCATACCATTCTATTTTGGTGTGAAAGACCTCTTAAGTTTTCTCATAGGCCTCTTTATCAGACTGAAGTTCTTTGTCTGCCATAAATCTACGACGTGGGACCACTGGCTTTACTTCTCTTCCGAAGGAAGTCATGGTGAGTATCTTTTAACTCCGAAACAAATTTGTCGCATTCCGCTGAGTTTTCATTTTCACTTAGATCACTTAGCACCTAACATCAAAATCTTTCAAAAATTCGCCTGGAAGAACCTTATGAAAGTCCCCCTACCAAACTATATTTTAAATGGGGTGATTGTCAGTATTTCCCAATTTTCTGTGGCTGTAAATTTTTATTAAAACCACATATGTTTATCATATTTAAATGTGAAATAAAATAAATATTTGGATTTTTCTGACGTCTATTTAATTAAAAGTTACTTCTGCGTCACTGCTAAGCTGTAAGAGATCAATGCAAGCAGATGAACGGCAAGCTCCAAGAGGCGGCCTCAGAGACAGAGAAAAGTTCACTTAAGGAATCTATTCATCAAGATACAGATGCGAGTTACCTGTATAAGGTTTTCTCCGGGGTTTTCCATTATCCTTCAAGACGAATGACGGGAAACTCTAAGCTCCATGGACCCTGGACTCATTTGAGCATCATTTCACCCAATTCATCCACCGTTCGATATGACTTCACGTTGGAGGACGTAAATTACAAATATATGTATATATATATATATATATATATATATATATATATATATATATATAAATAAAGATACAGATTCCGGTGAAATAGTAAATTACCAAGACTTCTGAATATCTGTCTCAAGAATTCCTAAGCATGTTACCTGAAATACTGGCACCTAATGCATTTGTACATTGGAAAATATATTACTGACAGATGTTCTATTTTTTTCGGATTAGATTCGGCACTGCGACCCGTCTTTATCTATTGTACCTGAGGCTCCCAAGTGGGACATCCCCAGGAGGAAGGATGATGTGAGAGGAGCCAGTACAGTGTAGAGGCAGGGTGCCTACAACTGATAGATGTTATTATACAGAGCAGTAGGCCTTCCAGCCCGTATATTGTACTTATTGTCAGTCCAGCTTGGTCAGTAGAAAACTTAACACACCAACACAAACAGCCTGACAGAAATGTGGGTTCGCAAGTTCGGAGCATCAATACAGGCTCTGTTGGGCAGGATGTTGTAAGGGAAGTTTTCGCTGCCAAGTCTTAAGGTACCATATGTTCAGCGGGTGTGGAAATAAACGAAGGAAAGCATGGTTTTCCTTCTCCCAGAGTTAAAGATGATATTGTTGTATCAGAGTTTGGCAAAGATCTGGAAAGCAGTCCAGTTGCTGCAACAGAACAATATGAAGATCGGAGCAAAGGAACGGGGAATACGCACGTAAATGACGACAGTTCTTAGAGGTAACCTCTATTAAATATTGATGTTATGCATAAAAAATATTTTCTCTTTTCTTTTTCTCGTGCAAAGTCTGATCTAGGGTTCCTGGCCTTAAACTCTCAAAAAAGAAAAACGAATTTTAAAGATTGGTTCAAAATGAGGGATAATATAAACCCAGAACGATATAGTTAAATACGTGTACTGCAATGTGAGCGTTCAAAACTAATGAGAAGCTTTAACGGGATCCGGAAACCAGAAAGAAGTATTAGTGATTCTCTGATTTACTGAACATTGATTCTTTCTGCGGAGGCGTTGTGTTCAATTTGTTTCTATGCAACTCAAAAGGGGCTGCTCTCGCCGAAAAGAATAGAAATATTTATAAAATGAAGCAAAACAACAAGTGTCTGCCTCGGTAGCGTAGATGGTAGCGTGTGTGCCTCATGTTCAAGAGGTCCCGAGTTCAAATCTTGGTCAGGGTGAGTTACCTGGATAAGATTTATTCGTGGTTTTCATTTATCCTAAAAGACAAATGTTGAGTAACTCTAAGCTCCATGGACCCTGGGCCCATTTGAGAATCATTTCTCCCATTCCATTCATCGTCCGATATGACTTGAAAAATTAAAGGACGTGAATTAAAAAAAAAGTGTCTTTTAAATATACTATCATTAAAGGAATGAGCTCTCTTTGAGTTGAGCAATCGGAAATCATAATGGATCTGCAATTACAACATGTTTACTCGTTGAACTATCTGCATTATTGGTTGAATCGGAAGAACAGATAAATGTCATTTGAAAGTTTGCGTTACACAAAGTCGACTTTTCACTTTGATATCCATAAGCTTATTGATATAAATTCCCATTCCCAAGGTATTGTGAACCAACTTTTATTATTCTCTTCTTTCCTTTCACTTTTCCGTTCTGCGATTGTCGAAATTTAGGTTAAGGGGAGACTTTAACGCGAAAATTGTCCATAAATGATCTTTAATCGCTTTTGTGGTCAACGTTAGGGTTAAAATTATATAGATAATAGAGGGTTGATATTTTGAGCATTTTGACATGAACGATATACAGGGAATGAACATTTTGGAGACCACACAACTGTTCGCTCATAAGTACAATTTCACTCGTGATGGTGTATCTAGCTACTGCTCTGTTAATCTATATTGACAACAATCCAGATACTATCCATGTACAGTTTGGTTCAGATGAGGTGGCAGTGAAGGAGTATCGAATGGTGTAGTGGGGGGAAGATGCTGGCTCGCTTATCTCACTGCAAACTGAGATCTTCTAGATCACCCTACCTTGCGGCTGCTTTCATGTACTATATGCTGTTGCAGTTGATGATGTGTTTTAGATACTTTGAGTGGTAGTTTCATCTCTTATTTCTTCCTCTGTTTGACCTGGGCTTCATTATCCCCTCTTGAAATAAATCATCGCCGTCCTCTGCCAAGTTAATTACTGTTTCCTGGGTTGCATACAAGAATAATAATTCTTTCTGCATATCTGCTTTAATATCATTTTTCGCGTGTCTGCAACATCCTTGCCAATTCTGAGCTGAATGCTGGCAAATTTGTCATCAGAACGCTGAATTATGACCATTCTGAAATTAACATTTCTGCCAGCCACACAGATTTCTTTCTTTCTTTCAGTTAAGCTGTAAAGAATTGAGAACAGTGGAGAAGTTAATGGCATGGAACTGTTCTGCTGGAAGGTTTTGCCTAAGCCAGTCTATCATTACATCTCTTCTGGATAATTTAACATACTTTTATATTTCACTTTTAAAATTGAATGATGGTCACCTGACAATGTCTACCTCTTTTAGGACATGTTTGTAAGTTTCCCTCGGAAATGCTAACATTCATAGTTGTCAGACATACCTAACAGTATTTCTAAACTTTCTCGTGTTTTAAAGTGTTTATGACATATTTAAATATTATGTGGAATGTATATGAGTATTTATTTAAATTGTGTTTAACAGAAGACCCACCCCAAAAAAATTGCACTGCTTAACTTTATTCAAACTTGTAAAATTAGCAGACATCCTTGTAAAAACCTTCCAGCATTTAAAAAGTGTAATATTTTTTCCTTACTAGTTTTTCTTTAATTCCTTAGGTCGTTCTTTTTTCTTTTGAGGTATTTACTGCTTTTTTAAATCAACTGAAATTTGATTCACTACCTGTAGCTGCCATCAAATATACAAAAATGTGTTAGGATAAAAAGGCTCACGATTGCAATAAACAAAGCTCTAAAGTACTAATTATCACAGCGCTAACACTCCTGTTAAATTTCTTGCATTTCACCAACCTGTTTTCTGAAAATGTTAACAAACACGTGTTAACGCCAAGAAACTTCTAAAATTACAGCTACAGAAGGCTGTGGATGAGTTGTATTATTTTATGAACGTACTGTGATGCCCTTTTGTTTTCATTTTCGTCTGCACACAGCTGAAGAATGGCGGGTGAACAAAATCATAAACAAAAGCCGTGAGAAAAATTTCTCATCGGTGGAGAAAGAATTGTCAATTGAATTGGTGACGAAGTGTAAGGATATCGTGGAAAATAAGAGGACGGATGCGGGGAATGTAAAAGAGAAAGGTGTCACGTGGGAAAATATTGGAAACGAATTTAATTCAAATGTATGTGTCACTGCTACAAGCACCAATCATATTATGTAAATTTAAAACGAGGTGCGAAGGACAAGTGACTTGAACATTTCAAGACGGGAGGTGGACAGTGTATTATCAACATAATTCAGAGAATTATAAAATTGCAAAGTTATTAATACTTGAAGGAAAGGCGATAGCGGCATATTCTTTTCCATGCGTGTTCTAACCTCTCTTGTACTTCCGCAGTAACCTTCATAGCAACTTGTTTCGACAGTCTATACCTCTGTAGAAAATTTTCTTCTGATAGCTCCTCAAGATAATTTCTCCTCATAGGCAGTACTCTCACTTATTGGTGAAATGCAACTTATGTTTTAACCAGTCTTCACTGTTGATGAAATTGGTCATTAGAATTTACATTTCATACTGCTTTCAAATCATTTATAATTGTGCATGGCATACATTTAGTGATAAATTCTTCTCTAAAACCTGGACTTCTAAATTACCTGCTCAGTGTTTTGTTTACATTGATCCCCCTGAATTATTTTTTAATTTACGTCCTCCAGCGTTAAGTCATATCGGGCGATGAATGGAATGGGTGAAATGGTGCTTAGAGTTACCCGACATTCGTCTTTCAGGATAAGGGAAAACATAGGAAAAAACCTTATCCAGGTAACGCACCCTGACCGAGATTCGAACTCGAGACCTCTTGAACGTGAGGCAGACATGTTACCACCATGCTACCAAGGGGGGCATCCCCGCGATGACACATAAACTGACTAGCTATATCCTTTCTCCTGCTTTAAGCTGAACAAGGCGCGCACACGCACACACAGACACACACACACACACTTTATTTTATTGTAAACCAAGATGTAAGCATTCAACAATTCACTTTAGAGTCACACAGAAATACATACACACATGCGAGCGCACGGGCACAAATAAGCACACGCACTCATACATGTGCAATAAACAATGAATTATTAGCTAATGGAAAACTTTTGCATACAATGTTATTTGTGCTCAGTGGTAGCCTCACACATTTCATTTATTTCTGCTCAATTTCTATTACACCTATACATGTTGTACTTCAATGAATATTTAATATTTGCATAGCATTTAATAGTAACGGAGCGCTGTCATTTATTTCTTATATAAATCGAATCTAGAACATACAAACATCTATCTGATTTGTTTTACAGCTTAAAGGACATGAAATATATGAAAAGTATTTAAAATATGTTCTCAAGACTTCATTGTCATAAGAGTTCTGTTTAAAGTGTATGTGGATAGTTGAGCGCCTCTATCAGAGAAAATTGTCATTATTTTACTGTCTACTAAGTAATGGTCACACATATTTATCATTTGTTTCCGATTTGTAGGTTAAATAAACGAAGAAAAGGTTCTTAAACAACATAGAGTTTCACGTGCGGCGTTATAATATTTGTATTTAATAAACCAAATTAAATAACCTTAGCAAATATAGACTTTGAATTCGGTATTATACGAACACAGGCGAACTCAAAATGTATTTACTATTCTCAACTGTAACATTCAGGTTGGATTTAAGCTATTTTTAGCACAGGGTGCTAAATTCCTCGTAGATTATCAAGAGATGGAGAAATTAAAATACTGTGAAGTAAAGTTACCTTTAATACCCTTAATACACTAATAAAACCTGCTTCCTGGCTGGACATTTTGTTAAAGCGATTTATAACATAAACCTTAGTTTTATCACAAAATGGTTTTGTATGTGGTCCTTTCATTGCTGAGGACTTGCAGCTGGCGATGACTATCCTCCAAGGGGAGGTTGTGATTAGCGTCAGTAAAAATTGAGGGGGTGCCGCGGTAGCGTCTGCAAGTCACATTCGTCATGTCTGGGTTCAAATCTCCGGTGGACCAGCCAGAGCGAACGTTTGTGTTGAATAATTTGGTCGGTAAAAATGCCAGTCATTCGTTTCAGTACTACATTCACTGCTATACCCATACTGGGCTAACCGCGCACTTCCACAGGGTTTGTTCACAAAGACCTTGATGTGCTGCGGGGGGGGGGGGGGGGGCTAAGTCCTCCAAAGAGAATGGCAATCCGTTCAAAAATAAATAAGGTTTAGCATTCTGTTCGATTTCCAGCTGTCCAGACCAAGGGACGATTTATATGGAAGGTCATGTCAGGAAATTTCCAGTATTGTGTTTGTGTGCCACACCTTTAAGATGTTCATAGCAACTTTAACTTCTGATACCGTTGGTTTAATAAGTTAGAAATGCAATTAATCATTCTCGGTATAATATAAAAATAATGCCAAATTATATTTATCAGTGCAAAGCGAAAGATTTATTCAATTTCTTCATGTATCTATCAGTCTCCATGTCAAAACGTTGCTTCCTGCACATTAAGATTGTAAATATTTCAATTCCACATTGCAGGTTAGTGATTTATATTTCTTATTATAAATTTTTAATGGTACTTGTAATTAAATATGTCATATTCACAGATGGTAGTAATGAGAACTTTAGTAATGTGACCATGACCTAGGTCTAACTTCAAACTTCTGGTAGCCACTTTAGTGTTCCTCAAATGTTGTGTATTGCCATAAATGCTAAGGCTTTCACAGACGGCATTGTACATGTTAATTATAAGTTCTGTTTTTCACAGGGACCTGTGAATTATGTAATGGTGGTCGATAATTAAAACATTACAAAAATGCTCTCAGTGGTCATTAAGCAGAGTATTTCGCTCAGTGAGACGTAACATTAAACGCTTAGCATGGCTTAACGTAGCTCCCGTTATTCTAAACCATCCTGTTTTAAAAATAACAACTTACGAAACACCGCTACACACGATAATGGTTTTCAATAGAGGACTTGAAGAAAGTTTCCAACATAATGCAACGGAAAATCGCTAGGATTTATTTTGGAGGATAAACTTTCTGCTTTCTAATTCCGAGAATGGGATAGTGACCAGTGACCAGATACTAAAACCAAACAAAATACCAATAATGGTGAACTAGGGCAAACAAAAAAGAATTTGAATAAAATATAAGGCTATACATCAAAGTGATTAAACAGGCATGAGATTAAATTATGCTGTTTTTAGCCATTCACTAATTTGAAGCTTAGAATTTTCATACAAATTTCCACTTGCCCCAAACTTTTCTACTTCCACTGTACAAGAGGCGGGCTGAATAATATGACCAGAGGCAATTGCATTTGTATCTAGTGACTTTTTTACAAATGTTCGCAAATTTATCCTTCTTCTGGGAATAATAAATTTTAGCGATAAATAAGAAAATACCTATTATTTTTAGTCTGCTTAGAAAAATCTACATTTATTACAAATTACATTAATACAACCTACATTCATATCTCCATAGCATGAATCTACAAGTCTTGAAAAAATTTACTAATTTAACGAAAGCAAGATCAAATTTAACACTTAACAAAGCCAATACAATGGCATCATGTGCAGTGAAATAACTGCTAAGCAGTGCAACAATACACAGACACCACCGCACCAGGCTCCTCCGTGTCATATGCTAATTAGAAATGTTATTTACTGGAAACCACACTGTACATAGCAAAAAAAGCTCCTATTATATTGACTAAAGGTATTGAGAAGGTACTAAACTTCTATGAAGCTACTCTCAGACATTACATTAACATGAAAATATTGTCCCCCAGGGCTCAACAACGTGTTCCGAAATGCCCGAAAGTTAAAAAACGAATACAAGAAATACTTCACTGAAAACCACCCAGATTTGGAAGCTAAACTGTTCCCATTGCCTGTACTGACACGCTGGTCTAGCTGGTTCGATTCAGTAGTTTACATTGCCATCTATTTTGATGCAATTGTTAATTTATTTTCTAAGAAAGAAAAGCTTTTAGTTCCTGCAAAAAATTTGTTAACCGATCATTCTTGAGATGCCAAGTGCTGCAATATTGTAAAGGTACAGGCAACATTTGTTTCTGAAAAATGCATATTGATAGCAGATCTAATATAAGAATTTCAATCTAAACAAAAACCTGTGGCTCATTTTGTTTTATCCCGAATTGGCTCGCTGAGAGCCAAATGTGAAGTATCAGAGACTGGTCACTTTGGAAACTGAGTAAGTGCACTTATAGATCATATCATGAATCCCAGTGTTAGAGAAGCAGTATAAGAGAATCTAAAAGTTTGCTGCCGTATGACTGTCTAAATTGAACTCTGTTATGGCAAAAGAAACTGATGATGTATCAGCCATAAAAGCTTTAGGTCATTTGTTTTAGCCTTCTAGGCTAGTTGCTAAATCAATTATAGGTGACTTAAATCATGTAATGGCAGTAGTTAAACAGCTAATGCATTTAAAACCAGTGGTATTGCTGGTGATTCTGATTTGCTTCTTTATTACAAAGAGGTTTGTGACATTGTTGAACAGCAAAGCCTATTGTGGTAACAATAACAGATTAGATGTAGTAACAGAATTCTTGGCATTGAAGGCAAAAACTGATTCTTACAGCAATTTCTGTGAAAAGTCCCTTCAATGTAACTTAGTCGTGACAGACAAAAGGACCAGTATGAAAAGCAAAAATATCACAACATGTTGTATGCTGCAGTTTGGCAATATCTGATGTGTGATATTTGATCTTATTCATGTTACGTATTGTCTGCTGATTTCAAGTAAAGTATTTTAATTTGGAAAAGAGGGGTTGTAGCAGTTGTGTAACTCTAGTTACTTTTCATTTCAGCCATCTCACTACCCATTAATTCTGCCCAAAAGTTTGCGCGAAATTAATCCGAATTTATGGTATAATATTCACCACAAAAAACCACCAATTAGAATTATTAATGTGAATTTTATAAATAATTGTCATCACAAAATCTTGCCTCTACATATGACCAATAAGACCGCCATCTAGCTGACACCAATTTACAATGTTTCTCTAACTTTCCGTGAAGTTGTGTTGGAGAAGTTGCCGAGAAGTGGAGCACGTTGGGTGATGCACAGTATATATTTTGAGGAACGGGAGCTGAGAGAATCAGAAGAAGCGCAGTGATTTGAGATGGTGAGGTATCATTCATGATAGAAACCCCGGATATGTACCAGTCTTGAGCGATACACATGCTTAAGTTATATTTTTTAATAAACGGGAGATAATTGTTTATATGAACAATCTCTAAAATCCATTGAGGAGGGAGCATCATATTATTTACCTACAAATGGAAACAAAATTTTACTTCATTCGCATCACATCTTACGTTATCTCTCAGCCAGATACGGACACATCCCCCGAACAGCTAATCATGCGTCTTGCAAAGTAACAAAGAAAACTATAATACTTTCTTGAAAGAAGAAGCACTTGGTACAGCAATAGGCCCGCACCGTGGCAGAGTGGCTAGACCACCCGCTTCCCACCAAGGTCTCGATCCCAGGTGACCGCAAAGTGCATATCTGGTGGACTACATGGCGCTGGGGTGGGTTTCCTCCGGGTCCTGCAGTTGACCCCACCATCATTCCACCAGCTGCTCCATCATTCATTTCTCCCTCATACAAGCAGCCTCGTCCCTCGCTCTCATCCCAGGCGTTGGGCTGCCCCTCAACCCTGTTACCTCTATCAGGTCTGTGCTTCAGTTTTCTCACCCCGATTTTCTGGGTTAGTAGAGCTGAACAGCTCATAATAGCGGTGAAGCTAAAAAAGATTTTATATATATATACGAGGTGAGTCACCTGCTTCTATTTATCTTTGAAGTTATGCAACGTGCTGAAATAACATATGTGATTCAGGCCTTTCTTGAATGCCCTTTAATGGATGATTTTCAGAACTGTTTATAGAGGAGGGACAGATATCTCAATACCCAAGTGTTGTATGGGATAGAAAGAAAGCCCACCTCGGTAGCATAGATGGTACATTATCTACCTCACGTTCAAGTGGTCTCGAGTTCGAAACTCGGTTACAGGGAGTTATCTCGATAAGGCATTTCCCGGGGATTTCCCTTATCCTGATAGACGAATGTCGGATAACTCTAAGCTGCATGGACCCCGGACTCATTTGAGCATCATTTCACCTATTTTGTTCATCAGCCAATATGACTTAACGTTGGAGGACGCCAATTACAACAAGAGAAGGCAACCACTATGTATGTCGATACCAAAAACATCATACACAAACACAAAGAGCTGCAGTAGCAGTTTAGACGATTTAAAACTTTATTCATTAAGATACATTCATACATATATTCACATATGCCACTGGAGGAACAACCTATCACATACTTCAGTTGACAATAGCACTGAAACACAAAATGATGGATCTTTATAGAGGAACCAATTGGATTTAAATCTTCAGCCAACACTTGTTTTCGTTGTACAGCCATGTCAAGAAATACTAAGAATGAGGTAGACTCTTTTTGCTTCTGTAATAAATTATGGAGATTTTAGCTTATTCAGTAATTGTAAAGGTTGATGCTGTTATTTTATTTGTATTAAAACTAGCAAACACGCTCTAAACACAGTATAAATCTGTAAAAGAAATGTGTAAACATCCGAGGTGGGTTCTGAGGTCTGCAGTTACATATTCCTACACTAACATCTCCTTGCAACGTAGCATTGGCTAAAAGTTATTAAACATGTTATTTCACCACTCTTGTACTGCAAATTGGATTCAAAGCCTTCGTGTTCAGCTTAGAAATTTTTTACCCTTTTATTTTACCTATTGTGTCCTGTAATTTGATGTTATGATACAAATAAGACATTTATAACATTATATGTGTCTATGAAATACCCTAACCACCATGTATGCCACTGGCAGATACAAATTTATTGTTCGTAGTAGATATTTTAATATGGTTGGCATTGTGCTTGACCCAATGAACTAAGCTTCAGAAAATTCACAAATGCGTAGTGCCTTTTGCTATTTGCCCCTGCATCAATGCAATGCTTGTCACTCCATTATCTAGGTATTCGGTATTTGAAATCTTTCAAATACTGATGGGGGTCGTCATTTTGCACATTTTCTGCGTTACTCTTTGACAATTTATTTTTCTGTTTAACCAATAACTTAGCACGTTCACAACTTCTTTGTCAGTAAAAGTGAAACATAAGATTTAAGCATCAAACGATAACTATCGATTTAATGTCTTTAACATGCTCCTATAAAATGAAGGCTAACTACTTAACGTGATTCACAACACCAGATACGGTATATATTGTAAGGCCACAAGAGATTCCTAATAATAGCAACATACTACAGTACAAGAAAACATTGAAAGCTTATACATATACCTACTATTTTCCCTCTACTAATGAAATAAACTGCAACGATGTAACAAGGCGAACAAAAGTAATATGTTGAATAAACAAGCATTTGCACATGTGGATATCTTGACCTTCCGGAGAAGGCCACATCGTTGTTTGGCTTGTTGCCGACGTTTCCCCCATCATGTTGTGGGCTTCCTGGGGGCACAAGTATGCTGACTGAGGTCCACGGGTAGTCCTAGTCGGGTGGGGCTTCTCCCCGTCGGGGTGTCTTTATGCCGCAGTACCTAGCCGCTTTGCAGCTCTACCTGCGAAGTGAGCAAAGTGGATGTATGTTCTGCTAGAGTGTTTGAACTTTCTGGGAAATTTGGAATATAATTCCCTTGATTAATCTCAAAATGCGGCTGCTTTAGGCATTCCCCCGTTTTGGGAGACACGATTTAAAGTTTTTGCTCCGTTTTGGTTATGGGTTAGAATCGCTTGAGCCATCAGGCATAAATGTTAGTCCTACAGACATGTGGGGTTTCTCTTGTGTTAACCAAGGGCATCCAATACGTCTCTTGGAGGTTTGAAGGACGGCAATGGTCTTTGTTTCCTCTGGTCATACCTGCCCAGGGAGTTCACCAAAGGGATGTTGTGATTTTGGATTTTGTCGTACATTAAACGTACCCTCTCTCGGATGGCATCGAGAATGTACGGGATCTGGGAGTGCTTATATAGGATATGAGCACGAAATCTCCCGTCTGTATCATATATGATACGAACTGCCCTGTTCTGCAGCATCTGGAGCCTGACAAAGGTGGTATTAGCCACTGTTCCCCACATCTCTCAGCCGTACAGAATCATAGGCGGAATGATCGCCCGATACAGCTGGAGTTTGAGTCGGATGGGCATTGTTGAGCATAAAATAGGGTATAGGCTCCGGAACGCGACGTGCCCCAGCTGGACCTTGCCCTTGACGTGCGGAACGTAAGTTAATTTACGTTCCAGCGTCACTCCGAGATACTTCGCCGTTTGCACCCATGGGATTTTACGGCGCCGTAAAACGAAGTTCTGCTGTAACCGGTTGGCTCTGGTTTTCGCCAGGAAAATTGCAGAGGTCTTCTCCGGGTTAATTGCGATTTGCCATTTTAATCCCATTCGCCAATATCCCGGGGCTAGGTTGGGATGTGTCGGAAGCTGTACTATGTGTGCCTATTTACTGCAAAGATCATGACATCGTTCGCATACTGACAGGTGTGGGTGTTGTGGTGCGTTGGAATGTCGACCATGTAAGCTGCGAAAAGTGCCGGGGACAGCACGCTGCCTTCCGGCACTCCAGCGCCACTGGGCCGCTCTGTGAACAGCGCCCCCTCCACCTTTACTCGGAAGCTTCGGTTTCCGAGGAAATCGGCCACCGAGGAAATGTATGGAAAGGGGATTTCATGCTGTAGGAGCTTGTAAATGAGCCCCTCGTGCCAGGTTGTGGCGAATGCCTTCTCCACGTCAAGCAGCACTGCTACCGTTTTAGACCTTTCCTGGAATCCCAAGGAGGCCTTCTCGGCAACCCGCAGTAGTTCCTCTGTCGTGCAGTGTCCAGAAAGGTAGCCAAACTGGTGTTCTGGGATTAGGCCCCTTTCCTCTAACTGAGGAAGAAGCCGGCAGAGGAGCAGTTTTTCGAATACCTTCGACAAAACTGATAGAAGTCTGATGGTGTGGTAACTGGACGGGAAGACCGGATATTTTCCCCGGTTTTAAAACGCATACCACACGCGCCTCTTTCCAGACAGCTGGAAAGTGTTTCATGAACAGGCATGCGTTATAAATACGGGTTAAGTGATTCACGGCCCTGCGTGGGAGGTGTTTGAGTTCCCCTGTGACGCGGTCCTGCCCAGGGGCTTTGTTGGTTCTTAGAGGGTTAAGAGCGGTGCCTAACTCTCTAGGGGTTACTATGGGAATGTTGAACTCCTCATGGTCCAGGGGCGGAGCTTACAGGAAGTCCTCCACCACTCGTTCCACGAGGTCAGCATTGGCTCAATCCTGGGCTGGAACTGGGCCTCCGAATAGTCTGCTAGTGCATCTGCTTTTTCTCTCGACTCGTAAATGAGTCGACCTGTAGGGCTGTGCAAGCGGTGCTGGTACGCTGACTGCCTGTTCCTGCCTGCTTATATGCCTGGCGGAGGGGTGCGGTATATAAGCAGGCAGGAACAGGCAGTCAGGACACACCACCCTCCGCAGGCTGCAGGCGGTAGAGAACAGAGCCTTAAGAATGATCTACGGTACCAACCGTAGGTTCGCATCACACTTCCTGCACACTCAGTCTGCCATATCATCCGTTGTGGATGTCGTGCGTGAACGAACGCGCACGTTGTACGCCAAGATTACTCCTCACCCTAACCAGCTGGTGAATACACTGGGTCAATACGACCACCGTCTCCCCAAGAGACGGAGGAGCTATCGCCTCCCCAAGGATGGCCTTGGGTGGTAAAGTCTGCCTCTCCTCCTGTCACCCGCCAATAACCACCAGGTCACGTTGCGCCTTAGCCGCGGCTGGAAGGTTAACATCTGCAATCACGCCCGAGGGCACGCGCACGACCTGGACAAACCCCTAAACCTAAACATCAAAATTCCATCTGGCCTCTGTCTACTGGTTCCCCCCCTCCTCTGCTTGACGGATCGCTAGCGCCCGCCCAAAGCGAGGTGGAATGGGCACTGCCCCCCTTCATCGGAGGGACATCTCGGCACCAGAAGCATCAGTAGAGGCCAACTGCGCGGTCTTAGGCAACAACACGCAAGCTCGCGCGTATCACTATATCGTTTAAAATGCACGGGTAAATCTGCACAGAGGATAGGTACCGTGGCGTTTAACCCTCCGCTCGGGAGAAACCAGGCGACATGCACCTGCTCTTGGCTCTTGAGAGTCAGCGCACTTGTGCCCTGAGGAAGCCCACGACGTGATGGGGTAAAAATCGGCAACAAGCCAAATAACGACACGGGCTTTTCCTGAGGAAGCCCACAGCATGATGGGGTAAAAGTTGGCAACAAGCCAGACAACGACGCGGGCTTTTCCGCAAGCTCAAGAGATCCACATTGACACAGGCCATGGAAGCCTTCACACCTACTAAGCATTTACAAAGTTTGAACGTTGTCTATTGCAGCATATTCCATTACAAAAGCCGGAGTACTTACAAGGTCAATTGGTAAAATGAAGGGTAATACACAAATGCGCGCTGGAGACAGGTGCTGTCAGGGCATGCTGACGGTAACATACGCACCTTTGCCGATATTTAGTGTATCTTTACCACCACTTTGGAAGCACTTTGAGGGTAGTTTTGAAACATATGTAGACATTTATGTTAATTGATGGAAATTAAGCATTTAGATTATTTTGACTACCTGTTCAGATCACCATGCAGGAAAAAAATGTAGTCAAATTCTGTGGATAGTACAGCTTTTGTAGGTTTTGTTGTTATTGCTTAGAGAATTTGCACCAAGGTAAAATAAAAGCAGAGTTTATTATAGCAATATACAAACATGGCCATGGTACAACAACTAACTGTGGTAAGCTTTTTTACACCTTCACTAGGAATTTTTTTATTAATATTTTTTTTTTTTTTACTTGTTCCATTTATACCCCGCCTTTAACTACAATGGTCATATCGGCGGCCGTTCTCCTTTGAAACATACCGAAGGTGTTCACTCGTATTCGTTAGGTTCCTTTTTAATCATTAGGTCACACACACATTCACACTCTCATTCATACTTCCACACTCTGGATTCCCAAAGCCGGGAATCGAACCCGGAACCCCTAGCACGGCAGGCAGGTCCTCTACCGACTGAGCTACGGGGCCAGCCTTTTTTATTTGTAATTTACGTCCTCCAACGTTAAGTCATATCGGACGGTGAATGAATTGGGTGAAATGATGCTCAAATAAGTCCGGTGTCCATGGAGCTTAGAGTTACCCGACATTCGTCTTGAAGGATAAGGGAAAACCCCGGAAAAAATCTTAATCAGGTAACTAACCCTGACCGAGATTCAAACTCGGGACCTCTTGAACGTGACGCAGACATGCTACCACCACGCTACCGAGGCGGGTCACTAGGAAATTGAAACATTGAAGTTCTATTTATGGACGTCCTTAACTGCTTTGATTCTCAGCATGCCATTATATTTTGGTGTGAGAAACTTCTTAAGTTTTCTCATAGGCCTCTTTATCAGACTGCGGTTCTTTGACTACCATAAATCTACGACATGGAGCCACTGGCTTTACTTCTCTTCCAAAGGAAGTCATGGTGAGGATCTTTTAACTCCGAAACAAATTCGTCGCGTTCCACTGAGTTTTAATTTTCACTTAGGTCACTTAGCGTTTAACATTAAGATCTTTAAAAAATTTGACTGGGGGAAATTTATGAAAATCCCCCCATCAAAATGTATTTTAAATGGAAGGTTTATCAATATTTTCCTGTTTTCTGGGAATTTAAATTATTTCTAAAACAACATATATCATATTTGCATGTGAACTAAAATAAATCTTTGGAATCTTCTGAGCAACAAATTGTGACGTACATTTAATTAAAAGTGGCTTCTCCGTACCTGATAAACTGTTAGAGTTAAACGCAATCATTAGAGGCACTCTATTTTCGCATGAACGAAAAGAGCGATAGACCCGATATTAAAGCAATTTCACAATATCTTTCCGAATTATAGGATGCTGTTCAATAAATCAATATTTTTATTTTTGCAATTTTTCGCAATAGGAACAAAATGAAGCGAAATCCTCTTATTTTGGAAATTCCAGCGATCATAAGTATAATTTAGTAAGTATAATTTTACCATAAGAATAATTTAGGGTTAACTCCTCCATAGAGAATGGTAATCCGTTCAAAAATAAATAAAGTTTCGTACTCTGTCGATTTTCAGCTGTCCAGGCCAAGGAACGAATTTTATCTGGAAGGTCATGACATGTACATTCTAGTAACATTTTATGTAGTACATGTATTTGTCTCCATGGCAAAACGTTGCCTGTTACAGAAAAAGATTGTAAAATCTCAGTTATAGATTACAGGTGAGTGATTTATATTTCTCATTATGACTTTTTAATGGTGTTTGTAATTAAATATGTTAGATTCACAGATGGTAGTAGCTAGAACATTAGTAATGTGACCATGACCTAGGTCTAACTTCAAATTTCTGGAAGCCACTTTGGTGTTCATCAAATATTGTGTATTGCCATAAATGCTAAGGCTTTCACATCCGGCGTTGTGTATGTTAATTATAAGTTCTGTTATTCACAGGGACCTGTGAATTATGTAATGGTGGTCGATAATTAAAACATTACAAAAATGCTCTCATTGGTCATTAAGCAGAGTATTTCGCTCAGTGAGATGTAACATTAAACGCTTAGCATGGCTTAACGTAGCTCCCGTTATTCTAAACCATCCTGTTTTAAAAATAACAACTTACGAAACACCGCTACACACGATAATGGTTTTCAATAGAGGACTTGAAGAAAGTTTCCAACATAATGCAACGGAAAATCGCTAGGATTTGTTTGATTTCACTTAGATCACTTAGCGTTTAATATTAAGATCTTTAAAAAATTTGACTGGGGGAAATTTATGAAAATCCCCCCATCAAAATATATTTTAAATGGAAGGTTTCTCAATATTTTCCTGTTTTCTGGGAATTTAAATTATTTCTAAAACAACATATATCATATTTGCATGTGAACTAAAATAAATCTTTGGAATCTTCTGAGCAACAAATTGTGACGAACATTTAATTAAAAGTGGCTTCTCCGTACCTGATAAACTGTTAGAGTTAAACGCAATCATTAGAGGCACTCTATTTGCGCATAAACGAAAAGAGCGACAGACCCGATATTAAAGCAATTTCACAATATCTTTTTCGAATTATAGGATGCTGTTCAATAAATCAGTATTTTTATTTTTGCAATTTTTCGCAATAGGAACAAAATGAAGCGAAATCCTCTTATTTTGGAAATTCCAGCGATCATAAGTATAATTTAGTAAGTATAATTTTACCATAAGAATAATTTAGGGTTAACTCCTTCATAGAGAACGGTAATCCGTTCAAAAATAAATAAAGTTTCGTATTCTGTCGATTTTCAGCTATCCAGGCCAAGGAACGAATTTTATCTGGAAGGTCATGACATGTACATTCTAGTAACGTTTTATGTAGTACATGTATTTGTCTCCATGGCAAAACGTTGCCTGTTACAGACAAAGATTGTAAAATCTCAGTTATAGATTACAGGTGAGTGATTTATATTTCTCATTATGACTTTTTAATGGTGTTTGTAATTAAATATGTAAGATTCACAGATGGTAGTAGCTAGAACATTAGTAATGTGGCCATGACCTAGGTCTAACTTCAAATTTCTGGAAGCCACTTTGGTGTTCATCAAATATTGTGTATTGCCATAAATGCTAAGGCTTTCACATCCGGCGTTGTGTATGTTAATTATAAGTTCTGTTATTCACAGGGACCTGTGAATTATGTAATGGTGGTCGATAATTAAAACATTACAAAAATGCTCTCATTGGTCATTAAGCAGAGTATTTCGCTCAGTGAGACGTAACATTAAACGCTTAGCATGGCTTAACGTAGCTCCCGTTATTCTAAACCATCCTGTTTTAAAAATAACAACTTACGAAACACCGCTACACACGATAATGGTTTTCAATAGAGGACTTGAAGAAAGTTTCCAACATAATGCAACGGAGAATCGCTAGGATTTGTTTTGGAGGATAAACTTTCTGCTTTCTAATTCCGAGAATGGGATAGTGACCAGTGACCAGATACTAAAACCAAACAAAATACCAATAATGGTGAACTAGGGCAAACAAAAAAGAATTTGAATAAAATATAAGGCTATACATCAAAGTGGTTAAACAGGCATGAGATTAAATTATGCTGTTTTTAGCCATTCACTAATTTGAAGCTTAGAATTTTCACACAAATTTCCACTTGCCCCAAACTTTTCTACTTGCACTGTACAAGAGGCGGGCTGAATAATATGACCAGAGGCAATTGCATTTGTATCTAGTGACTTTTTTATAAATGTTCGCGAATTTATCCTTCTTTTGGGAATAATAAATTTTAACGATAAATAAGAAAATACCTATTATCTTTAATCTGCATAGAAAAATCTACATATATTACAAATTACATTAATACAACTCACATTCATATCTCCATAGCACGAATCTACAAGTCTTGAAAAAAAATTTACTAATTTAACGAAAGCAAGTTAAAATTTAACACTTAACAAAGCCAATACAATGGCATCATGTGCAGTGAAATAACTGCTAAGCAGTGCAACAATACACAGACACCACCGCACCAGGCTCCTCCGTGCCATATGCTAATTAGAAATGTTATTTACTGGAAACCACACTGTACACAGAAAAAAAAGCTCCTATTATATTGACTAAAGGTATTGAGAAGGTACTAAACTTCTATGAAGCTACTCTCAGACATTACATTAACATGAAAATATTGTCCCCCAGGGCTCAACAACGTGTTCCGAAATGCCCGAAAGTTAAAAAACGAATACAAGTAATACTTCACTGAAAACCACCCAGATTTGGAAGCTAAACTGTTCCCATTGCCTGTACTGACACGCTGGTCTAGCTGGTTCGATTCAGTAGTTTACATTGCCATCTATTTGATGCAATTGTTGATTTATTTTCTAAGAAAGAAAAGCTTTTAGTTCCGGCAAAAAATTTGTTAACCGATCATTCTTCAAATGCCAAGTGCTGCAATATTGTAAAGGTACAGGCAACATTCGTTTCTGAAAAATGCATATTGATAACAGATCTAATATTAGAATTTCAATCTGAACAAAATCCTGTGGCTCATCTTGTTTTATCCCAAATTGGCTCGCTGAGAGCCAAATGTGAAGTATCAGAGAGTGGTCACTTTGGAAATTGAGTAAGTGGACTTATAGATCATATCATGAATCGCAGTGTTAGAGAAGCAGTATAAGAGAATCTAAAAGTTTGCTGCCGTATGACTGTCTAAATTGAACTCTATTATGGCAAAAGAAACTGATGATGTATCAGCCATAAAAGCTTTAGGTCATTTGTTTGAGCCTTCTAGGCTAGTTGCTAAATGAATTATAGGTGACTTAAATCATGTAATGGCAGTAGTTAAACAGCCAATGCATTTAAAACCAGTGGTGTTGCTGGTGATTCTGATTTGCTTCTTTATTACAAAGAGGTTTGTGACATTGTTGAACAGCAAAGCCTATTGTTGTAACGATAACAGATTAGATGTAGTAACAGAATTCTTGGCATTGAAGGCAAAAACTGATTCTTATGGCAATTTCTGTGAAAAGTCCCTTCAATGTAACTTAGTCGTGACAGACAAAAGGACAAGTATGAAAAGCAAAAATATCACATGTTGTATGCTGCAGTTTGGCAATATCTGATGTGTGATATTTGACCTTATTCATGTTACGTATTGTCTGCTGATTTCAAGTAAAGTATTTTAATTTGGAAAAGAGGGGTTGTAGCAGTTGTGTAACTCTAGTTACTTTTCATTTCAGCCATCTCACTACCCATTAATTCTGCCCAAAAGATTGAGCGAAATTAATCCGAATTTATGGTATAATATTCACCACAAAACACCACCAATTAGAATTATTAATGTGAATTTTATAAATAATTGTCATCACAAAATCTTGCCTCTACATATGACCAATAAGACCGCCATCTAGCTGACACCAATTTACAATGTTTCTCTAACTTTCCGTGAAGTAGTGTTGGAGAAGTTGCCGAGAAGTGGAGCACGTTGGGTGATGCACAGTGATATGTTTTGAGGAACGGGAGCTGAGAGAATGAGAAGAAGCGCAGTGATTTGAAATGGTGAGGTATGATTCATGATAGAAAGCCCGGACATATAACAGTCTTGAGCGACACACATGCTTAAGTTATATTTTTTAATAAACGGGAGATAATTGTTTATATGAACAATCTCTAAAATCCATTGATGAGGGAGCATCATATTCTTTACCTACAAATGGAAACAAAATTTTACTTCATTCGCATCACATCTTACGTTATCTCTCAGCCAGATACGGACACATCCCCCGAACAGCTAATCATGCGTCGTGCAAAGTAACAAAGAAAACTATAATACTTTCTTGAAAGAAGAAGCACTTGGTACAGCAATAGGCCCGCACCGTGGCAGAGTGGCTAGACCACCCGCTTCCCACCAAGGTCTCGATCCCAGGTGACCGCAAAGTGCATATCTGGTGGACAACATGGCGCTGGGGTGGGTTTCCTCCGGGTCCTGCAGTTTCCCCCACCATCATTCCACCAGCTGCTCCATCATTCATTTCACCCTCATACAAGCAGCCTCGTCCCTCGCTTTCATCCCAGGCGTTGGGCTGCCCCTCAACCCTGTTACCTCTATCAGGTCTGTGCTTCGGGTTTCTCGCCCCGATTTT
Source organism: Mantis religiosa (assembly GCA_030765055.1). Taxonomy (NCBI): domain Eukaryota; kingdom Metazoa; phylum Arthropoda; class Insecta; order Mantodea; family Mantidae; genus Mantis; species Mantis religiosa. Next base: position 429,377,557 of record CM060950.1, on the reverse strand, counting down.
CTGGGTTAGTAGAACTGAACAGCTCATAATAGCGGTGAAGCTAAAAAAGATTTTATATATATACGAGGTGAGTCACCTGCTTCTATTTATCTTTGAAGTTATGCAACGTGCTGAAATAACATATGTGATTCAGGCCTTTCTTGAATGCCCTTTAATGGATGATTTTCAGAACTGTTTATATAGGAGGGACAGATATCTCAATACCCAAGTGTTGTATGGGATAGAAAGAAAGCCCACCTCGGTAGCATAGATGGTACATTATCTACCTCACGTTCAAGTGGTCTCGAGTTCGAAACTCGGTTAGAGTGAGTTATCTCGATAAGGCATTTCCCGGGGATTTCCCTTATCCTGATAGACGAATGTCGGATAACTCTAAGCTGCATGGACCCCGGACTCATTTGAGCATCATTTCACCTATTTTGTTCATCGTCCAATATGACTTAACGTTGGAGGACGTAAATTACAACAAGAGAAGGCAACCACTATGTATGTCGATACCAAAAACATCATTCACAAACACAAAGAGCTGCAGTAGCATTTTAGACGATTTGAAAACTTTATTCATTAAGATACATTCATACATATATTCACATATGCCACTGGAGGAACAACCTATCACATACTTCAGTTGACAATAGCACTGAAACAAAAAATGATGGATCTTTATAGAGGAACCAATTGGATTTAAATCTTCAGCCAACACTTGTTTTCGTTGTACAGCCATGTCAAGAAATACTAAAAATGACGTAGCCTCTTTTCTCTTCTGTAATAGATTATGCAGATTTTAGCTTATTCAGTAATTGTAAAGGTTGATGCTGTTATTTTATTTGTATTAAAACTAGCAAACACGCTCTAAACACAGTATAAATCTGTAAAAGAAATGTGTAAACATCCGAGGTGGGTTCTGAGGTCTGCAGTTACTTATTCCTACAGTAACATCTCCTTGCAACGTAGCATTGGCTAAAAGTTATTAAACATGTTATTTCACCACTCTTGTACTGCAAATTGGATTCAAAGCATTCGTGTTCAGCTTAGAAATTTTTTACCCTTTATTTTACCTATTGTGTCATGTAATTTGATGTTATGATACAAATAAGGTATTTATAACATTATATGTGTCTATGAAATACCCTAACCACCATGTATGCCACTGGCAGATATAAATTTATTGTTCGTAGTAGATATTTTAATATGGTCGGCATTGTGCTTGACCCAATGAACTAAGCTTCAGAAAATTCACAAATGCGTAGTGTCTTTTACTATTTGCGCCTGCATCAATGCAATGCTTGTCACTCCATTATCTAGGTATTCGGTATTTGAAATCTTTCAAATACTGATGGGGGTCGTCATTTTGCACATTTACTGCGTTACTCTTTGACAATTTATTTTTCTGTTTAACAAATAACTTACCACGTTCACAACTCCTTTGTCAGTAAAAGTGAAACATAAGATTTAAGCATCAAACGATAACTATCGATTTAATGTCTTTAACATGCACCTATAAAATGAAGGCTAACTACTTAACGTGATTCACAACACCAGATACGGTATATATTGTAAGGGCTCAAGAGATCCCTGATAATAGCAACATACTACTGTACAAGAAAGCATTGAAAGCTTACACATATACCTACTATTTTCCCGCTTCTAATGAAATAAACTGCATCGATGTAACAAAGCGTGCAAAGTTATATGTTGAATAAACAAGCATTTGCACATGTGGATATCTTGACCTTCCGGAGAACGCCACATTGTTGTTAGGCTTGTTGCCGACGTTTCCCACATCATGTTGTGGGCTTCCTGAGGGCACAAGTACGCTGACTGAGGTCCAGGGGTAGTCCTAGTCGGTTGGGTCTTCTCCCCTTCCGGGTGTCTTTATGCCGCAGTACCTAGCCGCTTTGCAGCTCTACCTGCGAAGTGAGCAAAGTGGTTGTATGTTCTGCTAGAGTGTTTGAACTTTCTGGGAAATTTGGAATATAATGCCCTTGATTAATCTCAAAAGGCGGCTGCTTTAGGCATTCCCCCGTTTTGGGAGACACGATTTAAAGTTTTCCTCCGTTTCGGTTACGGGTTAGTATCGCTTGAGCCATCAGGCATAAATGTGGGTCCTAGAGACATCTGGGGTTTCTCTTGTGTTAACCAAGGGTATCCAAGACGTCTCTTGGAAGTTTGAAGGACGGCAAGCATCTTTGTTTCCTCTGGTCATACCTGCCCAGGGAGCTCACCAAAGGGTTGTTGTGATTTTGGATTTTGTCGTACATTGATCGTACCCTCCCTCGGATGGCATCGAGAATGTACGGGATCTGGGAGTACTTATATAGGATATGAGCACGAAATCTCCCGTCTGTATCATATATGATACGAAGTGCCCTGTTCTGCAGCGTCTAGAGCCTGACAAAAGTGGTATTAGCCACTGTTCCTCATATCTCACAGCCGCACAGAATCATAGGTGGAATGATCGCCCGATACAGCTGGAGTTTGAGTCGGATGGGCATAGTTCAGCGTAAAATAGGGTATAGGCCCGGAGCGCGACGTGCCCCAGCTGGACCTTGCCCTTGACGTGCGGAACGTAAGTTAATTTACGTTCCAGCGTCACTCCGAGATACTTCGCCGTTTGCACCCATGGGATTTTACGGCGCCGTAAAACGAAGTTCTGCTGTAACCGGTTGGCTCTGGTTTTCGCCAGGAAAATTGCAGAGGTCTTCTCCGGGTTAATTGCCATTTGCCATTTTAGCCCCATTCGCCAATATCCCGGGGCTAGGTTGGGATTTGCCGGAAGCTGTACTATGTGTGCCTATTTACTGCAAAGATCATGACATCGTTCGCCTACTGACAGGCGTGGGTGTTGTGGTGCGTTGGAATGTCGACCATGTAAGCTGCGAAAAGTGCCGGGGACAGCACGCTGCCTTCCGGCACTCCAGCGCCACTGGGCCGCTCTGTGAACAGCGCCCCCTCCACCTTTACTCGGAAGCTTCGGTTTCCGAGGAAATCGGCCACCGAGGAAATGTATGGAAAGGGGATTTCATGCTGTATGAGCTTGTAAATGAGCCCCTCGTGCCAGGTTGTGGCGAATGCCTTCTCCACGTCAAGCAGCACTGCTACCGTTTTAGACCTTTCCTGGAATCCCAAGGAGGCCTTCTCGGCAACCCGCAGTAGTTCCTCTGTCGTGCAGTGGCCAGAAAGGAAGCCAAACTGGTATTGCGGGATTAGGTCCCTTTCTTCTAACTGAGGAAGAAGCCGGCAGAGGAGCAGTTTTTCGAATACCTTCGACAAAACTGATAGAAGTCTGATGGAGTGGTAACTGGACGGGAAGACCGGATTTTTCCCCGGTTTTAAAACGCATAACACACGCACCTCCTTCCAGACAGCTGGAAACTGGTGCATGAACAGGCATGCGTTATAAATACGGGTTAAGTGATTCACGGCCCTGCGTGGGAGGTGTTTGAGCATTTCCGCTGTGACGTGGTCCTGCTCAGGGGCTTTGTTGGTTCCTAGAGAGTTAAGAGTGGTGGCTAACTCTCTAGGGGTTACTATGGGAATGTTGAACTCCTCATGGTCCAGGGGCGGAGCTTACAGGAAGTCCTCCACTACTCGTTCCACGAGGTCAGCATTGGCTCAATCCTGGGCTGGAACTGGGCCTCCAGATAGTCTGCTAGTGCATCTGCTTTTTCTCTCGACTCGTAAACGAGTCGACCTCTAGGGCTATGCAAGGGGTGGTGGTACGCTGACTGCCTGTTCCTGCCTGCCTATATGCCTGGCGGAGGGGTGCTGTATATAAGCAGGCAGGAACAGACAGTCAGGACAAACCACCCTCCGCAGGCTGTAGGCGGTAGAGAACAGAGCCTTAAGAATGATCTACGGTACCAACCGTAGGTTTTCATCAAACTTCCTGCACACTCAGTCTGCAATATCATCCATTGTGCATGTCGTGCGTGAACGAACGCGCACGTTGTATGCCAAGATTACTCCTCACCCTAACCAGTTGGTGAATACACTGGGTCAATACGACCACCGTCTCCCCAGGAGACGGAGGAGCTATCGCCACCTCAAGGATGGCCTTGGGTGGTAAAGTCTGCCTCTCCTCCTGTCACCCGCCAATAACCACCAGGTCACGTCGCGCCTTAGCCGCGGCTGGAAGGTTAACACCTGCAATCACGCCCGAGGGCACGCGAACGACCTGGACAAACCCCTAAACCTAAACATCAAAATTCCATCTGGCCTCTGGCTGCTGGTACCCCCCCCCCCCATTCCTCTGCTTGACGGATCGCTAGCGACCGCCCAAAGCGAGGTGGAATGGGCACTGTCCCCCTTCATCGGAGGGACATCTCGGCACCAGAAGCATCAGTAGAGGCCAACTGCGCCGTCTTAAGCAACGACACGCAAGCTCGCGCGTATCACTATATCGTTTAAAACGCACGGGTAAATCCGCACAGAGGATAGGTACCGTGGCGTTTAACCCTCCGCTCGGGAGAAACCAGGCGACCTGCACCTGCTCTTGGCACTTGGCTCTTGACAGTCAGCGCACTTGTGCCCTGAGGAAGCCTACAACATGATGGGGTAAAAGTCGGCAACAAGCCAAACAACGACGCGGGCTTTTCCTGAGGAAGCCCACAACATGATGGGGTAAAAGTCGGCAACAAGCCAGACAATGACGCGGGCTTTTCCGCAAGCTCAAGAAATCCACATTGACACAGGCCGTGGAAGCCTTCGCACCTACTAAGCATTTACAAGGTTTGAACGTTGTCTATTGCAGCATATTCCATTACAAAAGCCGGAGTAATACACAAATGCGCGCTGGAGACAGGTGCTGTCAGGGCATGCTGACGGTAACATACGCACCTTTGCCGATATTTAGTGTATCTTTACCACCACTTTGGAAGCACTTTGAGGATAGTTTTGAACATATGTAGACATTTATGTTAATTGATGGAAATTAAGCATTTAGATTATTTTGACTATCTGTTCAGATCACCATGCAGGAATAAAATGTAGTCAAATACTGTGGATAGTACAGCTTTTGTAGGTTTTGTTGTTATTGCTTAGAGAATTTGCACCAAGATAAAATAAAAGCAGAGTTTATTATAGCAATATACAAACATGGCCATGGTACAACAACTAACTGTGGTAAGCTTTTTTACACCTTCACTAGGAATTTGTTTATTATTATTTTTTTTTTACTTGTCCCATTTATACCCCGCCTTTAACTACAGTGGTCATATCGGCGACCGTTCTCCTTTGAAACATACCGAAGGTGTTAACTCGTATTCGTTAGGTTTCTTTTTAATCATTAGATCACACACACACACACATTCACACTCTCATTCATACTTCCACACTCTGGGGAAGTTGGGGAATTATCTTGGTCGGAGAAAAATCCCCATTCCCACAGCCAGGAATCGAACCCGGGACCCCTAGCACGGCAGGCAGGTCCTCTACCGACTGAGCTACAGGGCCAGCCTTTTTTATTTGTAATTTACGTCCTCCAACGTTAAGTCATATCGGACGGTGAATGAATTGGGTGAAATGATGCTCGAATAAGTCCGGTGTCCATGGAGCTTAGAGTTGCCCGACATTCGTCTTGAAGGATAAGGGAAAACTCCGGAAAAAACCTTAATCAGGTAACTAACCCTGACCGAGATTCAAACTCGGGACCTCTTGAACGTGACGCAGACATGCTACCACCACGCTACCGAGGCGGGTCACTAGGAAATTGAAACATTGAAGTTCTATTTATGGACGTCCTTAACTGCTTTGATTCTCAGCATGTCATTATATTTTGGTGTGAGTAACTTCTTAAGTTTTCTCATAGGCCTCTTTATCAGACTGCGGTTCTTTGACTACCATAAATCTACGACATGGAGCCACTGGCTTTACTTCTCTTCCAAAGGAAGTCATGGTGAGGATCTTTTAACTCCGAAACAAATTCGTCGCGTTCCACTGAGTTTTAATTTTCACTTAGATCACTTAGCGTTTAACATTAAGATCTTTAAAAAATTTGACTGGGGGAAATTTATGAAAATCCCCCCCATCAAAATATATTTTAAATGGAAGGTTTCTCAATATTTTCCTGTTTTCTGGGAATTTAAATTATTTCTAAAACAACATATATCATATTTGCATGTGAACTAAAATAAATCTTTGGAATCTTCTGAGCAACAAATTGTGACGAACATTTAATTAAAAGTGGCTTCTCCGTACCTGATAAACTGTTAGAGTTAAACGCAATCATTAGAGGCACTCTATTTGCGCATAAACGAAAAGAGCGACAGACCCGATATTAAAGCAATTTCACAATATCTTTTTCGAATTATAGGATGCTGTTCAATAAATCAGTATTTTTATTTTTGCAATTTTTCGCAATAGGAACAAAATGAAGCGAAATCCTCTTATTTTGGAAATTCCAGCGATCATAAGTATAATTTAGTAAGTATAATTTTACCATAAGAATAATTTAGGGTTAACTCCTTCATAGAGAACGGTAATCCGTTCAAAAATAAATAAAGTTTCGTATTCTGTCGATTTTCAGCTGTCCAGGCCAAGGAACGAATTTTATCTGGAAGGTCATGACATGTACATTCTAGTAACGTTTTATGTAGTACATGTATTTGTCTCCATGGCAAAACGTTGCCTGTTACAGACAAAGATTGTAAAATCTCAGTTATAGATTACAGGTGAGTGATTTATATTTCTCATTATGACTTTTTAATGGTGTTTGTAATTAAATATGTTAGATTCACAGATGGTAGTAGCTAGAACATTAGTAATGTGACCATGACCTAGGTCTAACTTCAAATTTCTGGAAGCCACTTTGGTGTTCATCAAATATTGTGTATTGCCATAAATGCTAAGGCTTTCACATCCGGCGTTGTGTATGTTAATTATAAGTTCTGTTATTCACAGGGACCTGTGAAGTATGTATTGATAGTTGATCATTAAAAAATTACAAAAATGCTCTCAATGGTCACTAAGCAGAGTATTTCGCTCAGTGAGACGTAACGTTAAATGCTTAGCTTGGCTTAACTATTCTAAACCATCCTGTTTTAAAAATACTAACTTACGAAACACCGCTAAACATGAAAAAGGCTTTCAATAAAGTTCTTGAAGAAAGTTTCCAACAGTTTTCGACGGAAAATCGCTGGGATTTGTGTTGAAGGAAAAACTTTCTGCTTTAGATCTCTGATATTGCGATAATGACAAAGCACTAAAACCAAACAAAATATCAAAATATGTTGAACACGGGCAAACACTAAAGTAACTGAATAAAATATAACACAATACATCAAAGCGATTAATCAGAAACGAGATTGCGCTAATGACCTTGCAGTTGAGCGCCCTCAACTCAACTCAATCAATCAATCAATCAATCAGAAACGAGATTACTGTGTGCTGCTTTTAGTCATTCACTAAGTTGGAGCTTCGAATGTTTTCACATAATTTTGTGCTTCCATTAACACTGTACAACCGTCGGGCTGCAAACATATGACCACTAAGACCGCCATCCAGCTGACTCCAATTTCCAAATCTTCTCTAACCTTCCGAGAACTAGTGTTAAAATCATTCATTACAAATGTTAAATAGGTATTACAATCGTGAATTTAATCATATCATATAGCCTTATAGCGGTGCTGTCAATTACCGGGCATGGTTTATTGGGAACTTTGAACGACTTGAGTCGTAATTTGGGCACTTTTTCAGCATAAGTCACTTTGGGCTCCTTCAAAATAATTTGGGGTTCGGAAAATAAGATTTAGGGCCCACCTCTGTAGCGCAGATGGTAGCACGTCTGCCTCACGTTCAAGAGTTCCCGAATTCGAATCTCGGTCATGGTGAGTTACCTGGAAAAGGTTTATACGGGGTTTTCCTTTGTCCTACAAGACGAATGTCGGGTAACTCTAAGCTCCATGGACCCTAGGCCCATTTGAGCATCATTTCACCCATTCCATTCATCGTTCGATATGACTTAGAAAGTTAAATGACGTAAATTGATCACCAAGGCGGTCCGGGTGCGATCCCAGACGACCGCAAAGTGAGATTTGTGCTGGACAACACGGCGCTGGGGCGAGTTCTCTCCGGGACCTCCGGTTTCCCCCGCCATCTCATTCCACCGGTGCTCCATCTTCATCTCATGTATCATCAGTGTCACCGCCTGCGGTGCCGTATGTAGTAAAAGCGGGCGTTAAACACTACACATTTCACGTAAATTAAAAGAAAAAGATTTAGGGCAGCATACTACAAGGTCAATTTGTAAAAGGAAGTGTTTTAGAGAAAGTTGCGCTGCAGACAGGTGTTTTCAGGGCATATAAACAGTAACGTACGCACCTTCGCTGGTATTTGGGGTACCCTTACCACCACTTTGGAAGTGCTTTGAGCATAGTTTCGAGCATTTGTGGAGATGTTTTAGAATATTTTGAAAGCTTTTAAGAGATCCTGGTAGAGGTACTTTAAGCACTGATGTACAAATTTCGAGCAATTCAGCAACCATCTTCGACAGCTTAAACTTATTTGGGACACTAACAGCTTAGAGTACTGTTGAGAGTAACTTAAAACAGTTAAACTCCATGTTTATAATTTTGAGGCCGTTTTAAAACTGATAGAGGTATTCTACACACTGGAACATGTATTTTGAAAGGACATTTTAACGACAATTTTAGACATTTTGAAAGTATTTTGAACACAGGTAGAAGTCTATAAAGCTCCTTGGACAGACAATAGCTACGGCGGCAGAGACCAAGATAAACATGTGTTGCAGCATCACGCTGGTGACAGGTACAAGATATTCATTCCATCCCTTTCAATGACAAAGGGATAAATACACATTTATCACAAGCGCAATCAGTAAGAATACAGGAAAGTAATTTGTAGCAGGTTAGGTCCCTTGAGAATAAAATGGTTTCAAATTAATCTCCTTAGTTTAAAGGAGAGAAAAGCACTTACCAAGTAGTGTGGCTCAGAAAGTAACCTTGACATGCACAATCGGGAAGCACTGGTTCGATTACGAGAAGTCTGTTAAAAATGCTTTTTTGCGGTTTTCCCTTGTCGCTAGGCGAAGGCTAGGTTGGTTACTTTCTTTAAGGTGACTTCTGAGCCCTCCATTTCTCAGCTTAATTTTAAACCAGTTTAAGGGTCAAAATAAGCAAATGTATGTGGTGGACTTGTGCGCTGTAATAAATGCTGTTCTCAGCATAAATTGGACACAAGAAAGACTGCCAACTACACAGAATTAAAACAAAAAGTTAAAAAAGGTAGTCCTGCAGGTTATGCAACTTAATTATGATTTTTATGGCTTTTTAACATCTTCCAAAGTTAAGTCACAACGGAGGATGATCGAAATGGTTAAAATGATGCTCAAATGACTCGAGGGTCCATAGAGCTTAGTTAGTGATATTCATGTACAAGCATAAGGGAAGATCCATAAAATAAAAAAGTCCTTATCCAGATATCTTACCCAAACCGAGAGTTGAATTCGGGACCACTTGAATCTGCCCGACCCTCGTTGTCATGGTCGCTAGAGCGTGTCTGTAGCGTTCCACCGCGTGAGGGTCGCGGGTTCGAGTCCCGGCTGGGGAAGGGTGTTTACGTGTGTAGTTTATATGTACGGAAGTACAGAACACAAACAGTAAACCAAACGGTAGCAATAAAAAGGGTTAAGAAAGAAAAAATTTAAAAACCAATGTAATGGTTGACACGCAACCACTTACGCTAAATGGGCAGGCATTTTGAAGAACACAACCCTATTTGGCTGTACCTATAACGTTTGCTAAGTAAACTAGGCAGTAACTAAACATAAATGAGATATTAAATAACTAGAGGAATGCAAAATCACAACACTGCAGCATACCGATTGGTTGCTGTCCTGATAGCATGCAAGGAAGGTCATCATCTATTTGAAAGTAAGAGTAGTTTAGTTTACCATTTTGTAATATATAGTTGCTCGCATTATGAGACCCTCTTTGGGTAAGACATAATTGACAAATTCTAAAATTAATTCATAAAACTTCTTATGTGCTATACTTTCTCTTGTTCAACATATTCCTAAGGATGCTTATTCTTCTATGTACTTCATGAGATGTGTTATTTTATGACAACTCTAGCCATATATCATGTGGCAAAGTATATATAAGTAAATGTCAAATACCCATAATTTGTCAATCACAACTGCAATGATTAATAATAATAATAATAATAATAATAATAATAATAATAATAATAATAATAATAATAATAATAATAATAATAATAATAATAATAGCAATAATAGTATTAATAGCAATAATAGTAATAATAGTAATAATAGTAATAATAATTATAATAGTAATAATAATAATAATAGTGATGATGATGATGATGATGATGATGATGATGATGATGATGATGATGATGATGATGATGATGATGATGATGATGATGATGATGATGATGATGATGATGATGATGATGATGATGATGATGATGATGATGATGATGATGATGATGATGATGATGATGATGATGGTGGTGATGGTGATGGTGATGGTGATGATGATGATGAATACAAAAAGAAAGCTGTAGAAAATAACATTTATATATTTTGTTTTTGTTTTATTTATTTTGTGTCATATATTTATTGAATATGTAAATAAAAACTGATTTTTCAATGTTTTGCAGGATGCACGAGGAGAACCAATTTAATTTAAAAATGTCGTACCTTGTCATATATTTAATTGTCATTGGCATAATACTAACCATTTTGGCTTGCTGCAGTCTATCATATTGGTGTGTGCATAAAGGAAGACTCAGAAGAGCAGTAAGAGCGGGGTAAGTTAAGGGCAAACAACTGCCTGAAAAATTGGTGAATTTTAAATGTTTAATGTTCAGGAATTGTCAACAAGGTCATGCTCCTTCTAGCCTCCCATTATTTAGTCACAATATCAAGATACATCTTCAAAGTTTGATACGATTCTAGAAGTTCCATATTAATGATTTCTTCTCCGGTATATAGTGGTAATGTGTTGAGGTTGAAAACACCAGTTCTATAGATGGTCATTCAGAAACTCATCAGTTCTGAGACAAAAGATGGCAACGGCTGATTTCTTTGGTAGTTTGGAATTATTTTAGAATTTTGTACAATTTGTTGCCATTCTGAAGTTTTGTGTTACTTTATTTATATCTATTTTTTTAACCATATGTTTGATTTATAAGAAAATTTATAAATGCTTTTGTTTAATTTTGATTCCTTTCTTTACCAAAAAAATCTGCTTTTTTATCACCATCTTACTCCACAGTGAGACGGAATCCATTGTAATACAAATTTTTTCCCAATTTACCTACTTGTTGAATCATATTTTGGATTTCTGTAATTTTTTTCATTCTAGTGGATGATATTGTTACCTGTTTATAGCAGCCTGTGAGTCTGAAAGAATAACTATATTTTTTGCATTGATGTAGCCAAGAAAATACATTTTGCAGTGTTATATAAGCAGCTTCTATTTCACCATCAAAATTTGTGGCATTTCTTCCAGCATTTCTATAAAAGGAAAAGAACTGTCATATACCATCTGCTCCAGCCCCATCATTGGTATTAGAGATTGAACCATCAGTGTGTTGAATGATTGGAACGTTCATGAGTTGGATATTTTAGATTTAAAGTTTCTAGTGTAGGAGTTTTAATTATAACAGGATGAACTTTTTTTTTCTTTTTTTAAGTTCATTTATTGGATTTAATTGATGCTCAGTTGTAACATCAGTAGATTTGATGCAATCAATGAGATTTTCTCTTTTTGTTGTTTCTTTTTTCTGATTTACTAACCTCATGTATGAATATAGCTTGTGTTTTTAAGTTACTTGCTATATTTAAATTATTATTCCATTATTTGGAAATGTAGTGACTTTTGAACTCTATGGTAGAAATTGTGAAGAATTTATTGTTTGACACATGGAAAACCAAGCAAAATGGCTGCCATAATGTGTGAGGCTCACATTCAGGAGGTACTGGGTTCGATTTCCGTTTACCACCACCCTCTCTGACCATAGGTTTTTCATTGTTTAGCCTGGTCAATAAATGAATGCTGGGGTAATTTCTCACCTTTCATAGTTTCATTACATTTTCATGTTTCAGGTGTCTTAGATTGGCAGTGCCAGACAAATTATTCAGAAGCTTGCCCAAAGGAATGAGTATTCCTCATGAACACTGAAGATCTGCTTGATTTGAGGGAAATTTGCCCTCTCTGATAGCTCTATCAATGGGATAGTTGTCTAAGCCTGGAAAGTTAGAAAGTTTTGCACATTTCTGTGCAGAATATTCTCCGGAGTACCTTCTCTTAGCTCGGGAGGTAGTAATGGCAATAGGTCTCCCTAGATTGCAGTGTGCGGAGTGCTATACCCTATGCCCTAACTCATCTATACCATGTTTCTCTGTCAAACATAAGACCGACTTCTTCAGCAACCACTGTGCAGGTGCTGCAATCCCTTAGTATTGGTTGTACTTCCACGCTACTAGAAGTATGCCAGGGCGAACTTTCTGAGTCCCTTTCGAAAGGAACTAGTTCAGATGGGAAGGTTTCCGTACAGCAGTGTTATCTGAAACCCATGGTTATTTTGTACTCCTGGCTGGTTCTGCCACTATACAGGATTGTGAGACACTTTGAGGTCTCTGGTACTAACCTGCAGAGGTAGATCACTGGTGACCTAACTGTGGTTATTGGTAGTTTTCACGGATGGGTTGACACACAAATGGCATATGCACTTCCACCCTCGAGGAGGGGAAGCAGTTTTGTAATACAGGTAACATCCTAATGGAAAACCTGGTTTTAAGTGGTCCACAGGTAGACCCTGACCTTCTATGTCAAAATTAATATTTTAAACATTTTCTCAGTAAATTCATTTCAGAGCGTATTGCTTTATATCACTTTTCTGTGAGATGACAAATAATTAGTATTTGATCATATCTCAGGCCAGCAGATACTAATTTTCATCAGCAGGATCATTTCATCACCTGTACACTTTTCTCACAGAGGATAATTCACTTGATCTGCTACTGTACAACTCTCTCGCCTGAAACCTTATGTACAATAGAGCTTAACTCTCAACTTGCAATGGCCCAGACTTTCCAGGTCATTCTTTCCACTACCAGTCCTGGCTCAGCTATACACATCAGTGCTTAGTTTTTGTATTCTTGCTTCATCTTCTAACTTCTAATAATATTACTACACTTAACATTGTTCATTTGTCTTTTGGGTAGGTTGTGTGTAGCTTTTGTTCTTCCCTAACAGCTCTTGGTTTCTTATTTCACCTTCTCACTGTAACTTCCATTCCTGTTTTACCTGTTACAACTAGTGACTACTGTAACTTCTTAATATGAACTTCTGCCGCTAATGAAACAGAAAGAACAGAATTAAGAGTTTTGGCAACTGAGACTCCACATTGAGTCTACATGTGATTGTCACTTCTTTAAAATTGTGGTTGCTATTGGTTTTCAAGGAGAGGGATAGAAGTTTCCCTTTTCCAGGGAATGGGGATGAATTTATAACAGAAATTAATTGTGGGTATTCACATTATCCTTGTGTAGCAACTTCACTCGGTTCACTAAATAGACTGTAAGTGAGGTTTAGTATACATGATGTTCACTTAACTATATCATTTACTTATCTAATAAAAAAGCATGTTTCAGGATGACTCTCAATCCCATTTCCTATTTGATTGCCTGCATCAGTTATTATGGTGGTTAAATGACCTCTGCACATGTGGGTTGGCAGGATTTCAAACCTGAAAATGCATTTTCTGTTACTAAAATTTGGCAAGTGAGTCAACCTTGTATATACTTTTCTCCACTTACAAGTTTTTTATGAAGACTAGTTTCTGGGGACTTCTCCCCTATCGTCAGTTCTGTGGTTGACTGATGATGCATCCGGTGTCTGCATCTGGCTTGGTGTTATGCTGCCATCTAACGTCCTGGTAAGTTTGATGATGTCATCTACCGCAGGAATTTCAAAATTCATCAAGAGGTCCTGTTTTTTCGTAATAAATATGTTTTCCCAAATCTGTAGTTCCAGAGGTTTCTTTGCCTGTTTGATCAGTTCTATTTCTTGTTTGATGTTGTGATTCTCAGACCAAAAGTGATGTGCTACAGCCGACTTGTCCATTTGTTTGAATTTAATATTTCTGAAGTGTTCTTTCATTCTTGTTCCTAGATTCCTTTTGCTCTTACCAATGTATATCTTGTCACAATCCTGGCAACTCATTTGGTAAATTCCTGATAATTGAGTTTTCGGTGTGCTATTTTTTAGAGGGTGGTTTAGTAAGTTGCGGATGTTGTGTTTGTTTTGAGGGGCTAATTTTATGTTGAAGCTCTTAAATATCTTTTCAAATTTTTTGAAGTATTTTGGATGAAATGTAAATTGTCCATATCTGGTGTTTGGGTTTTCTAGTTTTTTTAACGTAGTAATGTCCTTTAAGTTTTTGTTTCTTTTGTGTCTGTAGATAAGTTTTTTGATGAAATTTGTGTTATAGTTGTTCAGTTCGGCAACCTGGTGTATGTGAGCGTACTCCTGTTCATATTCTGTTTTTGTTAGCGGAATGTTGATTAATCTGTGAACTAAACTATGGAATACTGCATATTGATGTACTGGGTTGAATGGGTTGCATTTAATGTAATTGTCAACATGTGTTGCTTTTCGGTATATTCCAAATTGTAATCCTTTTGGTGTTCTAATGATTTTCAAATCTAGAAAAGGTAGCCATTCATCCTGCTCTACTTCAATGGTGAAAACTATGGATTTTTCTTTTAGGTTTAGCAACTTTATAGCATCCTCGGTTAGTCTTCTAGGGACTATCGCAAACACATCGTCGACATATCTATGCCAACATTTGAAAATATGTGGAAAGGCTTTAGTAATGTGTGTTTCCAAATTACTCATGAACAGATTAGCTAGTAATGGTGAAAGAGGGTTACCCATGGCTAAGCCTGCTGTTTGTTGGAAGATCTTGCTGGAGAAAGTGAAGCTGTTTTGTTCAATACATAGGGTGGTTAATTTGATGTATTCCTCTATTTTATCATCCGCAACGTTGCTTTTGGATAACCAGCCTTTCATCAATTTTGGAATTTTTTCTACTGGTATGCTCGTGAATAGAGATCTGATATCAAAGGACACCATCACCTCTTCAGTTTTTATAATTGTGTTTTCAATTTTCTTTACTAAATCAAATGAATTGTTTTTGCTTAGAGATTCAAACTTTTCAAACTTGTCAAATTCTCCCACCAACCATTTTGCCAGTTTGTAAGTCGCAGCATCTATATTGTTAATAATGGGTCGCATGCTGTTGTCTGTCTTGTGAATCTTAGGTAGGCAGTATAATTTTGGCAAATTAGGATTGTTTACAATTATGCTATTTTTCATCTTATCGTACTGTACCCAAACAGTCTTGACGAGTTGAATTCTGAGACTCCAACAGTAGCACATATTTGATCTGTTGCAGACAAGTGGCCAGAAAAAGTCTCAGACGATAGCGAAATTAGTTAATGATGGTCTCAAGGTATCGTACTGTACCCAAACAGTCTTGACGAGAATACAATGCTACTAATATATACTGACGTAGCAGCATACTTGATTGCTGTACTGTAGTTTTTTGAAGTGTTTCACCTTTCTGTCACACACATTATTTGCCTTGCACATGCTGTTAACCGTGTCGCAGACCATATCAGACTACAGTACCAAAACGTCAAACAAGTAATTTTACAGTAAAAAAGGTTTCATCAAGGTGCCAACAAGGGTACTGATTTCCCGTAAGAAACTATCCAATATTTCTCTGCCTCGCGAACTTGTAGTTACCAGCTGGGCACAATGCTCAAAGCTACAGAATACTACAACGACCACTTTAGTGACATGAAAGACATTGTTTCAATTCTAGAAAACGAGTCTGCGTGCATTGTGTCTACAAAGCAAGTGATGAAAGATTCTCATATTCAGAGGGATCTGGTATTTCTAAAGTCGCACTTCACCTTCGCTGTGCACGTTTTTACATCACTTGAAGCAGCACCATACCTCTGTATGAACAAATGCAAATATTTAATGCTATGCAAGAAAGGACCAAAACTCTGCCTGGTTCTGTTAGTATAAAAAACGGAATAAACTGCAGGAAATTTTGCAGAGGAGTGTAGGCTTGAAGGACCTGTGTAGTGTTTCAGATATCCTAGCAGGAGAAAGCACGGATGTACAATGTAACATTTCTGTCCATCTAGTGTCGAAGTTGAAATACGCACCTGTTACTTCGGTGCAAGTGGAGCGTTCATTTTTAGCTTACATATTAGATTTGAGTGACAGACGACATTGCTTGTTGTTTGAAAAATTAGAAAAATTATCAGTAATTTATTGTGAGGCGATTAACTACGGACATTAATGGACAAATATTTGTAAGACTCGTTAATTTGTTTGACTTGTTTGGTACTTAATTTTTATGTTCAAAACTTTCTTTTCACATTTCATTGCTTAAATT
This sequence comes from Mantis religiosa, assembly GCA_030765055.1. Lineage (NCBI taxonomy): Eukaryota > Metazoa > Arthropoda > Insecta > Mantodea > Mantidae > Mantis > Mantis religiosa. The sequence goes on along the minus strand of CM060950.1, from coordinate 429,361,090 downwards.
CATGTATAACAACCTATAGTTAAATATTTGTACCTCTTGTAATTCTAGTAGTAGTGGATGTATCGGAAATGAGCACTTTAAATGATTAAATTCTAAAGTTCAAATTTCCTATTTAAAACATGTTTTTAAAAAACGTTAATTCTGAAGTATGTTTGTTGATTTTAGGAACTATTTCTTACATTATAAAACCTATATTAGGCACTTAAAATTACATTTTATTGACCTAAATTTCCAAAACCTATTTATGACTTATCAATGGATATTGAATCTTTCATCAACTTTATTAAGCGACTCAACTCGATTAAAATACATAATTACGCCTTCTTTTGAAATCTTATTACTTGGCTGATCAGCAGAATGGCTATACAAGCAATTGATAAATTACATAGGTACGACACGGTGTTCATTTTTATCTGTGATTTTACCGCACAGAATTTGTCGTCATCAATAGCATCGCTGATGGCGCGAGTTTATATACGATTCCCCTAGCGGCTTGCGATCGTACTTGATGTGCTGACAGCAGCTGTGAGGCCTCCCTCTGCTGGCAGGTAAATATACTGTTTGAGAGGCGGGTCTTCCCATGTAATATAAAGGTGGTCAATTTCGCCTGGTGCGTAGATACGATAACTGTTTTTTAAAAACACTATTGGTACCGAAATTAAGAGATGCAATGTATAAAGAATCGTAATGGAATTCAAAGTAATGTATAGTTGTGTGGAACGCGTGCAGGTGCAGTCGAGTGAATAGCAACGTGGTTGAGTTGTGTAACAATAGACAAGGGAAAAACAAAATTCTAAGGGATAGCACTTGACTGTGTGAATAGGGCATTCTTCGGATCCTTCATAATGGCGACAAAATAACCACAAAGGGAATCTTTGGTTGAATAATGGGCTTCCAGAAAGTGAAAGCGACATACATGCAGCTGTGAGGACAGTCAGTCAGTTTGTGGCTGGCAAGCCATTAAAAACAGTCCACGGCGTGAGGCCGTTTAGAGCGGTCAACTTCTTCTGTCTTGGGCCAGGCAGACCAGAAGTGATCAAGTAATAAGCATTCCGCCTTCAGTAACTTCAAACAGTGATATTGGTAATCCTTGGTCGGCAACTTCGAGTTTAATGTAATAATAAAAGAAGCATTCGTTAAACAAGTTTGAAACGGGCATTCCAGTGTCATTAAAACCATCCTTCTCACAGATACCCACGCATACCCTGAGATAAACCTCATTGCTTAACACAGAGCTAAACACTATTTGTTTCAAACTGTAGCGCCAAGTGGAACTCATTGCTCGCCACACAGTTGCTTCAAATTGTAGTGCCAACGCGGAACTTTGTTCGCCTACATATATTTGCTTCACTATATACTGCAATGCAGCGTACTGCAAAGCTAATTATGCAGCCATAAAGATATACCATGAAGAGTATACGAAATGATAAGTCAATGAACACATATTTCACAATGAACATCTGTTTTTCTGTTATAGTAGACATATATGCATGTTTTAAGCCTGTCACATAAAATAGCCGAAGCGGCTGCTGGGACCGCTTCCGAACCACAATAGGGGAGAATGTCCTGGCCTACAAGAGGAGGTTTCCATCTAAATAAACGGAAAATTTAGGGAACCTGTCGTGGCTCCTTAGGACAGCCCCCCTGTCTCTTTTCGCCTCATCCTGCCTGGAATGTCCCACTTGGGGAGCCGTACAATAGATCAAGACTGGTCCCAGTGCCAAATCCTCTCCGGAGTACTCCTAAAACGAACCCTAATCCTAACTTAGGGGAACAACATACCTAACATTTTTCTTTAAGTATTAAATTATTGAAATATTTATTTAATTTTCAGGCAGCTGAAAGCATGTGTGCTATACTATTATTAAACTCCTTTAACTTTAGCGATTGCGCTAAATATTTGATTAATAACCAACTTTAGAGCACGTTCCTGCTCCCTCCAGAAAAGTGTTCCAAGTAGGCGTCTATATTCTAAATTGTTCGATACAAGTTCTAAAACTGCTAAATGAAAAATATGATTTAACGCTTTATTTGTTCAGTTATTTGTTACAGAAATTAATGTTTTAGCTAAGGAGTTGACAGTTTTGTATTTCAGGGCTATTTACTTTAACTAACAATGCAAGTGTTCTTTAGTTTAAATTTTGAGATATCTTCTGTTAAAAGAAATTGTAACATTCTGGAAGAGCTTCTTAATATCTCTAACCATGTTTTCCACAGTGATGATCGTGACCATGGTGTTGCTGTTCATGATGAAGATGATGTTATGACTTCACCGCATGCCACAACCACATAGATTTTGATCCCGTACAGTACTTTACCTGTCTGTAACACACAACACACAGCAGATTTGCACGGCTCGTGTACTACAATCGCCGCCACCGACAGGCACTTTGTGGCACTTTCTTAAAATCAGGTATTATGACCTGGCTCTGTACAGCTCCTTAAGAAGCAAATGAAATGACTTAGCGCATGAAAAAATACTTAGTATTCAACATTTCAAACCCGGTATCAAGAATATCTTGTAAACATTTAATAATTCAAAGAAATTTTAAATAAACTGCAGCTTAATGCAATCTACACTTTCTTTTGGTTTGATTTCTACAGTCACTTTAACTTATATAGTCATACTGAGATCTATGGCTGGAGTATTAAATTGCACCTTTGCTCTTTGAACTTTTAGAACATGATTTACTTTAGGTTTTTCAGTTTTGGCTTATTTTCTCATCCATACTTCCAGACTATGAAGGGCAGGGTTCAATCCCTGTTAAAGAATAATCTGCAAAACCCTGCTGGGAGTCAAACAAGGGGCCAGTATATTAAACATAGGTATTTTAATTAAAGCCATTAAAGCCATTTCTGAGAACATGACACATTTTTCATGTAAAGTAATTTGAAGTTAGGGTAGGATTTTCTTGTGAACCTTTCCTTCAAAGTCTGATACTCATTGTATATTCTGTTTCTGAATTAAGCTTTGCACATAAATGTACATCTTTTTATAGTAATACTTACATTCTTGTGTACTCATGCTGGCCCAAAACAAGCATTTCTGGTGAAATCTAAATATCAAATTTTCAGTGGAATTCAATATTATTGGTAGCTGCTAGAGAAAATAGTAGGATGCCAAAATCATAAAAACCTGTTCTTTTAAAACAACTATGAAAATTAAAATGATAACTCGGCCCTTAGGTTAATGACTATGCAAAAGCCGACAATTCCAAATTAATAAAAAGAAATATTTTGCTTCTTAATGTTGCTGTCAATTGCCAGAATCATATCAGTGCAACGGTGTGCCGGAATTTCATTCTGCAAGAGTTTTTTGACATGCCAGCAGATCCACTCGCATGAACCCATAACTTTTAAGCACACTTAATAATCATGGTCCGAGCTGGATTTGCACCCGTGAGCTTGGGGTCAGTAGGCTAGCATCTAACCAACTGAGCCACCCAGACCAACTGATGATTCAGCAGTAGAACACTTACCTCGGTATTGTCAGAACTCATGAAAGCCTATCATTCTAAACTGATGTAATAAGCACAAAGTAAACAAAAAGCTACGCCATGAAGTGTTTCCAAGGAGAATCTGATTCCTCATTTGTTTCAATAGGAACTTCTAACGCAAGCATAAAAGTGCATCTAGAAAACTTCTGCAAAATATATTCTTTCTTTGTGAATCGTGGAACAAGAAGAAAATCATGCAAATTTACTGTTGCAGATGTAGAGTCATACTTATAGACTGTGAGAGAATATCATCTGTGACATTGGCAAAAATTTTGTTGGAGACTGACTCAAATGGTATAGTTTATACAATTTGGTGCCGTACAACACTATTAGAATGCAGTTATTTTACTGTAATTTCTGCAGTGCTACTGAACACGTTCATCACAACTATGAGGAAAACATTTGGAAATAAATTGTTCCTCCATATTATACTTGCAACTCAAGAAACTTTTTTTTCTGTGGACTGTCTTAAAAATCATCTATTCTACTTTTGGTTAACCCTCCACTAGGTTTTCATAACACTATTAGCAGCGGCAGGTTTCAATTTTCCAAAGTGCAATGTAGACAAACACTGTAAAATATTCCAAAAATAAAGAAAACTGAGTGCTTTCTTGTGATGGAGAGAAAAATGCAGAACCATGGAACTATCAAAGCTGGAGTCATTTTTGCTTTCTCTGTTATCTATAGTAAATAAAGGAAATATTGTATTTCACCTAAAATTAGGAATTCAAATTTCAGTAGAAATATGCATTTTGAAGTCTCCCAATGCATACATTTTTAAAAATGGGGTACTGCATACAAGCATGAACAGTATAATGCGAAATCGAAAAATTTGTAAATACTGTACTTGGTAGTTAAGCACCAAAGATATAACAAAAACAATCTCAAGAAAATATTTTCATCCCAAACTACTGTTTATGTAGAACATGTTTTGAAAATTTTGGTTTTCTCAAATGGCTACAATGATTTTGATTAAAATACCATATGTATAATATGTATATGAGATATTCGTCTCTAGGAAAGTTTCACATTTTAGGTTTAAGATATTTCATCAAAAACTGAATGTATATCTTCAAACCCTTGGGAGAGGCTTTGAAAGTCATTTTGAATGACTTCTGCATAACTGGTTACCTCAAAGATATGAAATCTTATTGCACAAATAATTAGATGTTGATAAATGCACATTTATACATATTTTCTTTAAGGTGTAGCTAAACATCTGCTAATTATCTCGTTATTGGTGTACATTTTCAATTATTTTTTCCCTAAAGTGGGAAGTTATTCATCTTTTCTCTCCTGGTCATGCAAAACCATAACAAAATCATAACACACAGACCAGCTCTTAAAAGAAATGATTAATGTTTTAGTTAGTCAAATCTGTATTTTCCTATTGTTATTCTAAAGAGAACTAAGCAAAAATGTAATAAAACTATTTGTACCAGTGTTTATCTTAATGAATATGATGTAGAAAGAATGATTGGAATAGTTTAGGATCATTTGATTTATCAGCAGTAGCTCAAAAGTCTCAAAAATTGTAAAGCTATTCAAATCTGAAACAGAAACCTTTGATCAGAAAGCTAAATTATTTAATAGAAACACAATAATTTCCTTATCACTAATTATTTAACCCTTTGTTTCGCGGTGTTGATCTGGGGCGACATGACACTGTATTCATTTTAAATGTATTTTAGCGCAGTATTTTTGTTATTATAATATTGTACCGAGCAAAATTTGGAGTCGTTTTAATTCTAAATATTATATTATTTTTACAATTACCTTGTATGTTTTTCTTAGTGTAAAAAGGCAAAATCCAAGCATCTGCAGTCAAATGATACCACGTCAACATCCAAGCATGTGCCCGCTTCGGTAGCGTAGATGGTAGCTTGTCTGCCTCACGATCTGGAGGTCCCGAGAGCAAATCTGTCAGGTTGAGTTACCTGGATAAGGTTTTTACTGGGGTTTTCCATTATCCTCAAAAACGAATGTCGGTTAACTGTAAGCTCCATGGACCATGGACTCATTTGAGCATCAGTTCACCCAATTCATTCACCGTCCGATATGGCCTAACGTTGGAGGACGTAAATTACACAAACAATCCAAGCATGCCATCACACTGATTATTTTTAGTGCCACAGGCACATTTGATTGCAGTTGCCGAGACTAAACTACGTTTAGCTTTAAATGGGTGGCCAGCCCATTGTATATCGCTATAACAACCATGGCTATTCGAATTGAATGCGTTAAGGCACCGCAGAAAGTCGTGTGAGAACCGGTTTAGCACGTATATCAAGAGCGGCATAAGTAGCAAATTGATTTACAAAATAAAGGGCTAGTAACTTAACGAAACTCTGTTGATGGATCCCAGTTCCATCCACAGTCACAAATCGGTGGTAGAGCTCTTGCAAATTGCTATTAAATATCGCCACACTCTCAGTAGATTTTTTCTTCCTGGTGCCCTTTTGGTCGATTGTGAGTAATTGCGGCACCCATCTTGCACACAACTTGTTCATTGCCTATTTTTCATGCAAGATATTCTGCACTCACTCAGATGAGATACCTACAGTCTCAGCAATTTTGATTCGGCGGTCTAGTATAACCAGATCGTGGAATTTTCTATGATGTCCTGTATGGTGACCTGCATTGGCCGACCAGAGTGCGATTCATCTTCGGTGCTTCTACGACCACGTTTAAATTCATTGTTACAAAATTAAATGGTCTTCAATGTTGGTGCAGAGTCCGCCCAAACTCCACCCAATTCTGTTTTGACTTGTTTGGCAGTTCAGCCCTTCAAATAAAAATTTCTAGCCCTTTTTTGGCGGTGTTTCCCTGGGGTAACATGACGCTGTATTTAATTTAAAGATATTTTAGTGCGGTTTTTTTTTTATGATATTGTACTGACCTTTGTCGGTTGTACTAGAAACATTTTGAATATTTTCAATTGTAAATATTGAATCTTTTAATTTTGTAATTATTGAACCAATTTTATATCGCTTTAACGACCATGGCTATTTGAATCGAATGCTCTGAGGCACCGCAGAAATTTGTATGAGAACGGTTTAGCAAGTAATGCCATAGCGGCACATGTAGCAAAATCATTTGCCCAATAAAGGGAAAATTGATTGATTATTTAAATTGGTTCAATATTTTACATATTTTGAGAACTTTACAAGGTGTACTTTGGTCATGTTTATAAAACTGAAAATGTAAACTCCTGTAATATGTTGTATCTTGGCCCTGGGCAAATTCAGTTAAAAAAGACCTTACACTCAGGCGAGCTATGTCGAGAAAGGGTGGGAATCGGTACAATAAGATGATATTTCAACTATTTTGATGTACTATTAGACAGGTCAACACACTGCTAGCTTTTCTTTGTAGATGCCATGTTTCACTATATATACAGTTATATATAAAGTAGAAGGCAAATGTAGGCCATTTTTGTCACTTTGTCTTGTACCTTCACTTAATGGTTACTCCTTCATCATGAGAAACGTCGTTTCCAATTCTGCACTATAGTTGCTTTTATTAAACGTTGTCACAGCCATAACAAAAGAGAATATATGTAACTGCCCGAGTTCTACATCCAGAGTAAAATAAGCGATTAAAGTACATGTTTTAGAAAATATCATGTGTTCTGTTGTTTTCTCGACCCTACAACCTGAGAAACCAAAGAATCCATGGAGGAGATACAGTTCACAACAGACAGAGGTAAGGGGAAAGCAGAGAGCGGACCAGCGCCAGCGGAGACCTAGGAAGTAGTTCCGACTTCGAATCCAGGTACGCACACAGCATCAGACGGGTAAGCAGCATTACTGTTGCAAAACCTAAATGGCAGGGCATACATTTACTTAGGTTCTCTGCTCAATATGTTTATATTGTACCATAACCTAATAGTTCCTAAAATGTTAATTGTACTGACCAACTGAATATAAAATTTATTATACCTACCATCTTATAATTGCCGTTATAAGACCATTGTTGTTAGGTGACATTAAATAAATTTATCTTAAAAAATCTTGTTATAGTAAACAAAACTGTACACTACTTGCAGCTGGAAAATAAATAAAAATCACGTGAACATAGCGTGCCTTCTGCAATATTTCCATGATGCTTCCGCCCTGTAAATGGTCCATTGAAAAGGTAAAGTTTGTTTGGTTAACGCGTGTGCACATCGGCAGCTGCCTTTGACGAATCCTTATAATCGTTTTACAACACCAACCCTCCTTCTCCCAGACCTTTCTGCAAGGTTGCCACCTTTCTCGATACGTCATGGGTATCGTACGACGTTTCGTCTAAATAAATTATCTTATGTCCTTTACTGCGAAACTTCCTGAGTTTTGACAAATAATATATATATATATATATATAGCCAAGCTACAATTCTACTGGATTCCATAATAACCCTTATCTTATTCAAAGTGAGGTATTCGAAACCCAGCTCCTTTAGGAGGCTGCGCAAAGTGCAGTGCCGATAAGGAAAACCACAAATTTCTTGCAAATGTGCATCCAATTTGTCTAAGGTGGGCGCTCTCCCTTTTGCATAGAATCAATAAATTTCTCGATGAATTAAATCGCATGTGAAATTATCTACTTTACAGAAACGTTTCCTTTTGTTTTCACACTTGATCGGCGTCTTTGGTATTCCTTTCGTCACAATATTTCCTACTGTATTTCTGTGAATACCCAGAATTTATCATCAGGTTCATTGCATGACCCCTTAACAAGATTATTTGTCAGCACATATTTATGTGTTCAAAACAAGCGCTCAAATTTGCTTAGAAACAGTTCCACTTATAACTTTGTTTTTCGAGGATTTTACAGTAATATAACTGGGCCCAGTTGTTCACACTATTGCCTTCACTTTGATTATTTTCACTTGACTGAAAGTTATCTACTACTTCATTTGCATTTCCCTCCCACGGTCTCCACATCGTTACACACAACGAATTGCTGCACGTAATGAAACAGATGAACTGGAAGTTGGAACTTTGGCAACTGAGACTCCACGTGGAGTAGAGATGCGACTGTCACTTCGAGAAAATCAGGGTTGCTATTGGTCCTCAACGACAGTGTTCCATTTCTGAAGTGTGGAGATAGATTTATGACGGTCATTAGTGGGCGGGAGGCTCAGGTTCCTTTGAGTCCGAACTGCACACGCGTTAATTAAACAGACTCTACGCAGAGCACTCTTAGTTACCCTGTTGGCCGCAAATAAACAAACACAATGCTATCCGTCCCAGGCCCGCCTTGGTAGCGTGGTGTTAGCATGTCTGCCTCACTTTCAATAGGTCCCGAGTTCGAATCTCGGTCAGGGTGAGTTACCTGGATAAGTTTTTTCCGGGGTTTTCCCTTATCCTGATAGACGAATGTCGGGTAACTCTAAGCTCTATGGACTCCGGGCTCATTTGAGCATCATTTAACCCATTCCATTCATGGTCCGATATGACAGCGTTGGAGGACGTAAATTACATTCAAACAAAAAAAAAATCGATCCCAGGAGGTCCCAACTATTCTTACAGATGCTTGTTCCTCTACTTCATGTTAATTGAGATATTATCTTATTGCTTATTTTCTTTTTAGGACAAGAGAAAAATATGAGAATTGGGTAGACGTTAAGCGATACTCAACTCTTTTTAAGAACAGGTCACTACGGAATTTGTTTGAAATTCGTTCTCTTTGCATGGCCCAAATATAAAATAAAGATATAACGTATAACTTGTATAAGAATAACGTATTTTTATTTAAGAAAACTATAAGTATTGGAGAATTTAAATAAGTAACAAAGAATATTGTGACTGCGAGGGTTACGTAGATTCGGAAATTTGGTTTGCAGAAATTTAGAACAACGTTTGCTGCAGTAAAAAGACGTTAAATTGACAGTCAGCTGTCTTCGAGGTGGACTCAGTGTTTTGCTGCACGAAAACAAATGAAAGCAATCACTGCGGTACACTTCAATCGTCGACTGTCGCCATAACCAAAAAAACAACTGCCGCTCCTTACACCTTGCGGGGTATTTATACCTCCCCAGCCATTGTTTCTAGAAAGCCTTTCTCTGCCTTTTTCTATTCTGTCATGTGCCCGACTCCGGGCTGTGGCAGCAGCACAATGCCACAGGGTGACAATATCAATGGTTGCTGTACAAAAACGTGCACCTACGAGACATCAATTTATTTTTAACAAGATGTACATATTATATGTAGCGAAATACGGTTCAGCAGTAATGCAAAGGTCACCTAAGTTGAAGAGGATTTATGAAGGTTTTCTCCAAAATATTCAAGATAAACATTTCATTTGTCATGAAAATATTTTAAACATTTGGTATTTTAAATAAAATCGTTTTGCTGTTCACAAGCACACACAAACCTTTTAGTTAAAATTTCTTATTCAGAATCTCAAAACGTGCATTTCCGATGAAATCACGGTATGGAACGCTTGGTGGAATGTAATACTTCCTCTACCTACTATATGGAGTACAGAAATGAAAACAAAATTAACTTAGAGTGTGTTTAATTTTTTTTTTTTTCATTTAGCTTATATTTAAAACGTTATTCCTGCCTGGGTGTTTTTATGTGTGGATTCTTGAAGTGCTTAGTGTACATATTTATAAGAAGCTTTGGGCGTATTTTGAAAGCGTTTGAGTTAATTATTATAACAAATAGAAAATAATTTTAAACATTCGTAATACATAGACGAATGTTTCCGAAGTGAGGCATCCGAATGTTTATGTACATAAAATCCGGTTTAAATTCAAGAGTAATACGTTGAAAAGTATTTGATAACTAGGAAGCGGATTTATAGGCACTAAAAATGTGTGAAATAGACAGGCAAAAAGGCACTAAAAATGGGCAAAATAGACGCTTAAATAGGCACTAAAAATTTCCCAAGTAAACACTTAGAAATACACAATTTTAGTAAAATGATTCTTATAATGCACTATAAATGCGCTATAACGAAATAACAATCATGGCAACATACGCTTAAACAAATTTGCTAAACACATAGTATTTTGCGGTTCCCTAAGCGAAGTAGTTCTACATTTATTCCAAATTGCATAAGTGGCTCCACAGCAAGTTAAAATAACGGATATTATGGTATAATTAAAATACACATAAATCCACTTCACTAAGTAATAACCATAATGTACACAAAGGTGTGAAGTAATTAACTATGTCAAAAAACAAAAATATGGATTAGGGAGGGTGAAAATTGAAAGATCTGAAGCTTTTGTTAGATTTGTTTCAAATTTATACCATTTATTTTTTTGAATGATCAAGAATGGAATAATACCAAGTCTCAGCTTTCTAGTTACAATAATCTTTTGGGGAACTAACAGTTTACGTTCAAATTATATGTGATTTTCAAAATGTCCCACATATTGTAATTTTAAAAATTAATGATTGGGGTGTAAGTTTCTGCATCCATTTTAACCTATCAAACAATTTTTACTTTCCTAAGCGTTTTCAGTAAGAAGAAAGCATTATAATCCTTTTCAATACGAATAGCAAAAACACAACAAATGTAAATGGGTACACTTAATAGGCAGTTGCCCTTACAGGCATGTTTAGAATTTCATACAGATTAATGGAAAACTGCATCCTGAGGAATATTTGGAAGCTAGGAAAATGTAGAAAATATGGAATCTGAGAAATCTGAGGTTAAAAATTAGTAATAGTAGCTACGATACAGGTGTAGGGTTATTTAAATAGTCATGTGATGTTTTCTGTAGTGCCGCTAGAAGAAAATGTATATTATTGAAGTATGTCTATATTAATTTTAAGACAAAAAGCGAAATTGGGGATGGTTGTATGTTTTGGGCTAATTTGCACACGTGTCTCTTTAATATAAACGATTGTTGGAAAGATAAGAAACTCAGAAGTTCATCTCAACAGCTTAATTTCACTGTCAGAAAGATACAAAGCACAGAACAAAAATTAATTAAAAGCTATAGCTACAGAAACCTAGTTTTTGTAATAAAAACCCTAAATGCCCCATTATCGACTAAGAATAAATAAGCACAGGTTTTTAGTAAGCGTTTCCCGTTCATTTAAACAGAATTACAGCAATTACGGCATCATGAAAATAATTCTCGTACCTAATTTTATAAAGGCATTTCTGTAAAATTTTACACAAACCATTAACATTTATTGGTCTGCAGTTTCATTTTCAATGTCGGAAACAGCACCGCAAGTCTTCAAGCAATGGATTTCAAAATTCCTTGAGATCGATGTAGAAAAACGTAAGCATGAGAATATCCCAATATTTTCATATATAATCTTAGTCTGTGTAGCCTAGCTAATTAAGCGCTGGCATTATAAGTTTAAGTTAGAGTGGTGATTTTGAGATTGGTTAAAATAACAGCTTCGTGTTAGCAGATTTACACACATGTAAAAGAAATCTTACGAGAGTAAATTCCTGCTTTCCAGCAGTACTGATTGCCATCTGATATGATTATTAACAATTGGTACCGCCAATAATTTAATTAATAATCCCTCCCCCAAGTATTACTATTAGCTCAAGAAGGAAGCCTTTACACCAGCACAAAAATATCATGCTACTGCATTGAAACTGCCAAAAGATAAATCTCGTAACAAAATCCAGTACTCCGAGTTTGCAAAGCTATACCTATAAGTTTCAAATAAATAATATTATAATCAAGATGAAATGCATTAGACGGACTTGTTTAATGATTCAGACATGTTTTAAGCTAAATCTCAATATAAAGTCGTATCATGTGATGAAGAAAGTTTTCACACTAGCAAATTTGTGCTTTACTTTGGAAAACTGAAAACATCCATTTTCTCTTCTTTCGGCTCTCCTCAACATACTAATTTGTGTTCGGCATAATGTTGCTAGAGGGGCTGATTTTACAAGGCTTTTGAAACTACCATAATATAGTATTAATACAAACATGAATTATTAAACTCACTTGTTTCACACAAGGCTGACAAAAAATTATTTCCCCATCTGTGCTGAGCGATGGACCACCATCAACTGACTCGTATTTTTCCCGGTAAATCACTAGAGGCTCTCATATACAATGAGGTACGTACCTTTTGTGGCGACTCTGTAAGTACGATACTTAAGGTATTACTCGACAAAGCGTTGAGGCGTATCGACCTTCAGATGACCAGCGCTGCTATCGTTTCTTATCAGGTCTTTTCTGGTCGATTAGAGGAGTGAAATATTAGTAAGTTGATGTACAGTAAGCTACGAAACACAAATAGAGTGATTGGAAGCTGTGTGTGTCTATATATGTTTCCTCGCGCCTGGCGATGTTGACACTTTGCTATCGAGAAGACATGATTACATCTGAATGGAGTGTACATACACTGAACTCGCCGTGTATGTGCGATAAGCCCGGGTAAACATCTCTGTGTTGCGAATTTTTTCCAATACGCCTTCTTGCTTTGCCATGTAGTAGTATAACCGGTATGTTTACCAGGAAAAAAACTAGTGAGTTGGAGAATTTAATGTCATGACGGCACGTTGGCCATGGTAGCTCGATGGTTAAGAGCGACCGGACGGAGACTGGAAGATCGGTGGTTCAAATCCCAGCCATGGCATTGAATTTTTCAGTCTGACTCTATCTAAATCTTAGCCTACACTCGGCTAGTGCGGAAGAACGATTAAATTTCCATTAATTAACCAAAATAGTAGTTAAACTATAAAGACTGGGACTTAAGTACTTACAGCACAGTAAGTCACCACAAAAGCTGCATATCTCATTGTTTATAAGAACTCCTAGTGGTTTAATGGAAAAAAATTACGGGTCAGTAGGAGTGAGTGAGTGTGTGGTGTTTAAGGGCCCGTCGACAGCAAGGTCATTTGGGCCCGCGGGTCAGTAGGAGAATTGAATATCATTTGGGCATGTTGGCTATGGTAGATCAATGGTTAAGGGCAACCTGACGGAGACCGGGAGATATGTGGTTCAAATCCTGGCTATGGCATTGAAGTTTTTAATCTGACGCTATTTATTTCCCTATATTTATTTTAATCAAGATAAACCTTCACAGAAGCAGCTCCGTTACATTTTTTTTTATAAAAGCAAAGGGAATAATGATGAACAAATTAAATTTCACTTTCTATGCAGTCATGGAAAACAACTAAATATTGAAGAAGTCTAGGTGGTTTATGGTACAAAAAGCGTTATTTGAAATAAATTATATTTTAAAGGGATCTAACTAGGTTTTCGTTTATTGTTTACGTTGGGTAGTTATAGAAGACTATGCAGACTAAATCACTTCTAAATGAAGGGACATCTATGACTGATATATATTTTATTTATCATCTAAAGGTACTTATTTAGTATATGGTATTTTAATTAAAATTATTATAGCCATTTTCTGTCACAAAATGTTTTCTGTAAAGGGTAGTCGAGATGGGGTGGATTTTCTTGAAAATCTTGGTATTGTAACTTTTGAAGATACTGTTTGATATTTATCCGAATTTTTTTTTACTTTTGCGCTATGCTGTTCGTACACACGTGAACGTTTTTTATAATAATGTCTTTTTATATATTCATGGGATCTCAAAACATGATAACATATCGGTACTGAAGTACGTCCTTATGCCTACTGTGGACTAGGTAGAGAAAGTAAAAAATATAAATGAACGTGGGTGGAACCGTATCAGAAGCGTTTTTTTTTTTTTTTTTTTTTTTCCGCTGTCATATTTGAACAATGTTATTGCGGATATGTTTTTGCTTGCATTGTGTATACAAGGTTAAGGGCATGAACGAGTGCCTTGCGAATCAAGTTTGGTTGGCTGGATTAGCAAGCCAGATGAACTTAAACTTTCGTGGGATGATTCAGAAAATGTGGGGACACGAGAAGACCTTCAGTGCTTAGCGGTATAATATAACATGCTAACAGAAACACTGACAAGATTAACTTGCGGCTGCTTGCTAATTCCGTATGCAACTCTTTTTTTCAGTAAACTGGAAAACCACAGATACCAAGATCGCCCCGCCTACTTTTCATGAAACTGGTGGTGAAGTGACCTACAAGAGTCATGATCGCGTACAATTAATAATTTATGACAGCCACAGAGGAAAGCCAACCGCAGACCTTATCGTCGGCGACTTGCACAATGTTTTTGTACAATTCTTGTGGTTTAATGTGCTGTAAAAGTTCTACCTCAACCGACAAGTATAAATGATTTAGAACTACCCACCTCGTTGTACCCAAGTTGTATGAATGCCCAGGTTTTATCGTTTGTAATTTGGTTTACTGAACATTTCGAACATGACAGTCTGCAAACTTCAAGAGCAATGATAACCTAGAAAATTATAGATGAAGGTTGCCGCTAGTTGCATAAGGAGTTATGGGCTAATTATGACGTAGCTGATTCGTTAATGAATCCAACCATTTCCTCTGTCCTCTTTCTCGACTGTCTGGTCGTTACCGGCGAGGCCCCATTCACAATGGCGTGAGCTAAGACCGTTCACCGTAGGCGTAATGTAAGAGCTTGGCACCAGCTTCTAGAGTTTACCCATTGCCAGATCTTCAGTGTAACGCCAGTTTCAGTTTGAATATCATAAATTCATCTGGCTCTCTCGTATTTCCTATCTTTTCTTGAGGTATTAGCCATATTTTTATCTTCAATGCAATATTTTACCACTATGGGTTTATACTGGTCGCCAAACTAGAATGTGATTGACAGTAACCACATGGAAAAGCGCTGTAAATAAACGGGAGGGGATGAGTACGTCATAACGGTAGTCATAGTAACCATTAGAAGGACCAATTAGAGTCGAGCCGTTTCCATGACAACGTTAGATGCTAAACCCTGGTTGCCGATATTCTAATACGTGCTTAGCATGACCTGCGGGCAAGCGAGTTACGCAAACTCTACAGTAAACACAATACCTTGGCTTTTGTTTCTCTTTTGATAACGCTGCGTAAACAGAAGGGGAGTCTAGGTGCCTGATAGGACTTCGCGTGCTGTAGGTATCAGTACGGGCATTAAGGTTAAGATTGGGAAAGAAAAGTATTTTAAAGACGAAAGTTAAGACATTGGGTTATAAATTAGAAACTTCCGGAAAAAATTATGTAAGCGGTACTTTCCCACTTCAATAAACATCAAAATGTCACAGGTATGCCTCTTTTGTTACGATGATCTTTACATTGATGTGTTCTTGCATGTTCTAGCGTTTGCCTGTAAATACACGACTGTACTATTGTCTTTGTTATTATAATAACAATAATAATAAATAATAAAACACCCATTGCAGTCGCAACTAAATCACCTTCGCACGCATAATCCTATCGCGCTCTCCACGTGGCAGCAATAAGTGGCAACGTCGCCTCTCTCTCCGTACGAAATGTCAATCACTTTCTAGATTGGCGACCAGTATAGTATTATGTTTACGTGATCATCAAGGACTTACTGTTCCTGAGTTGTCGTGGTCAGTAAGGGAGTGAGAGAGGCAAGTCAAAACAAACTATAATGAATGCGACGCAACACTCGAAAAAAAGAGTTTCTTTTTACTTATAAAATCGAACGGAAGCGCATCAGTATTACTGTCAGGAAAATTATGTAATTATAATGATAATATTTTTTCTCCCATTCTCGTCAATGCTGGTGTTAGGAGGCGCTTCGGTTGCCTCCGAGCGAGGGAGCCGAAGCATCTGACTTGAGAGATGAAATAAAGAATGAGGGTTCGGCACAACGCCTGAGATGAAAGATTGATGGAGCAATTGGTGAAATGATGGTGGGGGAAACCGGAGGACCTGTAGGAAATCCACCCCAGCGCCATGTTGTCCAACACAAATCCCACTTTGTGGTCGCCTGGAATCGAACCCGGGCCGCCTAGGTGAGAGTCAATCGGTCTAACTACTCAGCCATAGCGCGGCCATAATGATAATAATAGTAAAAATAAGTTTACGTATTCTTAGATTATTTTTTAAAGAATATTACTTAGTTTTATTTTTATATTTAACATTGTGCATTGTAAAACAGTAAGGTGCTCTCAAATATTGTTATTTTTCCATGGCATAGAGCTCCTTGTCATTCTGAGGTTTTATTAATTTTAAGAACACTTACAGTTTTTTTTAAAGTCGGTCCAGTTATATATCAAATTAATGTAAAACAGAAACGTTTATGTTAATTAATCATAGTGTGCATTAAAGATGCATTTATTTCCATGATAGTTATGCAACTTGAATAACCACTGTTTAGTGTGCATATTGTATTATGCATAATTTGTAAGCAGTATTTAATTAAAATTTTCGGCACGCATGAGTTGTACTTTCTACTCATAGAAGTTCTGAATGAAATTGTACATAAAACTTGGATGATACTTATTTTGGCACATGTTGTAATATGTGCTATGATTAGGGGTAAGTCAGAAAAAAAAGCATAATAAACTTGAATTTATAGTATGATGTGGTAAAAAAGTTTTGACCTTAACAGCAAGTAGAAACAACGCATATTATACTTATATAACCAGTCATTTGCCTTCACTCACTGAAGCGGTTCGCGTGAAACATCCCTATGACGTGAACCGTTAAACAAGAAAATGCCTTTTTTTTTCTACAGGAACGCATATGAAGCAGAACCCCAACGTATTAGTTGCCACGTTTGGAACGATTCGGCTCAACGAAAGGAACGAGTGTGATTAAGCTCCAAATGAAATGAACGAATATAGCATACAGGTTTTAGGGCTATAAACACAGATAGTTTGATAACTGGTACCTTAATATGTGTTTACTAGGGTTTTAGTCTCCAACAGCTCTCCTACAAAAACGTAATTAAACTTTGGATACGGTTGTTTCTTTGCACTTTGACTGGAAAATAGATGCGCACAAACTTTCACTCTATCTCCCACTGCTGGTCATTCACAAATTCAGTAGTGCAAGAGATTGGTGCCTTTCTCCAATACGGCATCCTCAGTTTCGACGTAACCTTAATTACCAAGCTACACTAGTTTGATAGCCTTTACGTAATCTAAATGAAATCTCTAATGACTGTAACTCTGCGTAACTACATTACGCATTAATTTACAATAGGCCCGGGGAACATTACTCTGAAGGTGTGAACAGGATAGTCTCCTCCTCCTTACTAGTAAAGTTTGTTTAGTTAACGCGTGTGCACGTCGGCAGCTGCCTTTGACGAACTCTTATAATCGCTTTACAACACTGAACCTACTTCACCCAGACCTTTCTGGAAGGTTGCCACCTTTCTCGATACGTCATGGGTATCGTACGAGGTTTCGTCTAAATAAATTATCTTATGTCCAATACTGCAAACCTTCCTTAGTTTTGACGATATATATACAGCCAAGCTACAATTCTACTGGGTTCCATAATAACCCTTATCTTATTCAAAGTGTGGTATTTGAAACCCAACTCCTTTAGGAGACCGCGCAAAGTGCAGCGTCCGTAAGCAAAATCACAAATTTCTTGCAAATGTGCAACCAATTCGTCTAAGGTGGGCGCTCTCCCTTTTGCATTGAATATATAAATTTCTCGACGAATTAAATCGCATGTGAAATTATCTACTTTAGAGAAACGTTTCCTCTTGTTTTCACACTTGACCGGCGTCTTTGGTATTCCTTTCGTCACAATATTTCTTACTGTATTTCTGTGAATATCTAGAATTTATCATCAGGTTCTTTGCACGACCCCTTACCAAGATTATTTGTCAGCACATATTTATATGTGTTCAAAACAAGCGCTTGGATTTGCTTAGAAACAGTTCCCGTTATAACTTTGTTTTTCGAGGCTTTTACAGTAATATAACTCGGCCCAGTTATTCACACTATTGTCATCACTTTGATTATTTTCACTTGACTGAAAGTAATCTACTACTTCATTTGCATTTCCCTCCCACGGTCTCTACATCGTCACACACAACGAATTTCTGCACGTAATGAAACATATCAACTGGAAGTTGGAACTTTGGCAACTGAGACTCCACATGGAGTAGACATGCGACTGTCACTTCGAGAAAATCAGGGTTGCTATTGGTCCTCAACGACAGGGTTCCATTTCTGAAGTGTGGAGATAGATTTATGACGGTCATTAGTGGGTGGGAGGCTCAGGTTCCTTTGAGTCCAAACTGCACACGCGTTAACTAAACAGACTCTATACCTTCTTCATAGAGGTTTGCCGCCTGTGTCTTCAACCAGTTGGAAACATTTTCTTTCAGCTCTTCGTCATTGTTGAAGTGTTGACCGCCAAGGAAAGATTTGAGATGCAAAAACAGATGAAAGTCGCTAGGACCGAGGTCAGGGCTGTGCGGGGGGGGGTGGTCAAACGCGTCCCAGCCAAATCCCTGTAGGATGTTTTTAGTCGCATTTGCCGTGTGTGGTCATGCGTTGTCGTGAAGAAACACAACACCTTTTGGCATCGCAAATTTTCCGATAAATTTCAATTGGTTTCACTTTCCTAGTATTCAGAAAACGAATCACGGATCTGATTTCACAAGCGGCGGTATTTTCAATCAACACCGACATTGTAAAAAAGGACAACAAAGCGTACGTGGCTGACAGCGATCTCACAATGGCTCACATTTCTTCTCCTTGATAGAGAGCGTCTACCGCGTATGTGCGGAGCTGTAATCGCAGCGCTGCAGCGGAGATAAATTGAAACACAACTTACTTTCTGGACGCCCCTAGTATATATAATCACTGTTTCTCTATGTAACCGTGCATCATTCACCTACCATGTGATAAGCTAATATTTAAGAAATAAAATAGGCAGTATCATTTTATTCATAAGTCTGGAGTGCAAACTAGGTCTGATTCCATCAAAAGCATTTTTGACTTTCGAAAAGGTAGAGGAAACCTGAGAAACAAAATCCTTGTAATCACCTGCATACGGTGCAGTGAACAGTTACCTCACTTTTTCACGGTAACTTCTGTTAGCTCGCGTGCCAGTGACAAACATCTGAATTCGATACGTGGCCAACATTACTTATGAGATGACACTGATGATACATGAGATGAAGATGGAGCACCGGTGGAATGAGATGGCGGGGGAAACCGGAGATCCCGGAGAAAACCGGCCCCAGCGCCGTGTTGTCCATCACAAATCTCTCTTTGCGAGATCCAAACCGGTCCGCCTTGGTGAGAGCCAAGCGGTCTAACCACTGAGTCACGGCGCGGCCAAATTACGTACCAGACGTTTGTAATTTAACTGTAATACAATACACAAGTTTATGTCTTCCTTAAATAAACATTCCGTATTAATGTAATTGGAGAATGGGTCGACGTGTTCACTCACATGATGTACATACAGATCGTTCTTTTGTCTACATCTTGTTATTAATTCATAAAAGTGTTCGCTTGTCACAAGCGAGAGCTGTAAGCATTACATCAGCTAGACATTTCAGCTAGCGGTATTGAGGGCTGTTTATCATAACAACCCTCACCAAGTTCTCTTCGTCAAAGAGTGCGTTACAATAAACATTCGTAAATTATTAATAAATTTCCAGGCCTATTACTGAAGTAGTTTTTAAACAGTGAAAACTTTCGACGTCATACGATGTCAGAGGTGCAAATGTAAAGAAGTCCATTCTGTCGTGTAGCGCATTTTCTTTCTTACTAATTTTCAAACTTTCAACTACTATTTTTATTTACAACATTCTGGAATTTAACTTTCTCCTCTTCGATACCTGGCACTAGAGGTATCCTATTAATTGAATTAGCTAAGTCTTCTATTAGCTTATGCCCTTGAGCATTTCCAAATCCGATTTTTCTAATTGTTTAATAGTTTTGGGTAACACTACAAAATTGTTGGATATGAACTGAAGATTTTCAGATAGGTCATACGATATCAGAGACTTTGCAGTTACAACTACAGAGGAATCTGCATCATATAGAGCACTAATAACATTTAAAATGCCATTGTAATGCACCGCATAATACGTGAAAGCCTTTATCAAAGTACCCCATCTTGTAATTATTGACTTTGGTGGAGAGGAATCGGTGGTGCCATATTACGAAATATTGAATGTCTCGCATAGACTTTGAGAAATATTTCCTTATCTGAAGATATAAACTTGTCCGCATCACTGAATACTTCATGTATAGTTTCAGTCACTCTGTGCAGTCCATGTGCAACACAAGACGTTATATGAATTATGAAAGGGTAGAGACAGTCTGAAAAATTCAATGCCTTAGCCGGGATTTGAACCACGGATCTTCTGGTCTCCATCCATCCGCTCCAAACCATTGAGCTACTATGGCCAACGTGCCAA
The DNA here is from genome assembly GCA_030765055.1 of Mantis religiosa. Taxonomy (NCBI): domain Eukaryota; kingdom Metazoa; phylum Arthropoda; class Insecta; order Mantodea; family Mantidae; genus Mantis; species Mantis religiosa. The sequence continues at coordinate 429,340,394 of CM060950.1, read as the reverse complement.
CATGAAATCGAACACCCCTAAGCTTTGCCTTTAATGACGGGAGTAAAAAAAAAAGAAGTCGCAGGGTGCAAGATCGGGGCTATAAGGTGGATGTGCTACACAGGTAATGTTGAATCGAACCAGAAACTGCATGACTTGATTTGCGACGTAAGGCCGTGCATTGGCATGAAGTCGCCACCCAGTCCGCGAAAGCTCTGGTCGTTTCTTTGCAATGTGCTTCCTCAGTGTAGCCAATACTGACGTGTAGTATGCTGCAGTAACAGTAGTGTGAAGGGGAACTACATCCTGGTAAATCATTCCATTACAGTCAAAAAATGTGATCACCATCACTTTCCCTGCAGATGGAACAACTTTTGCCTTTTTTGGTGTTGGAGAACCCGTCGATTTCCACACTGTGCTGGCTTGTTTTTCTTCAGGATCATGATGATGCAGCCATGACTCATCACCTTGATAATCGATTTAAAAAATGCATCCCATCCATCAGCAAAGAGTTGCAGCACCTCACGGCTTATCTCCATTCGCACGGCCTTTTGTTCGGGAGTCAACAGACGTGGCACCCAACGAGCCCAAACTCGGGTCATATGGAGATGGACGTGCATAATTGTACACACACTGCCATATGAAATTGTCAACACTTGACTGAGGTTACGTAATGTTATACGCCGATTCTCTCGGATAATCATAGCAGCTGTGTTGAAGTTGACTTCAGTCACAGCAGAGCCGAAACACCAGGCCCACCTTGCTTAACACTGACAAGTCAGCCTTCTTTGAAGTCCTTGAACCACCTAAGCACTGTTGCATAAGGTAGTACATCTTCACTGAACCCTTCAGCTTCTCATAAGTTTCGGTGGCTGTATGGTTTAAACGAAAACAGAATTTGATGGCACTGTACTGCTCCTCTGATATCACCTCCATTGTTTGGTATGTGAAGTGCACGAAGGGTCTACAAAATAGAGCATTACTACCAACCTACCAATACGAGAGTGCTACCAGCTTCCAACATTATACGTAGAAACCCCCCTCTTTTCAAATATTTATGTTATAGGTACGAAACTAACAAGGAAGCTACAGGAAAAAATAAATCTCAGTCTTTGTTGATCAGCTTTCGAATTTTTGCACAAGTACCTTAAATATATGAGGAAGCTGTTATGTTTATATGTTATGTTTATATTACGTTATTATACTAGGTTATGTTTATATTTCAAATTACAGGATTCAGTTCGACAGTATGTATACACTCGGTCCATTTCATTGAAAATATTTATTATATCTGCTGTTTGTGCCCTTATATAAACGTGAGATAAGTTTATATGTAAGTACAACAAAAGTATTAGCATGTCTTCACAAGTACGTAAAATAAGTAGAAATGCTGTTTCCTTAAGTGAGATGGTCCCCTCAGCGGCATCTCTCTGTGTCAATGGGTAGACCAAAGCATTGTTCCTCCGTTTGCGCAGTTGGTAAAAGGGAGAGGTAACCTACAAGTATTATACTAGTCGGCCACGATATGAATGCACTTGGCGAGAAGCGTTACTAAACATTTACGTCACAAGTGGGTGGAGTACCTCAGGTACAGTGCGGATAACGCAAACATCAACAATACCGAGATGCTTCCAATGTGACGCGTAGATGTAGTGCAGTTCAACACGGTGTTTCTTTGACCATTTTCTTATGCAGTTAAAATTCTAATAGTATAGTGGCAGTTGCAGTGCTCGCTCTGACGTGTGCTTGTGAAGAGTTTCATTACGGAGGCACCTACGAATACATACATACATACGAGGGCCGTTTTTTTCAACCTCCGATAGGCTATAAATAAAACACAAGTTCATATAAAACAATAATTTTATTACCAAAAGAATAGTACACTTATGGTTACTTTTCGACATAATCACCGAAGAGATTGAGACATTTGTCATATCTGTGGACAAGCTTTTCAATTCCCTCTTTAAAGAAAGTTGCCGCCAGTGAATTCAAGTAGTCCTTGACATTCGTTTGAAGGTCCTCATTGGTTTGAAACTTCTGGAAACTCCGTAGACAAAGCAGTGATGGCGAATCTGCGGTTTTCTTTAACCATTCTGTCAACTCGTTGAACAAGGTCATCTGAAACGACAGATTTGCGTCCTTGACCCCCTTCATCATGCACATCATTACGACCATCTTTAAACTTTCGGCATCATTCACGAACAACACCATCACTCATGAAGTTTTCGCCATACACACGACTCATCCTCCGATGGATTTCTGCAGCACCATGGCCTTCAGCCTGTAGAAAACGAATTACACTTCGCAATTCGCACTTGGCGGGAGCATCAATAATGGCGGCCATGTTTACGTGGCTGTAGCACAACGCCGACTGACGACTGATTGTCAACAATGGCGGAGTGTGTAGTGCGAGAGCTGCGCAGTCGCCGACAGCGCATACCCGCTTTCTGCTGCTCGCGTAGCGTCGGCATGGAGCGATCGGAGGTTGAAAAAAAACAGCCCTCGTACATACATACATACATACATACATACATACATACATACATACATACATACATACATACATACATACATACATACATACATACATACATACATACATACATACATACATACATACATACATACATACATACATACATACATACATACATACATACATACATACATACATACATACATACATACATACATACATACATACATACATACATACATACATACATACATACATACATACATACATACATACATACATACATACATACATACATACATACATACATACATACATACATACATACATACATACATACATACATACATACATACATACATACATACATACATACATACATACATACATACATACATACATACATACATACATACATACATACATACATACATACATACATACATACATACATACATACATACATACATACATACATACATACATACATACATACATACATACATACATACATACATACATACATACATACATACATACATACATACATACATACATACATACATACATACATACATACATACATACATACATACATACATACATACATACATACATACATACATACATACATACATACATACATACATACATACATACATACATACATACATACATACATACATACATACATACATACATACATACATACATACATACATACATACATACATACATACATACATACATACATACATACATACATACATACATACATACATACATACATACATACATACATACATACATACATACATACATACATACATACATACATACATACATACATACATACATACATACATACATACATACATACATACATACATACATACATACATACATACATACATACATACATACATACATACATACATACATACATACATACATACATACATACATACATACATGAGGAGGCCGTGAACCGCACGACTAAATCGAGAAATACAAAGTTATATCTTAATTGGAATGTTTCGTTTGAGTTAACAAGGAGTAATAAACAAGAGATTTCAAGATGGTGGATGAAGTTAGTGAGGGTATTGAGAGTGCCTTTAGAATGCTCTTAAATGTTACGGAGGCTAGTAAAAACTTGCGTCAAGATTTGAAGCAGGATATTGTGAAGTCGGTAAGTAGTTTACGTAGGTAAATATTTTACAAAAATGAAAGGCATCGTGGATCAGAAGGAAAATGAAACCGAAAATTTACAAATGGCAGTGAAGAATTATCAGGAACAGTTGAGTGTTGGCAAGAGAGCGAGAATAGCATCACAAGTGACACCTGGGGTGATAACTTCCGAACGGGTTGTGGAGCGATTTGGGGTGGAAAGGAGTTATGCTTCGGTGTTGACTGGCGCTGCACGTACAGGGGACTCTAAGTGCTTTAAACTGCTTGTTCGGAGCAAGAATAATCAAAGTGTGGAATATATAAAAACATTGGTGAAAACTAAGGTTAATCCTGTAGAGATGAAGGTTGGTGTTCAGTCTGTAAAGGCATTGAGGAACGGACAAGTTCTAATACAATCGAACAATAAAGCTGAAGTAGATACTATTTGCAACAATATTAATAATAAGTGTGGAGAGGAGCTTGAGGCTACCGTCTCGAAGAAAAGAAATCCAAGAATAATTATTTTTAATATACCAGATGAGATAACAACGGAGAATGCTGTGGAGGTTTTAACAGCACAAAATACAGAGCTGGAGAATTTCAGCACAGAGATTCAGCCTAAATTTTCCTTTCATGATAGGAAAAAGAATTTGAATTTGGTTGTTGAAGTCACTTCAACTGTACGGAGGGAAATACTTGACAAAAGATTAAAAATAGGATGGAATATGTGTAACTGGGATGATTATGTCAAGGCTGGGCGTTGCTTCAATTGCTGTAAATATAATCATCGTGCGCAGGACTGTAAAGGACAGCAAACATGTCCAAATTGCGCTGAGAAGCATGCTCTAAAGGAATGTACTGCTAACAGAGCTGCATATAAATGCATTAATTGTGTAACGTATAAAAAATATAACAGAGACAACAAAGTGTCAGAAAATCATTCTGCACTGGATACGAATTGCACCTGTTATCAAGCAACACTTAGGCGGCTAAAAGACAATACCGACTACTAAAATGGATAGATACAGATTAACATGTTTTCAGGTTAACTTGAAACATTCAAGGATTGCGACTGCTAATTTGGTACAGCTTGTGAATGAAAAAGCTATAGATATAGTATTTATTCATGAGCCCTACTTGATTAACAATAAACCAGCAGGTGTACCATTACATTTTAGAATATATACAGTTGGTACTACGGGTAAACGAGCAGCAATATTTATAAATAACAAAAATATTGACGTAACTACCATTGGTCAGCTTTCCGACAGTGATTGTGTCGTTATACAGGTTGTATATAATAAGAAAACATTTTTTGCAGCTTGTATGTACTTTGATGGGCACTTGAATATAGAAGATGACATTAACAAGATTGAAAATATTCTCCAGCATATTAAAGGAAAGGGTCTGATAATACTAGCAGATAGTAACGCCAGAAACAAACTTTGGCATGATATAATAACTAATCAGCGTGGTAGAATATTTGAAGAATTCATTACAGCAACAAATTTACATATCATGAATGAAAACAACGGCTTGCCAACTTTTGAATCCCAAACTGGAAGGAGTTGGGTCGATTTGACTATCGTTAATGACAAACTCCTTAGAGATGTAAGGGAATGGACCGTTGGAGAGCAAGAAAGCTGCTCTGATCATAAGATAATATCGTTCATAATAGGAAATGCAATCAAAACCCAAACTCGTACATTAAAGGGAATTAAATATATAACTAGACCAGAAAATTATAAGACATTTGAGGAAACGTTGCCACGAAAGCTGACCAAAAATTTTAATTGTCTGGGCAATGGACAGAGTGTGGATGAACAGCTCGCCCATAAAGTAAAAGAAAATAACGTTGAATATACAATTGAAATGTTCTACAATAGTATGGAAGCTGCATGCAGGGAAGCGTTTAGAGTAAGCAGGGGTAAGAAGCAGGCAATTAGAGGCAAATCAGTTCCCTGGTGGACCATTGAACTAACCATATTGAGGAAAAAGGTAAATGCATTAAGACGACGATATCAACGAACTATTAATAATGAGCAGTTAAGAGAAGAAAGAAGGAATCAGTACTTGGAAGGTAATCGGCAATACCGAAGGAAAATAAATGACGAAAAGTTTAAATCCTGGAGGGAATTTTGTAATGTAACTGATGGGACTAATCCTTGGACTGTAGTCTATAAGATCGCAGCCAATAAAATAAGATATCAGAATTCACTTACTACATTGCAAAGAGAAGATGGAACCTACACTGAAGATATACCAAGCACATTAAAGTATATGCTGGAGAACTTCATTCCGGAGCATAGGGTACAAGATGATACTGAACGACAAAAAGACCTAATGAGGCTTGCAGAGGAAGTAATTAGTACCCCAGATGACAAGGAATTTACACCTAATGAAATTTGGGTTGTATTAAAAAATTTCAATCCAAAAAAGTCACCGGGAGAAGATGGAATATCTAGTGATATTCTGTTAAATGTTTTTAAAATGTTCCCATATTTCTTTACAGCAATATATAATCAATGTCTTATGGAAGGAATTTTTCCAGAAAGATGGAAGCGTTCATCTATAGTTCCTATAGTAAAGCCAGGCAAAGAAGATAGTGTAACGATAACAAAATATCGACCAATCAGCTTGTTGAACATATGCGGTAAAGTTTTAGAAAAGTTAATGATAAATAGGATTGAATATCATATTAACACGAGAAACCTTTACAGTACAAGACAATTTGGATTTAAAGCTCAGAAAAGCACGACAGATGCAGCAATGGCGCTGAAGGTATTCATTGAAGATGAGCTAAAATCTTTTGGTTATGTTGTTTTGGTGAGTTTGGACGTGAAAGGAGCTTTTGATGCATGTTGGTGGCCTAGTGTCTTAAATAACTTAAGAGAGATGCAGTGCCCAAGAAATTTGTACCAACTTACAAAGGATTATTTTAAAAATAGGAAAGCAACTCTCTCTACGAATGCATTCAGGACTGAAGTACGGGTCCAGCGAGGCTGTCCGCAAGGATCTTGTTGTGGGCCTGGACTTTGGAATATACTATATAACTCTTTGCTAAAATTGGAATTTACAACGCGGACAGAGGTAATAGCATTTGCTGATGATTTACTTGGCATGACAAAAGGAAAAAGTATATTAGATGCTGAAAATTTTTCAAATCAGGACATAAAGAAAATTGAGTTATGGGCTAAAGAAAATAAAATCCAGTTTAACGACTCAAAATCAAAAGTTTTGGTAATATCAAAGAAGAAAACTAATCATAATGAAGCAATCAGCATATATCTGAGCAATAAAACTCTGGAACAAGTGGATGTTATTAAATATCTTGGTATTTATATTAATAGGAAGTTTAGCTTTGATCACCACATAGATCAAGTACATGACAAAGCGCTACGACTTCTGCATAATCTTTCCAAGTGCGCAAAACTCACTTGGGGACTGGGAAATAAAGCGCTAGAAACTATTTATAAAGGCGCAATAGAACCTATTTTAACTTATGGTGCTCCTGTGTGCGGATTTGCCCTAGAAAAGCAGAAGAACATTAAAAAAAATTCCAGAGGATTCAGAGATTGTTCAATATAAAAATGACGAAGGCATATAGGACAATTTCTTATGATGCATCTTGTGTTATTGCCGGCATCCAGCCAATTGGTATAACAATACAAGGCAAAATAAAACTGTATAATGATATACACAGTGAACGTGACTATGATGCACCCCTACCACCAAGCGTCTGGAACCATCCAGCAGAACGACCTCATATAAAAGCAGTTGAGGATGATGGGGCATACGTCTTTCAAATTTTTACGGATGGGAGTAAATCAGATGAAAAAGTCGGGGCTGCTGTAGTTCTGTACAAGCACAATATTGTAATTCGACAACTGCAATTCAGGCTGGATGGAAGGTGTTCAAACAATCAGGCCGAACAACTGGCTATTTTGAAAGCACTTGAAGAGCTACAAAACATGGCAAATACGCTGAACAAAGAGAAGACTGTAGCCATATTTACAGATAGTCAAGTGGCACTATCCACCTTACAAAACAACAATAAACACAATTATATTCCTGAGGAGACACTTAATAGACTAGGAACTTTAGAAAGAAATCAGTGGACAATACACTTTAGTTGGGTGAAAGCACATGCAGGTGTTACTGGTAACGTGCTAGCAGATATATTAGCAAAATCAGCTGCTGAAGACATCGAAATAAAGACTATTTACAACAAGGTACCAAAATCTACTTTTAAAACTGAAATAGAGAGGGCAGGACATCTACAGTGGCAACAGAGATGGAGCAGTACAAGTAAAGGAGCCCTTACCAAATCATTCTTCCCCTTGATAAAGGATCGTCTTAAGACAAAACTACCATTAACAGCGACATTCACTGCAATGGTATCAGGACATGGAAAAACGAAAGCTTACTTGTATAGATTTCATATCATAGATGATCCCCAATGCACGTGCAATAGCCCACAGCAGACCGCAAACCACCTCATTTATGAATGTAGAGACACAAGGCATCAGAGGGACAAGTTGATTGAAGAAGTACACAAGAATGGAGGAAATTGGCCAGTGTCAAACCAAAACCTTATAAATAAACATTTGAAAGCTTTTTGTATATATGTTAATTCAATTGACTTGTAAAAAATTTTTTAAAACAATACGTGAATTGAACATTTACATTCTAATATTTAAAAAATTGTTGTACAATAATATCAAAATGTGATTGTAAAGATATGTAAATATGTATAACTTGTGAAATCAACTGCTAAAAGATCTAATGTAATATTAACATGTAAATATGTACAATTTGTAAAATCAAATGTTGGAAAAATGTAATGTAATGCATGTAATACTACTATGTAGTGGGGCATGCTGATTGTTATCAATAAAGAAAAAAAATACATACATACATATATACATACATACATACATACATACATACATACATACATACATACATACATACATACATACATACATACATACATACATACATACATACATACATACATACATACATACATACATACATACATACATACATACATACATACATACATACATACATACATACATACATACATACATACATACATACATACATACATACATACATACATACATACATACATACATACATACATACATACATACATACATACATACATACATACATACATACATACATACATACATACATACATACATACATACATACATACATACATACATACATATACACGTACTGTCACCCGAACCTCGAAACTCCCTATAGAACTGGCCGGCAGCAGCAGGAGACGGTAGGCGTTCTCCACGCCCACTCATTTGTCTTATGCGGTAACGAGGGTTGGCTGGAAAAACATCACTGTGCCGGCTCTTTCCGTTCCACGTGAGTTCTCGAACTTACGGGATATTTCATCTAATACAGAACCTTCTAGATTGGGCCAGTTGGCCCTATATAAGCAACACGTCGACCTGGAGGACGAGAAGACTGTGTAGGTGCGTCGGAGAAGTTTACGTAATTGCGAGTGCAAGAGGAACTGTAACGGACGAACTGGTGAATCGTAATTGTGTGCATTATGTAATCCTGTGTAATTGGCAAGTGTTCAACAGTAAGTCGGTGGAAATAAAGAACATTTTTGAGTGGTGCAATTGGACTTTTCATTTCACGAACCCACAAAGTCACACTGATGTCATGAAGCGGGACGACATCACCGAACATTACAACTATGGACGCGGCATTAGTAAAGATTGTGGAGAAGATGATGGAAATGAAGGCCGAATTGACCTCGGAAATGAAAGCGGTAAATAATAGCCTGGCTGCGGAACTGACAGAAATGAAGACGGCGAATGACAACCTCGCTGCAAAAACAGAAGCGGCAAATAACAGCCTGGCCGCGAAGCTGGAGACTACAAATAACAACCTGGCCGCGGAACTGAAACAAATGAAGACGGCTAACGACAACATCACCGAGAAGATGGAAGAAATGAAGGCCGAGTTAACCACAGAAGTGAGAGCAGCGAACGGCAGTCTGGCCACGGAAATGAAGGCGGCCAACGAGTCTCTCGCCGCAAGGTTTGAAGAACAGTTGGCCGGCGTAGAAGAGGACGTCACAGAATTAGGCGAGCGCGTCGAAGATCTGGCGAGCCGCGTTAATGAGCTGGAAGGAAAGGCCGACAGCAGCGTCAAGTCCCTGAACGCCATGGTGGAGGACGTCGTCGGCAGGAGGTTGAAGGATTTGAAGGCCGACGCGCCGGGACGCGACACAACATCTGCGCGCGTCAAACCTCCCAAGTATGAAGGCGCGTCAACGTTTGAAGTCTTCCGCCGCCAGTTCGACACAGTGGCCAAGCACAACAAATGGTAACCAGAAGAGAAGGCCACACAGTTAATAGCCAGCGTCCAGGAACGGGCCGCGGCAGTCCTGAACGCGGTACAGGCAACGGCGGCACCCCAGGCTATCTGGGAGGCCCTGGAGAATCGTTTTGGGAACCACCGCTTAGCCGCAGCTTACCGCAGCCAGCTGAAGGCAAGGTCAGAGCAGCCAGGGGAGACGCTGCAGGAGTTCGCCCTGGCAGTTGAACATCTGGCTAGCAAGGCCCTAGTCGACCTCCCACCAGAATTCGTGTCCCGGGAAGCTGCCTACACCTTCATTGACGGGGTATGGGGCACGGAGATTCGTCAGCGCCTAATGCTCGGCGATTATAAAACAATCCACGAGGAGCTAACGGCAGCATTAAGGATGGAGGCGGCCAAGGTAACAGCTATCCCGACGTCGAGAGCGAGGAGTGTGCGCTACACCGGAGACAGAACACCAGCCGAGGGACGCCGGCGAACACCTAATGACCTGTGTTGGGGATGTGGACAGCCGGATCACCTAGAGAGAGATTGCCGACCCCAGGAAGGGCAACCGGAAAAACGAGCAAGGCCCGGCGTGGCGAGGAGCACGTCGGCGCCGTCCACACCATATCCTCGAGTGACACTGCGCGCCGTCAGCCAGCGGATGGATGACAGCCTCATCGCGGACGACTGGGTAAGAGGAAACCCGTGCCGCGTGCTGGTGGACACCGGGGCGGCCGTGAACATCATCAGACCTGACGTGGCGAAGGGTTTGCCGACGAGGAAGCCGGGCCGACCATACCAGCTTGTGACGGCATCGGGCGACACCTTGCCTGTGGAGCAGGAGGCCCTGCTGAAGCTGACCTTGGGAAGGAGTACCGTACGTCTGTGGGTGTTCGTCGCGAAAGTGGTTGAGGAGGTGATACTGGGATTGGATGCCCTCAGGAGCCACGAGGCGACGGTCGACGTTGGCAAGAAGGTCCTGCGGCTCAACGGGGAAGAGGTTATACTTCGGCAACCAGAGGAGCGCCTTGGCATTTGCAGGGTCGTATTGAGCGAAGGCGTGGTTGTCGCCGCGAGGAGCGAGGTGGTGGTGACGGCGCGACTGGAAGGCCAGAGAACCAGGTACATGATGCTGGACCAGAAGACGCCTGTACACGGACTGTGTGTAGCCAGGGCATTGCTGCCGTGCCGAGAGGAGGTGCCAGAGAGACTACATGCGACCAAATTGAAGCTGAACGCGAAGAAGTACCAGCTCTTCCGCAAGGAAGTGAACTACTTAGGCCACATAGTCTCAGCAACCGGAGTGGCCACAGACCCGGAGAAGACAAAGGCTGTGAGAGATTGGTCTCGCTCAAAGGATAAGAAAGACTTGCGCAGTTTCCTGGGGCTGTGCAGTTATTACCGCCGCTTCATAAAGGGGTTCTCTAACATCGCAAAACGCCTCACCCGCCTGACAGGGGAACACCGGCCTTATGCGTGGACAGAGGACGCCGAAAACGATTTCCAGCACCTAAAGGAGACCCTGTGCAGTGCTCCAATTTTGGGTTTCCAACAACCAGGTGGCGCCTTCATTGTGGACACCGACGCAAGTGACCATTGCATTGGAGGTGTCCTACCGCAGGTCCAGGACGGCCATGAGCGGGTGATAGCCTACTACAGCAAGACGCTATCCAAGGCAGAGAAGAACTACTGCGTCACCCGACGAGAATTATTGGCGGTAGTAAAGACCTTGGAGCTCTTCCACAAGTACCTCTACGGTCAGTCATTCCACCTGAGGACTGACCATTCCGCCCTAACCTGGCTATTGAGCTTTAAGAACCTGGAAGGCCAGACAGCACGTTGGGTCCAGAGGCTGCAGGAGTACGATTTCACTTCGGAACATGTAGTGGGAAGAGCCACGGTAACGCAGACGCCACATCCCGAAGACCCTGTCCTGAAGAGTGCGGCCAGTGCATAACGGTGGAAGAGAAGGAGCGTGCTGCAGCAGCCCGAGTAGTTGTGGCAGTGCCTGCGGACGGCTGGGATAGCGCAGTCCTGAGGAGGAAGCAGCTGGCGGACGCACACTTGGCGCCACTCTTGAGGGAAGTGGAGTCAGGTACGAGACCAACCTGGGAGGACATCGCACCGAGGACCGCCACCTAGAAGTCGTACTGGGCCCAAGGGACTCGTTGAGGACCAGAGAGGGCGTGCTGTTCCGGGAATGGCAATCACCCGATGGGAAGACACAGAGAGAACAGTTGGTACCTCCCCGGAGAAAGGTCCCGGAAGTCTTGGAAGAAGTGCACGCCGGTACTTTAGGACAACTGGGAGCGAACCGAACGATTGACTAACTACGGCAGCGCTACTACTGGCTGAGGCTCCGAGCAGACCCTGAGAGATGGTGCCGTCAGTGTCACGTATGCGCGGCAAGTCATGGCCCCCAGACTGAGAGCCGGGGTCGCATGCAGCAGTACAACGCCAGAGCGCCATTCGAACGGATCGCCGTTGACATTGCTGGACCGTTCCCAGTTTCCGACCGAGGCAACAAGTACCTAATGGTGGTCGTGGACTACTTCACCAAGTGGCCGTAGGTGTATGCCATCCCAAACCAAGAGGCAAAGACAATCACAGACTGCCTCGTGGAGCAAGTGTTCTGTCGATTTGGGGTGCCGTTAGAGCTACACAGTGACCAGGGTACCAACTTTGAGTCCAACCTAATGAAGGAGGCACTACAAAGGCTTGGGGTGAACAAGACCCGCACGACGCCTCTACATCCCCAGTCGGATGGCATGGTCGAAAGGTACCTCAAGACTTTAGAGGAACACCTGAGGAAGGTCGTGGCTAGCCATCAGCGAGACTGGGTTGTCAAGGTGCCACTGTTCTTGCTGACCTTCCGCTCGTCTACACACGACACAACTGGGATGACGCCAGCCAGCTTAATGTTCGGCCGAGAGTTACGCCTCTCTTGTGACCTGGCTGTTGGAAGCCCTCCGGAAGCGAAACAGCCAGCGACCGAGTATGTGGAGAATTTGCTGGACCATCTCCACAGCATTCACGAGATGGCTCGCCAGAACATCCAGAAGGCGAGCGACCGCATGAAGATCAGGTATGACAGTTAACCCAACAGCCAAGGGTTCCAGCAAGGTGACCTGGTCTGGTTGTACCGTCCTACCCGGACCAAGGGACGCTGCCCGAATCTCCAGCAGCCATGTCAAGGACCGTACCGGGTGGTGCAGAGGATTAACGATGTGGTCTACCGCATCCAGAAGGTTCCCCGAGGGAAGATGTTTGTGGTACACCTGGATCGCCTGGCACGCTACGATCGTGCTGTTCGGGACGACCAGCTTTGAGGAGGGAGCAGTGTTAACCGAACGTCGGAACTCCCTATAGAACCGGCCGGCAGCAGCAGGAGATGGTAGGCGTTCGCCACGCCCACTCATTTGTCTTATGCGGTAACGAGGGTTGGCTGGAAAAACATCACTGTGCGGTCTCTTTCCGTTCCACGTGAGTTCTCGAACTTACGGGATATTTCATCTAATCCAGAACCTTCTAGATTGGGCAAGTTTGCCCTATATAAACAACACGTCGAGCTGGAGGAGAGTTAGTTCTTGGCGAGCAGCGAAGCACGAATCCACAAAGTCACAATACATACACACGTACACGCGTACACACGTACACACGTACACACATACACACGTACACACGTACATACATGCAGTTTGTAGACAAAAAATAAAGGAGAATAGGTTACTGCTACTCCTTGATAAAGCAACAGTTAGAGCAGCAAAATTAGTGGGATAGTTTGGGAGAGCCATCATGAACAGAAAGTGCTTCATCAACTGGGGTTAAGGTTAGAACTTCGAGGAAAAATCGAAAATCAGGCACAATCATATGTCTTGATGAGTTTGATATGTGCGTTGTGCGTAGAAAATGTTTGGTGTACTATGAACAGGAAAAGGAAATTCATACTTTTAAGAAACTCCTGAACTTTGCAAAAGAATATATATTCAGGATGGCAAAAAAAAAAAAAAAAACATTTAGAAAAATATTAAGAAAAACGTGATTTCAATGTAAGAAATTCCAAAGCAAACGATCTGTGCTAATGGAGAAACCACAAATTATTGCAAAAATTGCAGAGTACTTAAGGGCTATTAGTGAAAATGTAAAAGGCACACGTAAACCAGTAGTTTATGCAGACGAGACTTGGGTCCATATCGTCAAGAAGTGCTGGCAATATTACGAAGTATCAGGTATTTTGACTAATACTAGTGCTGGTCAAAGAGCAATTGTTGCACATGCGGGGGGATCCATGGGATTTATTGACGGAGCCGAATTGATTTTCGATTTAAAATCCAAATCAACGAATTACCATGATGCAATGAACAGTAAAAATTATAAAAATTGGTTAGAAGAGAAATTAATATAAAGTATTCCACCTGAAAGCATCGTTGTGCCATACCGTACAGGAAAATAAAGTCCCAAACTCTTCATCTCGAAAAGCACTGGCTATTCATTGGCTAACACAAAAGAAAATTAAACATGATCCGCAAATGACAAAAAATGAGCTAGAGATAATGAAAATTGATTTTAAAAAGCCTGTTTATTGACTTGATAGAATAATGGAACAAAGGGGCTTTACAGTCTTACTTTTTCCTGCGTGACACTGTGACCTTAACCCTATGGAATTATCTGGAATTTAATTAAACAAAAGATATATCATCGATTACTTTGAGTAATCTGAAGGCTATGACAACAAGCTGCGTAGCTCAAATTACACAAAATGATTGGATAGAAGTACGCAGACACGTGAAAGGAATTGAACAAGATTTTAAGCATCGATTTGGGTTAATGGAGGAAACAATTGAATATATAATTATAAACGTGGGTCTAGAGAGCAACGATGATGACGATAAAGACTGCAATCGTGATGAATGTTATTTTGAGAATATGAATATTGAAACAAAAGGGCGCAGTGACACGGATAAAGCAGACGAAGGACCTGAAACAAACTTGCTGCTTCCGAGAACTAACGTGAAGAGATCAGCAGGCGTGTACTGTTTTAATTGTGTGACTGTACATTCCTAGTATCGCCTTTCCCCTCGCATCCCGTCACTCCGCGCTGTTCCCTCAGCTTCATGTAGTAAACAAAACAGTGGTGCCCTCGTTCAAGTGCATTCATATCTTGGCCGACTAGTACCTGTTTTGGAAATCATCTGTGCCTTCAAAATAAAGAATGGACAAAATATTTTCTTTCTGAGTTTTTCCTGACACAGCTGACAGTAAAAGTAATTTAGTACAAATGTGTAGTATTGTTATGTGCAGTCTTAATATCATTTTGGAGTAATGTGAATAAAATGTGCAGCACCGGTGTCTTATTCTGTTTATTTCTACTCTGCCGCTATTTAATTGCTGCCTTTTTGTTCTTACACACACAAACAAACATCCATGCCCATTGGACTCAAATAATGAAATATTCTTGACTAACACAGAAAGCACAAATTTAAGATTCAAGAAATTACATAGCCACGATACTAATGAAATGAACTGTGGCACCATTGTGTATAACCCTACATACGTGGAAAAAACGTCAGTGGCCTAAACCAGATAAATGAAATGATTCCTTTCAGAGAATCATTTTATATTTCTCTGCATTCAGCCCTGGAGGAAACAAATGAATACAATTTAATTTTATTAATTCATTTTTGTTTACAGTAAGAGCAAATACATTAATAAACCGCTACAGAATATTCAAAGACCATATTAACCTTCTCACTGTCTTGATTTCTTCCCTGAAATATCCGTACAGCCTGTATAATGTGATGCAGCCCCTGTCACCTAGGAACACTGAGACGGCATATAGCTTGATACCAGAAAGATATTAACATAAACAAACGAATAAATATAAATAAATGACGTATACCAGAATAGACATATGCCATAATGCTAGCATATACTCTGGAGACCGCTACAGTGACAAGGCCACTCTACGAAGGTCAGTAAACTCCCTTTGCAATCCCTGTAAACAAATAACCTTGCTGTATTGTCTGTTTTGCCCTCAAGGCAAATTTGGTGCCTCTCAGTCGGAAACTAACCCATTGTTAAAATCCCATGCGTGCTTCTGACAACAGACTATAAGATTTTGACCGGCGCGCAGAAGGCATGCTCCCGCATAAATTTTTACATGCGAACCGTTAGAGAAAGCGTTTCTGATATCAGGTGCAAAACTGGAAATTCTGAACACTGATCTCAAGTGGGGATAGTTCCAGCCAATAAAAAGTTGATATTTGTTCATGTGATTTTGCAAACTCCGAGAAATACCTAGAGTGGGGGTAATTCAAAGTGATGGCGGAAAGTAGGTTTAGCTAGTATGAACACTTCGGTCCTGAGTTCTACGTGGGACGGACGCGTATTCGACGCCACCTAAGAAGTACACCTTCGCGCCATGCACCGCGAAAAAGTGCAATATCTAACAATCGCTCCAGTGAGACCTAGCGCAAAGAGTAATATATAAGGAAGACGATAAATATATCCATTTCGACTACGCATTGCTACTGCCCCTGCTCTTCACATCACAGTATTGACAGTGACGTTACACACAGCAACCACACCGACGACTTTACGGTGGCGAGCGTAGGAGCCTAAGAACAATAATAAACTTCTATCTACCAGATTCGAGGTGGCATCATTCAACCCACAACCAGTCAGGACGCACCCACTTCTGAAGTACAGATGACAGTTCTCATGCGGGAGCTATAAGTCACCTCGAACCGGTTATAATCTCCCTTTCCTTAACCTCCTCACGCCAACGATTCTTAATTGTGAAGCGTTGAGCGCAAGGGAGAGCTCGACGTGGTTCGCTACGGGCCGGACCGCCTCAAACGCTTGGTCAAATATGTGCACTTACAATACAGGACTTGGTGAAGGATACCACACAACTTCAAAAAGGTACTGGTACTCATGTTGCACAAAACCTTCTGTACAGTCACTATTAGACAACACTTGACAAAACTGTAGACACTTAAGATTTAGATATAAATAGAAAGTTCAACGTAATTATGACATAAATCATCATTATTCTCATTGTTAACCTAGTACTTGAGCAATGTACCAATATAATGGCGGGTAAGACAGCCAATATATTCTAACTGTAATATTCTTTTGTAATTATAAGTAACCATCTTCACTTTTTGTAGTATCTAACTATAGTAACTAGGCAAGGAACTGCATTCCACCCAAAAAATGAGACCACGTTTAAGTGGATATACACGTTTTGATATCCCTTGGATAACAAAGTTCATTTTTAGAAAAAGATTCGTTTGTGTCAGTGAACGGCATAACTCAAAACGAAAAGTCAGTTAAGTACCAAACTTGGTATTTTGGTTCAGCATCTTTCAAGGATGCGACGCAAAGACCTTCTAGTCCCAGATTGCTCCTTGTATGTAAACTTTTTAGAAAATGTTGATTTTCTCCATTATGGCTATAATGATCTTGATCAAAATTCAATAAGCTTAAAATACTTTAATGCCTGGTGAAATATATGTCTTGAATTTTCTGCGAATGTCCTCAGAAGTGCTCTGCATTCTGGATGACTAGCATAATTCGGAAACCTGAACACATAGAAAAAATCTTACTGTACGACAAATGTGATGTCATTAAAACTACGATGTCTGACATTTCTTGGTAGAGTAAACCATTTCCGAAATATACTTTGTTTCTCAAATGTGGAAGTCGCTATTCGTTCTTTTCACTTGGGCACCACAAGGGAAGGGAGTTTCATAGATATGTTATAGCGACAAACTATTTTATAGAGCAGACCATCTATTAAAGTTTTACCACATTCCCATAATGCCGTTGTACCTACAAGAAAGTTAACAATTAATATAACGTTTATCTCAATTAACTTGAAGCAGCATTTGTAAGAATATTTCTGCAAGAGTTCAGAAAGTCTTGTGAGTGCAGCACATCATATTGTGCAGCAAGAATGAATGTATTTTTATAACAACAATGAGTGTTGTGTTAGAATTAGTTCATTTGTTTTAACTAATATTGTTGGACATTCAGTTTGTTGATGTGCAGTTGTATGGTTTGTAGCCAAATAAACAGAAGAGTTGTGGGACAAGGTAATGAATAGCTAACCAAAGCAAAGTGGGAAGCTCTAATTCTAGAGGTACCAGGATCTCTTCCCGTCGAATGTCTTATCTGACTTTAGGTTTTTGGTTCTTTTCCTTGAGTGATAGCCGAATACCGAGGCGATTTCTCATATTTTTCTTACATTCCGGTTCCTTCTCATCTTTCTGACATACCCTAAGGTTTTGCGGCGTATGGCAGTGCCGGACAGATGGCACGTTTGCTTACTCAGAAGGTACATCCCATGGACACAAGACCGGGTTGCTCATTGACCTGTCTAAACAGTTTACACTGTAAATACTGGTCTTCGAACTAGAGACTTCCTCGCGTCTCTGTGGCCTGTAGCCTTCTGTGCTTCGTTTCTTATAAATCTCGCGTAGGTCCCATTGTTTTAAAACTTGCTCTAGTTCTCAGGGTCCCGTGCTATATTGGTCATTAAAAAGCGCTTAAATTTGCTCACATGTCTCTTTATCAGACTTACTGTTTTACATAAATCCTTGACAGGGGACCAGCCGCTATATTAATGATTTTTTGGTCCCGAAAAAAGAAAAGAAAATTCCATCGTGCTGCGCCGAGTTTGAACCCAAGACCTACAGAAATTGAGGTTAGTATGTTACACCTCGCATGCGCTATCATATATAAAGTAAGATAGAAAATCTCTTAGTTGTAGTTCATTACCAATGGAAACGGTACAACATCAGTGAGACTGTACAATGCACTTAGTAGTAAATGGCTTGCGTCAAAAATTCTCCCATCACTTCTGTACACTGCCGCATAGTTGTGATGTAATGAGTGAATTCTGAGAGAAACGTCAACCTCTTGTTTTTTGTGGTTGTTATTAACTATATCTTAAAATAAAAGTTTATTTCGCACTTATTCTCGTAGTTATTTTCTGTTTAATTGTCCAAAATATATTAAAAATCTACCCAAAATACCTTATGCTTATATATCAATTTACAGCATTTATTTCCACAAAAAGTACATACTTGGTCCACTGTATTATAAAATGTTTACTATATGTGCTTTTGTGCCAGTTATATAAACGTAAGATAAGTTAAATGTAAGTATAACAAAAGTATTAGCATAGTAGAAGTGTCAGTGAGAGTTTCAAAGTTGCATGGCAAGATGACATGTTCGGAGTAAAACTTCCTCCTTCAGTAGGACGGTCTGGTTTCGCGACAATAGTTTGGAATGAATGAATGAATGAATGAACGAACGAATGAACGAATGAATGAACGAATGGACGAACGAACGAAGGACCGAAGGAACGAACGAATGAATAAATAAAATCACTGAAATATTAACAAAAGTTGAAAAATTTTGAGGATTGTGTAGTTTGATAGAAGGTTTTGATAGAAGGAACATGAAAGGATGTAGATGTAGCCTGTTGTTGTGCGAATGCATAGGTCTCGAAGCATTAGATAAAGTCTACTTTCCTAATGTGTACAACGGATGGCTGTGTCTTCTTGAATTTGCAGTGATTTAAATCTAAGTCACGTTATACCAAAGAACATTTAGTGAGTCATAAGTTATTTTTCATAAATTTTTTGGAAAATTCACATGAATTTTTAAATGCATCGGTTTATGCATCTACTCCGGTTTAGAATCATTCTTTTAAATAGTTGCGTTACCGGTATGGATCAATTATCCACAGTTATAGATTTATAATGAAGCGAAATATTCCTATTAAGTTATTAATGAACTGTTAATTCTACTCCACATGGGTTCAATCAGACTTTCAAGAATCAGTTTTGTTATAAATTCTTTGATAACACGTGACTTGTGCATATAAGGCATGTCCGTAAAATAAGGTCTCCAATGTTATTTAATATACAAAACATGTTTATTGTCAATTAATGTTACATTGATGTAAAGGCGCAACTTACAGCTATTTTACAACGCAATCACCATTGCGATCGATGCAGTTTTGCATGAGCTGTGACAGTTTTTGTATACCCTTGTCAAAGCACTCTCCCGCCAAGTTGCACAGGTAGCGCTCAACCTCTGCTCCACCCAGGTGCGATTTCAACTCAGGAAACAGATGACAATCACTAAGTGCTAAGTCTGGACTGTAGGGGGGATGGGTGAGGATGTCCCATCCGAACTGGGCCAGGAGATCACCCGTTGCATCTGCAGTAGGGGGACGAGCGTTAATGCATATGTTCTGTCAAAATCTTCTCAGTCGTAGTCTTACTGACCTCAGGGATAAGTTCGCACAGCTCGCAAACGATCACGCGCCCATCTTTAAGCATTTCTTGCCCCACTTTTGCAATCGTTTCAGCTGAAACCGAAGACCGACCAGAACGCTGTTCGTCATGGACGTGTGTACGTCCATCTTTGAACTCTCTGACCCACTTTCGAACGCTTTTGATGTCCATACACTGTGGTCTATAGACGTCGCGTAACTGGCAATGAATTACAGTGGGGATAGTGCCCTTGAAACTCAAAAAACCTGATCACTGCACGCAACTCGCACTTGGCGGTGGAAGTGATAGGAAGCTCCATCGCAAATGGCTGCCCAGCCAAGACTAATGGTTGCAACGGGATCGCTTGCTGGGGATTTGAGGGGGTGAAACCAAGCTACCCGCCAGGGTTGCCGAATCTCACGTAATAGCGTTCCTCACGGCTCCAGCGCCTAGGAGACCTTATTTTACGGACACGCCTCGTAAATATGTATATAAATTCACGGTATCGTACTAAGGATCAGTGTTGCCAACCATATTAGATTGAATTTCACTACAAGTTGAGCAAAATTCCGCTACAAACGTATAAAACAAATAACAAACCCTTTTCTTTGAGGTGGCAGATGACCAAGACGATGCCCGCCTCGGTAGCGTGGTGGTAGCATGTCTACCTCACGTTCAATAGGTCTTGAGTTCGAATCTCAGTCAGGGTGAGTTACCTGGATAAGGGTTTTTCCGAGGTTTTCCCTTATCCTGAAAGACGAATGTCGGGTAACTCTAAGCTCTATGGACCCAGGGCTCATTTGAGCATCATTTCACCCAGTTCATTCATCGTCCGATATGACTTAACGTTGGAGGACGTAAATTACAAACAAAAACCAAGTCGATGGATTAATGGTGATATTGATGATCCTGTGGTTGCATGTTTTCTAATGGAGGTGTTAATATATTTAATAAATTAATAAGTATCACTACAAATAAGTGAAATAGGATCTGCCCTGGGTGCCTAAAATGGTTTAAGAGTCATCAAACTCAGAAGATTCTATTGTCAATGTAGCACTTCTTGAAAAATTGTACATGGATTTTCTAAGTTTATTTACATGTTCATAAGTTTATTGGGTATGAGATAAAGCGATTGCCTTTGTTTAGAATGTCAATTTTTACTCTTAGGTCACTTAATGTTTCAGGCTTCTGTTTACTTGTTTTAGATTTAATGTCAGCCATTTAATGTCAGCCATAATGAAAAACAACATTTCCACATCAGCGTTTCCATGTGACAACACAAGTGTTAGTTTTAGCGAATTTTGAAACATTCGAGAAGACATACTTCCCTTCAAAAACGTATTTCTCCTACTTGGCAGCAGAACACAGGGGGTGCTGTTTGATTCAGTTAACTTTATTATAATCAGTGACACATATACACAACATACTAAAACGTATTATTTACTTGACAAGTTGAAAGTATGATATTATAAATTGCAGTGAAACCTGAGGCCCAGATGGTGAGCGAGCGTTCCATCATGGATATCGTAGCTTGCATAAACATGGTGATAACTTGACACCCATCGAGTAATATGTTTATTCTGACAGCCTGGTGCTTGACGTAAAGAGATAAAGCTACCATCCCCATGAGAAATGCTTCAACCCGATTTCCCTAAAATTATTATGACATCGGCTTTTAGGATAATTTTGTGTCTTTTTTTTAAAGCAATTGACAAAAGTCGCTACATTTTTCCACGTTTTCTCTGTCCCTTTGACAGTTCTGTACGATTATTTAAATATCTCCGCGGAGATATATAAATATTGTGACTTTGTGGGTTCGTAGAATTAAAAGTCCACTTTGCCGAAATTCTAAATGTTCTTTATTTGCGTAGAAATACACTCCGTAGCAGCGGAATTACATCACATATCACAATCTACAGCACCAAGGTCGATGACAATAACAAACAGCTCTCATTACAACACCAACACAGCTGACTCTCGTTTTACAACACTCTTGTTACACACTGCAATTCCTCACTGTTTTACAACTCGACTCCTGGCCAGTCGTCGCCTCTTTAAATACCTCACTGATAATTTCTAGATTGTTCGAAAGTAAACCAGAACACGAACAGTCTCTATCAGTCAAGAAGTAACTAGAAACTTCCATTTATCTCAGTTTGTTTGCCTCGGCAGACCCATATATGCATGTTATCTTTGTCCGCGGACTCTTGGTTTTCACACTGACCGCCTATCAGTTCCTTTTGTGTTAACAAGGCGCTCGATCGTAGATACGGGTTCGCGACACTATAAATGGAAGCTTCTTGTGCCGTCTTGTTTATTATAGAAATATCAGTAGAGGTACATATGTATATAAAAGGAAACCGTGGTTAGTGGAGTGACAGTCGTAAACAGAGTCGAAATGGAACTTGAAAATCGTTCGCATACAGCTGTGTTTTGAAAGTGAACTGTTTTGTTTGTGGTCAACGACCTTGCAGATGGTAATTGTGTATGTTACGTAATTCAGTTACTGTAAGGGCTGACCAAAGTGTGTTTCTATGGAAATAAAGAGCATTTTGGAATTTCTGCAAACTGGACTTTTAATTCTACTAACCCACAGTCACAATACTGTCGCGAACGCATTGTTGAGGCGAAGCGGCGCAGTCGACGAGTTCAAAGAGACGGGCAGTGCAGTGCGAAGGTAAAAGCTCGGCGAAACGGCGGGGGGGGGGGGGGTTGGAAGGAGACGGATTTCTGGAGAGTTCGTCTTTCTTCTAGCACCGTCTTGATTGTTTGAGAACATTCCGGATAGTGAGTAAGCTATAAAAAGGGAACCGCCACCTGTCAATGGGACAGTCGGTTATTGGACGCGTGTGCGTGAACAGCTGTAAAAGTGAACTCTTTTGTGGTCGATGACCTGTCAAGTTGTATGTGTGTGTAGCGTAATTCCGCTACTGTAGGTGTTGACCGAAGTGTGTTTCTACGGAAATAAAAAGCAATTTTTGGTGTTTTTATCCTGGACCTTTGATTTCATGAACCCGCAAAGTCACAATATTGTTTCCTTTACTTTCTCTATTAAACTGGCCCAAATGACCTTGTAGTCGGCGGGCCCTAAAACACTACACACTCACTCTATTAAACTTAAGGTAGAGGAAGTATTGCATTCTAACTAAATTTGGACCCGCCTCGGTAGCGTGTCTGCCTCACGTTCAAGAGGTCCCGAGTTCGAATCTCGGTCAGGCTGAGTTATCTGGATAAGATTTTTCCGTGTTTTTCCCTTATCCTAAAGACAAATGACCGGTAACTCTAAGCTCCATGGACCCCGGACACATTTAAGCATCATTTCACCCATTTCATCCATCGTTCCATATGACTTAACGTTGGAGGACGTGAAATACAAAAAAAAATTGATACTGGATATCACAACGTATTAAGCCCGACTCTGTAGCGTCTGCCTCACGTTCAAGAGGTCTGGACTTCGAATTTCGCTAATAATGAGTTACCTGGATAAAGTTTCCCCTTATCCAGAAAGATGAATATTGGGTAACTCTAAACTCTATAGACCATGGGATCATTTAAACTTCACTTCCTTTGTCGTACGATATGATATAACTGGTTAGAGGACCTTGAATTAAAAAAGATGTGTGTGAAGAGCAAAAAGTAGATTCAATTATGTATTTGATATTTAAGTGCAGGATTTATAAATAAGTATGCAAAACAAGTTTTAAGAAAATCTCTCCGTGTGAAACTGCCCATTAAATGACAAGTATTTGGAACAATCTAATCTTTTTTCCCTTCTAAATAGGTCTAACGGTTTGACTAAAATATCACACACACAAACACACACACATATATTGCATTTTTATATAACAATAACTTTTTGTAGAAATATGTTTTATGTAAGTTTTAACACATCAGAATTGTATTCTATAAATTCAAATCGCTGTTCAGTTATTGTTCCTCTTTCTTTCCATTTCATCTTCTCCTCCCTGTAATAACCATTCAGCAATCAGGATGGCAAGAGTTCTGTTATACCTGTTCATACATTTGCTCTTTCACTCCTACTTCCACAATCAGAGAAGCATCCGCATTACACAAACACTTCCATTCTCAAACAGAATCGAATCCAGGACCTGAGGATTTGGATGTCAGCAAGGTATACACTTGCCGATTACACAGAATTACGTACTACCCACAATTACGTAACACTCACAATTACAATTCACCAGTTGTAGGTCCACTCGGCACCGCGTCGTAGGCTCTGACTCAAACACTAAAACTGACTGACTGACTCGTCCAATGCATCACTTATATACACAAATCACAGTATCTAGAGGTTTCCCGGCTATTAACGAAACATCACAGTCCTCCAAGGCGACAGAAGGAGGGATCCAGTAGTTTCTGGTTACTTCTCCCCACCCTCTGCCTCCTCGGCACGTCATTAGCGCTGCGCGTTGGCATGGTTCCTACGCCATTCATTTCTCTCACTCCCACAGCAAGTGCCGCTCCGTCACACGAGTGGGCGTGGCCTCGATGCCATCTGTCCCCTCTCTTTCTGTCAGCTGGTCTTGACGTTCGGGTGACAATACTGAAAAAATGTAAAAATGCTATATCAGATCCATTATTAGACATGGCTAACACTTCTTTGGCAGAAGGGATATTCCCTTCTTGCTTGGAGAAAGGTAAAGTAATACCAGTGTATAAAAGGGATAAGCCTGAAGATATGAACCGCCCAATTACCATCACATCAGCGTTATCAAAAATCTTAGAGAACATATACCTAAATAGACTGTTAAACTTTATAAACAAACACAAAATACTAACTGATGTACAGTATGGTTTTCAAAAACATAAGTCTACAAAGCATGCAATAACTAAGACCCTAAATAGCGTTTTTAATAAACTCAATAATAGAGAGATGGCCACAGGACTCTTTCTTGATCTCTCTAAGGCTTTTGACTGCGTTGACCAACAATTATTGGTAAATAAACTAGAAGGATATGGAATTAGAGGAATTGCGGGTAAATGGTTAAAGTCATATATGTTGGATAGAAAGCAAGGAACCGAGATTAGATCACTTTGTAGGGAGGGAACCATAGAATGTCTCATATCCACATTATGTACCAGTAAGTATGGAGTACCACAAGGTTCGATTCTTGGGCCTATATTATTTTCATTATATATAAATGACGTATATGATAATCCTGAGATAAAGGGCACTGAGGTCATACTTTATGCTACAATTCTCCTCTCTGCCGAAAATATGCAGCAGTTAGCTAATAAATGTAATGAGGTACTGCTAAGCCTGGAAGACTATTTTCTTCTACACAATCTCCGTCCAAATATCAGAAAGACGAACTATTTTCTTTTAACATTAAACAGAAGCAATCACAGTAATGAAGAGTTAAAATTGGTGTACAGCAATCAAGTAATATCAGGGGCTCAAAACACAAAGTTTCTAGGTATCCATCGTGCAGTATACTGTCACCCGAATGTTGGAACACCCTATAGAACCAGCTGAGAGCGGGCAAGCAGGGGAGGTCGGCGTTAGCCACGCCCCCCTCGTTTGTCTTATAGTGGTGACAAGGGGTGGCTGGGAGAAAAAACATCACTACGCCGTCTCTTTCTGTTCCACCTGTGTTCTCGAACTTACGGGATATTTCATCTAATCTAGAACATTCTCGATCCTCCAGCTGACCCTATAAAAGCAACAGGCCGGGCAGTAAGTCAGTCAGTTAGTCAGCCAGTTCTTGGCGTAAGAATGCAGTGCTAGTATACGACGAGAAGACTGTGTGAGTGCATCGGAGGATTGTACGTAATTACGAGTGTAGTGAAATTGTAACGGACGAACTGGTGAATCGTAATTGTGTGCATTACGTAATTCTGTGTAATTGGCAAGAGTTTAACTGTAAGTCGGTGGAAATAAAGAACATTTTTGAGTGGTGCAATTGGACTTTTCATTTCACGAACCCACAAAGTCACACTGGTGTCAGGAAGCGGGACGATAACATCACCGAACATTACAACCATGGACCCGGCATTGGAAAAAATTTTGGAGAAGATGATGGAAATGAAGGCCGAATTAACAGAGAAGACGGAAGCGGCAAATAACAACTTGGCCGCGAATATGAACGAGTTAACAACAAAAACAGAAGCGGGAAATGCCAACCTGGCCGCAGAGTTGAAAGAAATGAAGACGGCCAACGACATCACCGGGAAGATGGAAGAAATGAAGGCCGAATTAACAGCGAAGATGGAAACGGCTAACAACTACTTGGCCACGACAATGACCGCAAAGATGGCCGAACTGACCACGGAAATGAAGCTGGCGAACGACGCTCTCGCCGCCAAATTTTAAGAAGAGTTTGCCGGCGTGAGGGATGACATGACGGAGCTGGGCAAGCGGATGGGCCAAGTGGACGAGCGCGTCGAGGACCTGGCGAGCCGCGTTAACGACCTGGAAGGGAAAGCCGACAGCAGCGTCAAGTCCCTGAACGCCATGGTGGAGGACGTCGTCGGCAGGAGGTTGAAGGATTTGAAGGCCGACGCACCGGGACGCGACACAACATCGGCGCGCATCAAACCTCCGAAATATGACGGCGCGTCAACATTTGAGGTTTTCCGCCGCCAGTTCGACACAGTGGCCAAGCACAACAGATGGTCACCGGAGGAGGAGGAGGCCACACAGGCAATAGCCAGCTTCCAGGGATAGGCCGCGGAAGTCCTAAACGCGGTGCAGACAACGGCGGTGTCAAGGACATCTGGGAGGCCCTGGAGAATCGCTTCGGGAACCACCGCTTAGCCGCAGCATACCGCAGCCAGCTAAAGGCAAGGTCACAGCAGCCGGGGGAGACGCTGCAGGAGTTCGCCATAGCGATTGAGCAGCTGGCTAGCAAGGCCTTGGTTGACCTGCCACTGGAGTTCGTATCCCGGGAAGCCGCCTACAACTTTGTCGACGGGGTACGGGACACGGAGATTCGTCAGCGCCTAATGCTCGGCGATTATAAAACCATCCACGAGGCGCTGACAGCGGCATTAAGGATAGAGGGGGCCAAAGTAAAACCTATCCCGACGTCGAGAACGAGGAGTGTCCGCTACGCCGGAGAGAGAAGACCAGCTGAGGGAAGCCGGCGAAAACCTAGTGGCCTGTGTTGGGGGTGTGGACAGCCCGGACACCTGTTGAGAGACTGCCCACACCAGGAAGAGCAGCCGGAAAATGAGTAAGGGCCGTCGTGGAGAGGGGCACGTCGACGCCATCACCACCATCCCCTCGAGTGACATTGCGCGCCGTCAGCCGCCGTATGGATGACAGCCTCATCGCGGACGGTTGGGTAAGAGGAAAGCCGTGCCGCGTGCTGGTGGACACCGGAGCGGCCGTGACCATCATCAGACCTGACGTGGCGAAGGGTTTGCCGACAAAGAAGCCGAGCCGACCATACCAACTTGTCACGACATCGGGTGACACCTTGCCTGTGGAGAAGGAGGCCCTGCTGGAGCTGAACTTGGGACGGAGTGCCGTGCGTCTGTGGGTGTTAGTCGCGAATGTGGCTCAGGAGGTGGTTCTGGGACTGGATGCCCTCAGGAGCCATGAGGCGACGGACGACCTTGGCAAGAAGGTTCTGCGGCTTAACGGAGAAGAGGTTATACACCGTCAACCCGAAGAGCGCCTTGGAATTTGCAGGGTCGTCTCGGACGAAGACGTGGTTGTCCCCGCGAGGAGCGAGGTGGTGGTGACGGCGCGACTGGAGGGCCAGAGAACCAGGAACATGATGCTGGACCAGAAGACGCCTGTACACGGACTGTGTGTTGCCAGGGCATTGCTGCCGTGCCGAGAGGAGGTGCCAGTGAGACTGCTAAATCCAACGGACGCTGATCACGACGTCCAGGCCGGGACGGAGTTGGGAACGTGCGAGCCCGTTGTGAGCGTAAGAGCTATCGACGAGACACAGGAGCCGGCGCCGAAGCAACACCTGGGACCCCGGCTAGAAGGCTTAGTGGAGAGGGCGGCCAACCACCTGACCACAGAACAGCTGGAGAAGGTTCGACAACTGCTAAGACGGTATCAGCGCGTCTTCAGTCAAGGTGATAGTGACTACGGCCGCACGGACAAAGGGCTTCACCGCATCGACAACGGGGACGCCCGGCCTATTCGGCAACCACATAGACGCGTTCCGCTGGCGAAGCAAGGGGCGGTACGAGATATGCTGGAGGACATGACATCCAGGGGAGTGATTGAAGAGTCTGACAGCCCTTGGTGTTCCCCTGTACTCTTGGTGACGAAGAAGAACGGCGAGCTGCGCTTCTGCGTAGACTACAGAAAGCTGAACGCTGTCAACCGGAAGGACTGTTTTCCCTCACCCCGGATTGACGACACCCTGGACACGCTAGCTGGTGCACAGTTGCTCTCGACCCTGGACGTGAAGTCGGGCTACTGGCAGGTAGCTCTAGACCCGAGAGACAAGGAGAAGACCGCATTCTGGACAGACCAAGGGCTCTGGCAGTTCACGGTTATGCCCTTTGGCCTCTGCAACGCACCAGCTACCTTCCAGCGCCTCATGGAGTCAGTGATGAGAGGGCTGACTTACGATGCCTGCCTGCCATACCTGGACGACATCATCATCGTCGGGAAGACCTTTGAAGATCACCTCGAGAATCTGAGTAAGGTGCTACAGAGACTGCAGGCGACCAACTTGAAGCTGAACGCGAAGAAGTGCGAGCTCTTCCGCAAGGAAGTTAACTACTTGGGCCATATAGTCTCAGCAACCGGAGTGGCCAAAGACCCGGAGAAGACAAAGGCCGTGAGAGATTGGCCTCGCCCAAGGGATAAGAAAGAGCTGCGCAGTTTCCTGGGGCTGTGCAGTTATTACCGCCGCTTCATAAAGGGGTTCTCCAACATCGTCAATCCCCTGACCCGCCTGACAGAGGAACACCGGCCTTATGTGTGGACGGAGGACGCAGAAAACGATTTCCAGCACCTGAAGGAAACCCTGTGCAGTGCTCCAATTTTGGTTTTCCCACAACTGGGTGGCGCCTTCATTGTGGACACCGACGCCAGCGACCATTGCATTGGAGGTGTCCTATCGCAGGTCCAGGACGGCCATGAGCTGGTGATAGCCTACTACAGCAAGACGCAATCCAAGGCAGAGAAGAACTACTGCGTCACACGACGGGAGTTACTGGCGGTAGTAAAGACATTGGAGCACTTCCACAAGTACCTGTACGGTCAGCCACTCCACCCGAGGACTGACCATTCCGCCCTAACCTGGCTATTTAGCTTTAAGAACCTGGAAGGCCAGACAGCACGTTGGGTCCAGAGGCTGCAGGAGTACGACTTCACCTAGGAACATCGTAGAGGGAAGAGCACGGTAACGCTGACGCCATGTTCCGAAGACCCTGTCCAGAATAGTGCGGCTAGTCCGCAAGAGTGGAAGAGAAGGAGCGTGCCGCAGCAGCCCGAGTAGTTATGGCGGTGCCGCGGACGGCTGGGATAGCGCAGGCCTGAGGAGGGAGCAGTTGGCAGACGCAGACTTGGGGCCACTCTTGAGGGAAGTGGAGGCAGGGACGAGACCAACCTGGGAGGACATCGCACCGAGGAGTGCCACCTACAAGTCGTACTGGGCCCAATGGGACTCGTTGAAGAGCAGAGAGGGCGTGCTTTTCCGGTATGGGAATCACCCGATGGGAAGACGCAGAGAGAACAGATGGTACTTCCCCGGAGTAAGGTCCCGGAGGTCTTGGAGTAAGTGCACGACGGTACTTCGGGAGGACTCCTGGGAGCGAACCGAACGATTGACAAACTACGGCAGCGCTACTACTGGCTGAGACTCCTAGCAGATGCTGAGAGATGGTGCCGTCAGTGTCACGCGTGCGTGGCGAGTCGTGGCCATCAGACTAGGAGCCGGGGTCGTATGCAGCAGTACAACGTCGGAGCGCCATTCGAACGGGTCCCCGGTGACATTGCTGGACCGTTCCC
Organism: Mantis religiosa; assembly: GCA_030765055.1. Taxonomy (NCBI): domain Eukaryota; kingdom Metazoa; phylum Arthropoda; class Insecta; order Mantodea; family Mantidae; genus Mantis; species Mantis religiosa. The sequence continues at coordinate 429,310,180 of CM060950.1, read as the reverse complement.
AGTTTCCGACCGAGGCAACAAGTACCTAATGGTGGTCGTGGACTACTTCACTAAGTGGCCGGAGGTGTATGCCATCCCAAACCAAGAGGCAAAGACAGTCGAAGACTGCCTCGTGGAGCAAGTGTTCTGTCGATTTGGGGTGCCGTTAGAGTTACACAGTGACCAGGGTACCAACTTTGAGTCCAACCTAATGAAGGAGGCACTACAAAGGCTTGGGGTGAATAAGACTCGCACTAGGCCTCTACATCCCCAATCGGATGGCATAGTCGAAAGGTACATCAAGACCTTAGAGGAACACCTGAGGAAGGTAGTGGCCAGCCATCAGCGAGACTGGGACGTCAAGGTGCCACTGTTCTTGCTGGCCTACCGCTCGTCTACACACTACACAACTGGGATGACGCCAGCCAGCTTAATGTTCGGCCGAGAGTTACGCCTCCCTTGTGACCTGGCTTTTGGAAGCCCTCCGGAAGCGAAACAGGCAGCGACCGAGTATGTGGAGAACTTGGTGGACCATCTCCACGACATGCACGAGATGGCTCACCAGAACATCCAGAAAGCGAGCGACCGCATGAAGACCACGTATGACAGGCAAGCCAACAGCCAAGGGTTCCAGCAAGGTGACCTGGTCTGGTTGTACCGTCCTACCCGGACCAAGGGACGCTGCCCGAAGCTCCAGCAGCCATGGTAAGGACCGTACCGGGTGGTGAAGAGGATTAACGACGTGGTCTACCGCATCCAGAAGGTTCCTCGAGGGAAGATGTTGGTGGTACACCTGGATCGCCTGGCACGCTACGATGGTGCTGTTCGGGACGACCAGCTTTGAGGAGGGAGCAGTGTCGCCCGAATGTTGGAACACCCTATAGAACCAGCTGAGAGCGGGCAAGCAGGGGAGGTCGGCGTTAGCCACGCCCCCCTCGTTTGTCTTATAGTGGTGACAAGGGGTGGCTGGGAGAAAAAACAATTTCATCTAATCTAGAACATTCTCGATCCCCCAGCTGACCCTATATAAGCAACACGCCGGGCAGTCAGTTAGTCAGTCAGTTCTTGGCGTAAGAAGACTGTGTGAGTGCATCGGAGAATTGTACGTAATTACGAGTGTAGTGAAATTGTAACGGACGAACTGGTGAATCGTAATTGTGTGCATTACGTAATTCTGTGTAATTGGCAAGAGTTTGACTGTAAGTCGGTGGAAATAAAGAACATTTTTGAGTGGTGCAATTGGACTTTTCATTTCACGAACCCACAAAGTCACAATACTGTGGTGGCGGTGGCGGTGGCGGTGGCGGCGGCGGCGATGGTGGTGGTGGTGATGGTGGCGGCGGGGGTGGTGGCGGGGGTGGTGGCGCGGGTGGTGGTGGCGGGGTGGTGGCGGCGGTTGTGTGGGCGGGGGTGTTGGCGGGGGTGGTGGCGGCGGGGGTGGTGGCGGCGGGGGTGGTGGGGGTGGTGGCGGCTAGGTGGTGGCGGCTAGGTGGTGGCGGGGGTGGTGGCGGGGTTGGTGGCGGGGGTGGTGGCGGGGTGGCGGCGGCGGCGAGTAGTACAGTAGCACAGGAGATCGACAAAACCGTGTAATTTGAGGAGGAATTGTAATATAGAACATCTGACTCGATAGTTTCCTTGGTCAGCCATTACATAGATACTAAAGAAGCACAAAACTCAATGACGGACAAAGGATGGAGCTGGTCAGTGAAATACCCAATAAGAAGCTTTCTCCACCTTGTATCACTCTACAGTAATACGCTGTGAATTTAAATTTTAAAACCACAGATACAAATATCATTCGCGTCAAGTGTACTGGTACTTCAAGAGAGGGGAAAACCTTATCATGAATAAAGACTTCATTTTGGAGTTTTCAGTCCAAATATCAGACACATACATTAGAGTTTTCTACTTGGTCTGCGTAAGTTTGGTTATTGTAATCAGGATAAGTCTTTCAGGATAATTTCCTTGTTCATTGGAATGCATTCCAAGTTACATTTGCTTGTGTAATACAGTCTTCTTACTCGTTCTCGCTTTCAGCTTGGCTGCACCTTTCAACAGCGCAAATGGAGCTGCCAGCTCAGCCGCCATCGAATTCTGTGCCTGCTTTAGTGAGCGTTCGTTATGTTCTGTTTTTGTTTGTTTGTAATTTACGTCCTCCAACGTTAAGTCATATCGGATGATGAATGGAATGGGTGAAATGATTCTCAAATGAGCCCAGGGTCCATGGAGCTTAGAGCTACCCAACATTCGTCTCTTAGGATAAGGGAAACCTCCGAAAAAACCTTATCCAGGTAACTCACCCTGACTGAGATTCGAACTTGGGACCTCTTGAACGTGTGGCAGCTATGCACCATCTACGCTACCGAGGCTTGCTATGTTCTGTTACATGCAGTGGCGAGGCGTGACTTTCAAAGCGAGGGAACCTCAAAATAATAATTTTCATTAAAATAAGACAGAATAATAACAAAGAACTAAAGCTATTCTTCAGTACTCTTTCTATTGTACAATCACACGTAGGGCCTTCTTGCATCGCAAGACTGATCACACAACAAGAGATATATGCCTGCTTTCCCTCTCCACTCAGATGTAACCTACAGCTCGCCCACATCGCGTGAACTGTTAAGACTAAAATGGTGAAACGAATCAATTCCACGCTTTTGCTAATAACTTAAAGCTTCACAAGAATCTCCTATCTGTCGTCATTAAATACCAATTTACATAAAATACTATTGGTAATATTATTGAAATATACTTACAGTTGTATTTAAAAGCACTACTTAAACACAAATTAAACTTATTTGCACGATGCAGACTTCACGTAACAAAATCTGTCAGTGCTTCGTAACTATCGAAGAGTAGCGATTGCTTCCGGAAACCTACGGAGCATGGTAAACCTACGAAGGCGTAAATGCACGTACGAAGGTGTGTGACTGCGAGGTTGCGTAGTTTTGGAAATCTGGTTTGCAGAAATTTAGAACAACTTTTGCTACAGTAAAAAGACGTGAAATTGACAATCATCTGTCTTCAAGGCTGACTCGGTGTTTTGCTGCACGAAAACAAACGAGTGAAGTCACTGAGGTACACTTCAATCGTCGACTGTCACAATAACCAACAAAGAACTGCCGCTCTAACACCCTGCGGGGTATTTATATCCACTAGCTATTGTTTCTAGAATGACGCAGACCTTCCAAAAAATATCTCGGCAACAACAATGGACCGAACGCTCTGGAGCCTCTCTCTCTCTACTGCCCACGCGCCGGTTAGGGATTGCGGCAGCAGCACAAAAATGCCATACGGTGACAGTATTGAATGAGCTCGCGGAACCGATCACTTGAATCTAGGCAGCTGCCAAACAGTCCGCTGACCGCGAATAAATTTTGAAAATGTATCCAGAGCAAATAAGATATTGTTTGGCGTGAATTTTCTTGTTTTTTCTTCTGAAATTCTAGAGGAAGCGGCACTTCCACCGCTTCATTGCACACTTCGCCACTGGTTACACATTGAATGCTTACCTTAGCGTAAACTTGGAAAGTATTAATTTTTGTCGTGGTCATCTGAAGCGGTTTCAGTCTCGCAATCATTCGAAAATAAAGACTAGATTCTTTTCTCATTCCTCTAGGTAGATATGCTTTCAGGTTAACTATCTAACTATGCTTACTTAAGGGGAGGCATCATCATCATCATTTAATTGACATCTCCAACCTTGTCATATCAATGAACAAAATGGGTGAAATGATGCTCAAATGAGCCCAGGGTCCATAGAGCTTAGAGTTACTAGAATTTATCTCAGGATAAGGGAAAACCCGGGAAAAAGTTATCCAGGTAACTCACCCTGTCTGAGATTCTAACTTGGGACCTGTTGAATGTGAGGCAGACACACTACCATCTACGCTACCAAGGTGGGTAGTGGAACATTATAAAAAGATAGTTGCTGAAGTACCTGAGGAAGAATGGCATCACTACCTTAACAATTGGTTTCATAATGTGCAGAAATACATGGATGTGAAAGAGAATACTTTAGAAAGCAATAAAAATATTTAAATTTTTAAAAACAAATCCTTGTTTGAGTTTCTAAAATTTTTCACTTATACATTTACTACACACTTTGCATATGTCACATATAAACCATGTTGCATAAATTTATTACTAGCTTCAACATGAAACAGGAACTTTTGATCCTATAGATTAATTATTCAATTAACTATGTTTAATAATTATATATATTTGAGAACTGTAAAAGGTATATTATGGCTATGTTTTTGAAACTGAAAATGTATATTTCTATGTAAAAATGTTGCATGGTGAACCTGGGCAGATATATGTAACAGAAAACTTGCACTCTCGGGCGAGAGCCCAGAAGAGTGGAAATGAGGACAATACCTGATATGTCAGCTATTGAAATGTACCGTTAAGACAGGTCAGTACACTGCTAGGTTTTTCCTCATGACACTGTGTTTCAGTATATAAGAGGGTAGAAGTCCCCATCCCATTGCATTCCGTTCCAGTTTAGTCTGTTAATTTCATCGGGTATGTCCACTGGCTTATTTAATTCTCACCATGCACCACGTCAGTCTGAGTACTATAGCAGTTATATTGTAAGCTATCACCGCCAATTTGATTGCAATTATTTGAAGGTGCCTGGGTTTCACATAGGTGTCAATAAACAATTAAATCAAAGTTCAGAAAATATCAGATGTTTGTTGTTGTCTCGACTCTACACCCTGAGAAACCAAAGAGTCCATGAAGGAGACAAAGTTTACATCAGCCAAAGGCAAGGGCAAAGCAGACAGCAGACCAGCGAAAGCAGAGACCGAGGAGGAAGTAGTCCCGCCTTCGAATCCAGGTACGTGTGCAGCGTGAGGCGGTGAGCAGTACTGCCGCAAACACTAAATTAGGTTACAGTAAAATAATTGCAGCGGCCATGAACACGCTTCTTGCTGCTCCTTACTACTACTCTCAACTGTTTTTTCCTAAACAGGTTCACAAACTTCTTTGTACACAATGTGACCAACTGTCACTGAACATACCGGCCGCCAAGAAATAAGTAATATCTCTTCAAAAAATGAAATTAACTAAAATGTTCAAACAATTACAAACACAAAATCACCAGCTTTTTGTAGAGGGCAAAGGGCAAAGTTTTACATTAGGCCTCCTAAATGACCCACTAGCTGTGCAAATAGTTACAACTTGAAATAGTCCGGCCATGCCGTGGCTCAGTGGTTAGACCGCTTGGCTCTCACCAAGGATGCCCAGGTTCGATCCCAGGTGACCGCAAACTGAGATTTGTGGTGGACAACACGGCGCTGGCGCGGGCTTTCTCCGGGATCTCCGGTTTCCCCCACCAGCGCATTCCACCGGTGCTCCATCTTCATCTCATGTATCATCAATGTCATCGCCTGCGGTGCCGTATGTAGTAAAAGTGGGCATTAAACACTACACATTTCATTTTCATTTTGAACTAGTCCGTTGTCTGCTGGATGTACTCGTTCCACCAATGCCAGCTTCCAACAGAGTGGAGGAATGTTGTCTTCTTTCACTATGATCAGGGTACCAGGGGGGATATTTGCACCCTAACTGGTACACTTGGCTCACTGCTGAAGATGTAGATAATCACCTGACCATCTGGACCAGAATTCTGTAACTGTTGCTGCAGTCTCTCCCACCTGATTAGCAAACTAAGTTTCACACTACCGAAATCTGAATGAGGTAGGCTGGTAAGAGAAGTGCCAATCAAGAAATGACCAGGAGTTTGAACTTTGGTATCATTAGGAACAGAAGAGAGAGGAATTAAGGGTTTGGAATTCAAACATGCTTCAATTTGGCAGGTTAAAGTATAAAACTCTTCATAGGTTAGACATGCTGCACCGATGACAAAGATGATGTTTAAATTACTTCATCCCAGCTTTCCAAAGACCACCCAATTGTGGTGTTCTTGGTGGAGTTAAATGCCAGTTTATACCCTCAGCACTAGTAAAATGTTGGGTTTCCTGCTTAGTTTGCTCACATCTAAATATCTCTTGCAGTTCTCCGAACTTCCTTTCTGCACCTACAAAGTTTGTGCCATTATTATTGCAAATATTCTGACTTTGGCCATGACGAGAAACAAATCCCTTCAAGGTTACAATGAATGCATCCGTAGACATGTTATTAACAACTTCTAAATGTACTGCTCTTGTAGCAAGACAAATGAATAAAGCTACATAACATTTTACCTTTGTCTTTGTTCTAAGGGTACTGGATTTAATAAAAAATGGTCCTACATAATCAATACCACAAGTTTAGAATGATCGAATTGCCTCCACTTGTGCCTGTGGTAACTGTCCCATAAGCTGTTTTGCTGCATTTGCTTTCAGATTATAACAAATGAGGCAATTATGAATAAAAGTTCTGAGAGTGTTTCTGCCATTCAATATCCAATATCTTTCTCTAAGCAAGGATAGTAGGAGCTGACAACCTGCATACAACAATCTTCTATGCTTGTGCTCAACAATAAGTTTTGTTAAATGATGAGGACTTATTAAAATCAAGGGATATTTCAGATTGTAGGTTAAATCAGAATGTTCTAGACTCCCACCAACTCGAAGTAGTCCTTGACTGTCTACAAAGGGATTCAAAATCTCAAACGACTCTCAGAGCAAACTGTCTGGTCAGATGTTAGATGCTGTATTTCGATGTTAGCTGAGAACTGTACAATATTAATACAGCTGTAGCTCAGTAAGTAATAAAGCCCCAAGTATATTCTCGGTCTTTGGTTTTGTACAGTTGTAGCAGAACCTAAAGCAATATGCTACATGTTGCAATATAGACAGAGCAGAAAATCTTGTAAGTACATCATCATTTCTTTTAACTACAGCATGACAAATAAATTTGGTTATCTCTTCTGGAATTTTCTCTTGATTGGAAATTTCATCTGATACAGGCCAAAGTGTATAGCATTTCCACTAAGCCAAGATGGTCCTTTCGACCAAAAGTTATTCTCAAAAAGTGTCTCAGAAAGAACACCCTTGATATCTGATCTGCTAGGCTATGTTGTGAAAGAACATGTCTCCATACAGCATCTTCAGATAATTCTTGAATTTCAGACACCCTATTATAATAGCAACAAATGCCTTCCATTGCGTAGAAGAAGCTGATAACCATGACAGTACTACTGTAGACTCAGTTGAATGATAAGTTTAGTGCCCCTTAACCTTCTGTAGTAAACAAACAAACAGTAATGCACCACAAAGGTCTAAACATGAAAGTATAATCTCTTCAAAGGTGCAACTCGTGACGTTGAGCAAAGGAGTTTAACAAATGTCCTTCCTTCCTAATTTAAGGAGCATATGTTGATATATCCACTATATGTTCTTTCTGATGCATCACAGAATCCATGTAATTCTATGTAGCTAGTTGAACCATCACCTACTTACCTTATGATCAATATGAATATTTCAAAATTGAACTAAATTGGAACACCACAGTGAAGCAAAATACTTATTAAATTATAGATGAGTCATATTTATTACACATCAGCTTCATTTACGCACCTATAGAGGACATGTTTCATGAACTATCATTCGCATCATTGGCTCAAATGTGACTAACGCTTGATCCAGTGGTGTGGGTAGTTCTGGAGTTGCTGCTGCCATTTGTTGATTTTGTGATGAATATTGTTAATTAGAGGAAGTTGACTGTAGAGTATCTTCCAATCAGCGGTCAATTCCTCTGACAAAGGCTCATCCCAATTAACTTGTTCTTGCCACATGGTTTGATGAAACATCTTGCATCAAACAACAATAGGACTTATAAACCCCAAAGGTTAAAAAATGCCAGAAATTATTGACAAAACTACTCTTTTAGTAATTCCAGGTGAACCTTTTGTACATAATTTGCTCATAATCTGAAACATATCCATATTCAGATGCCATAATAATCCGAGGATCTTGACTCTATTTTGGGCAAGCTGTAGTGGAGTCTAGTTTTTCTCAGGTGTAGTGGAATGTTTGCCAAGAGTTCAAGATCATTACTAGTCCACTTATGCAATGAAAATCCACCTTTCTTCAGCATTGTCATCAATTCCTGTTGAAGCTTAACTGCCTCTTCTAAAGTTGCAGATCCTGAAGTGCAATCATCAACATAGAAATCTCTCAAAGTAGTTGCTGTTGCTTTGGAAAAGATATGTGCTTCTTCATGAGCTAAATGCTGCAGACCACAAATAGCTAACAATAGGGAACGGGCCATACCATATGTTACAGTCTTCAATTGATGCTCCAGAATCGGAGATGCAGGGTCGCTTCTTCATAGTATTCTTTGGTACACTTGATCATTCCAGTGTACACAAATCTGTCAATGCCTCTTTTCTATATCAGCTGTAAATGCTATCTCATGCGTTCTGAACCTCAGGACAATTGAACAAATATCCTGTTGAATAATGGGACCAACATGTAACAAAACATTCAATACAATTCAATTTTTCAAAGCTGCAGAACAGTCAAATACTACTCTCGTCTTTGTAGCTAAGCTGTTGTTCTTTACAACTGCATGATGAGGCATGTAGTAGCAACATTCTCTCAGTGTTGCTACTTCCATATGACGTAATTCTTCCTATTCTCATAGAAACTCTATATAATCTTCCTTCATTCTCTCGTTTTTGTCTAGCTTTCTTTCTAACTGATATAGCTTTCTGGTGGCTACCATCGTTGAGTCATCTAACTTCTTTGGGTCTTCTTGAAATGGGAGATGAATTTGAAATATTCTATCACATTCTCTTGTTTTGAGAGAATTGGTCTTCATATGGCCTTTTAATCTTTGGTTTTTGGTGTTTGGTGCAACTCTTCAATCTCCCAGAATCTTTGTAGTTGTTGCTGAATATTGACATCAGTCTTTTCAAAACAGGAAATGATCAGCCACTGTGATGCATCACAGGACCCTCTAGCATCTAAATATTTTCCTGAAAGTACCCAACCAAACTCTGTTTCCATTATAACAGAATGATTATTATGTCAAAGTAATTTACCTTGAAACTGAATGTACTAGCACACTTCTGTGCCCAGTAAAATATCTATTCTTCCGGGCTCATAAAATGTAGGATCTGCAAATGAATATTTTGAGGTAGATTCCAATCATGCAGTCAATTTTCTCCACAGGCAGTTTTTCTGTAACCCTTGGTAAAACTAAACAATCCACCAACATTATAAAGTCACCCAAAAGTGACCTAATGTGAATGCAAATAACATGTTTTGTTTCTGAAACTGTGTTTCCAGTTCCTTGAATAGGCTTAGGATCATGATGTCCTTTAAGTCTTAATCTCTGAGTGCATGCCTCAGATATAAAACATGATTGTGATCCTGTGTCTAACAAGGTTCCACAAGTCTGCCACTGACCTTTATCCTTCTTAACCTTAATCTAGGCTGTAGATAGGAGAATGTGTTTTCAAGGTTCAACTTTAAATGCACAATAACTATTGATGGCATTATCTCTTAATGATATGCTCGGGTCCGCTGAGCCTTCAGTGTTACTACTGTGTTGCTGTTTGAAATCATTAAGATACACTAAAGGTATGATATTTTTTATCATAGATGTGACAGTTGCTTGATTTGCAGTTTCTAACTATATGACCCGTTATATTTTAGAGTAGATAGGTTAGAATACTACCAACAAAATCATGCCATATTCCACGCCTTTCTCATCTGATACAAGCTTTAATTTCTTCAGTATTCTATGTTGCTGCTACTCTTAATGAAATGGTAGATGTTAATTTTGGAAATTGTAAAGCTGTAATTTATCAGTTTGTGCAGAAGCTTTCGGAAGCAATTACTTCAAGAAACAATATTTTTTTAGGAATACTTGATCTTTACACAATGATGATGAGATGCTCAAATCAGCCCATGGTACGTAGACCTTAGAGTTAGCAGACATTCATCTTTCCGGATAAGGAGAAATCTGCAACATTAAGTCGTATAGGACAATGAATGAAATGGTGTTCAAATGAGTACAGGGTCCATAGAGCTCATCTTTCAGGATATGGAAAAAGCTTATCCAGATAACTCACCCTGACTGTGATTAGAACTTGGGATGCCTTGAACGTGAGTCACACATGCTTCAGAGGTAAGTGACCACAACACTTGTGTTTAACTACACACTTTTGAAAAATCAAAATTCATGGGTTTGCTTTGTCACAGGGCAATGAACTTCATACCATCATTCAAACTAATTCTTAATTTTGACGTCACTGTTATTAAAATCCTCCAAACACATATAACTAATAGCCTAACAAATCTTGAGGTATAAACAATTGGAGGCTAAGTTTGGAACAAATGACGGGAAAATGGATACAAATAAAGTAGGATTTGGATTTTTATCATTTGAAAACAAACATGAAATAAAACTTTTCAGAAAATTACAAGAAAAAAGGAGAAAGATTGCAGCTGACATAAGGTTTATAAATATGTGTTCAAAAGTAAGTGACGAATATCAATAAACCAACTACAAATAGTTTTTGAGATTAATTTCGACGTCACTGTTACTAAATTTCTCCAAACACATATAATTCTTAACATCTTGATAATACAAAATATGTAATATTAATTCATGCTTTTTCTCAGAAGGTTTCTAAAGTCGGGTCAAAAATTGAAATTCTCATAACACATGTTACTATTGAGGTGTACATAAGGGCCACAATTTTTTCACAGAGATCCTAATTTCTTAGGAGAGGTAATAGAACTGTGACACATAAAATGAATGGATTGGAAGTTTTATATAGAGAGATATTCTTTCCCTTAAAATGAACAGCTTTCAATTTTTTAAAAATTCAAAATGATGTATCGCAAAATATATTATTCATCAATTTATTGTTGGAGATCTCTCTTGCTTAAAATTTTATTTATGATATTTCAACGTGTTTGTTTCCTCTTAACAGGATGTATACAGTGCCAAGTTATGGTTGAAGTATTCCTTCAAATTCCCATAGTGTTGAAGGAGTTATTGTCAACCCTAGGAATTTTAAAGCTTATTTGTATAATATTCAAGTGAATCATTTTTGTTATTTTCATCACTATGTGCAATAGCTACAGTTTTATGTTAAAGTGTCTTTGTTTTAAATGAAAAAGGCGTTTCATGTTACTCATATAATTTAAATGATTTAGAAATATATAAACTATTACGTGGAATGTTTTGCTTAAGCTTCTTTTTAATTAACTCAACTAGCCATGTTGCATTACTTTTATGTGTTTTCAGTTATAGCTACATTTTCGTAACGTGTGTCGTGCTATAGGTTCTTTGTAAGTGATTCAGTTCAATTACTCATGTCATTTAAGTAAATGTGAAATAAATGTGTTATGCTAATGAGGCAGAGTAATAAAAGGAAGCACAAGCTTTCAAACAGTGTTGTTATTGAAAGTTCATACCAAACTTTTGAGATAAGTCATTAAAGTAGAAAATAATGTACATGTTCCATACAGAAAATTCAAGACTCAGCAGATTATATGTTCTAATGGTGTATTGCTACAGATGATAGATGATTAGGTGAGCCTTTATAAAATGCAACAACTTTGAAACTGCACTCACAACTCTCAAAGCTTATGTAATTATCTTTCTGCGTCATCTGCAGTAGTCCTGTATTGGAACATATTATGATAAGCTGACGGAGAGGCAGGTATGAAAAATATAGCTGTAGCTTCTGGCAACGTAAACATTTAGGTGTACAATTTTTCATAATTTAGTTTGCTATTTGAAGAAAGGGGCAGTGCGAACACCTCATGTTGCCAACAATTAACATGGGAGACTCACTTCTAATAGTAGATATTGTCACCCGAACGTCGGAACTCCCTATAGAACCGGCAGGCAGCAGCAGCAGCAGGAGATGGTAGACGTTCGCCACGCCCACTCATTTGTCTTATAGCGGTAACGAGGAGTGGCTGGAAAAACATTACTGTGCCGTCTCTTTCCGCTCCCCTTTATTTCTCGAACTTACGGGATATTTCATCTAATCCGGAACCTTCTAGATTGGCCAGCTGGTCTTATATAAGCAACGCGTCGGGCTGGAGAAAAGTCAGTGCTTGACGAGCTAGTGAACGGACGAGAAGACTGTGTAGTGCATCGGAAGAGTTTACTGTGAGCGTGCAAGTAGAACTTTAACGAACGAACTGGTGGTTTGTAATTGTGTGCATTACGTAATTCTGTGTAATCGGCAAGTGTTCAACTGTAATTCGGTGGAAATAAAGAACATTTTTGAGTGGTGCAATCGGACTTTTAATTTCACAAACCCACAATGTCATAACTGGCGTCAGGAAGTAGGATAACGGCCATGAAATCGGCATTGGAAGGAATTTTGGAGAAGATGAACGAATTAACAGCTAAGATGGAGGCGGCAAATAACAACCTGGCCGCAGAGTTGAAACAAATGAAGGCGGCTAAGGACATCACCGAGAAAATGTAAGAAATGAAGGCCGACTTAACCACAGAAATGAGAGCAGCGAATGGCAGTCTGGCCACGGAGATGTAGGCGGCGAACGAGGCTTTCGCCGCAAAGTTTGAGGAACAGTTGGCCGGCGTAAAAGAGGACGTCACAGAGTTAGCCAAGCGCGTCGAAGACCTGGCGAGCCGCATTAATGAGCTGGAAGGAAAGGCCGACAATAGCGTCAAGTCCCTGAGCGCCATGGTGGAGGACGTAGTCGGCAGGAGGTTGAAGGATTTAAAGGCCGACGCACCGGAACGCGACACAACATCGGCGTGCGTCAAACCTCCGAAATATGACGGCGCGTCAACGTTTGAGGCCTTCCGCCGCCAATTCGACGCAATGGCCAGGCACAACAAATGGTCACCAGAGGAAGAGGCCACACAGTTAATAGCCAGCCTCCAGGGACGGGCCGCGGAAGTCCTAAACGCAGTGCAGACAACGGCGGCGCCCAAGGACATCTGGGAGGACCTGGAGAACCGCTTCGGAAACCACCGCTTAGCCGCAGCGTACGGCAGCCAGCTAAAGGCAAGGTCACAGCAGCCAGGGGAGACGCTGCAGGAGTTCGCCCTGGCAGTTGGACAACTGGCAAGCAAGGCCCCAGTCGACCTCCCACCAGAGTTCGTGTCCCGGGAAGCTGCCTACACCTTCGTTGACGGGGTACGCGACACGGAGATTCGTCAGCGCCTAATGCTCGGCGATTACAAAACAATCCACGCGGCGATAACGGCAGCAATAAGGATGGAGGCGGCCAAGGTAACAGCTATCCTGACGTCGAGAACGAGGAGTGTCCGCTACACTGGAGAGAGAACACCAGCCGAGGGACGCCGGCGAACACCTAGTGGCCTGTGTTGGGGGTGTGGACAGCCCGGACACCTGCAGAGAGACTGCCCACACCAAGAAGAGCAGCCGGAAAACGAGTAAGGGCCGTCGTGGACAAGGGCACGTCGGCGCCATCACTACCATCCCCTCGAGTAACACTGCGCGCAGTCAGTCGGCGTATGGATGACAGCCTCATCGCGGACGGCTGGGTAAGAGGAAAGCTGTGCCGCGTGCTGGTGGACACCGGGGCGGCCGCTACCATCATCAGATCTGACGTGGCGAAGGGTTTGCCGACAAGGAAGCCGAGCCGACCATACCAGCTTGTGACGGCATCGGGCGACACCTTGCCTGTGGAGAAGGAAGCCCTGCTGGAGCTGACCTTGGGACGGAGTGCCATACGTCTTTGGGTGTTCGTCGCGAAGGTGGCTGAGGAGGTGAATCTGAGTCTGGATGCCCTCAGGAGCCACGAGGCCATGTTCGACGTCGGCAGGAAGGTCCTGTGGCTCAAAGGGGAAGAGGTTATACTCCGTCAACCAGAAGAGCGCCTAGGAATTTACTGGATCGTCTTGAGCGAAGATGTGGTTGTCCCCGCGAGGAGCGAGGTGGCGGTGACGGCGCGACTGGAAGGCCAGGGAACCAGGTACATGATGCTGGACAAGATGACGCCTGTACACGGACTGTGTGTAGCCAGGGCATTGCTGCCGTGCCGAGAGGAGGTGCCAGTGAGACTTCTAAATCTAACGGACACCGATCATGACGTCCAGGCCGGGAAGGAGTTGGGAACGTGCGAGCCCGTGGTAAGCCTAACAGCAATCGACAAGGTGCAGGAGCCGGTGCCGACGCCAAAACTGGGGCCTCGGCTAGAAGGCTTACTGGAGAGGGCGGCCGAACACCTGACCGCAGATCAACTGGAGAAACTTCGACAACTGCTGAGGTGATACCAGAGCGTCTTCAGCCAAGGCGACAGTGACTACGGCTGCACGGACAAGGTGCTTCACCGCATCGACACCGTGGACGCCCGACCTATTCGGCAACCACATAGATGCGTTCCGCTGGCGAAGCAAGGGGCAGTACGAGACATGCTGGAGGACATGAGATCCAGGGGAGTGATTGAAGAGTCCGACAGCCCTTGGTGTTACCCTGTAGTCTTGGTGACAAAGAAGAACGGCGAGCTGCGCTTCTGCGTAGACTACAGAAAGTTGAACGCTGTCACCCGGAAGAACTGTTTCTCCTTACCCCGGATTGACGACAACCTGGACACGCTAGCTGGTGCACAGTGGTTCTCGACCCTGGACCTGAAGTCGGGCTACTGGCAGGTAGCTCTAGATCCAAGAGACAAGGAGAAGACCGCATTCTCGACAGGCCAAGGGCTCTGGCAGTTCACGGTTATGCCCTTTGGCCTCTGCAACGCACCAGCTACCTTCCAGTGCCTCATGGAGTCAGTGATGAGAGGACTGACTTACGATGCCTGCTATACCTGGACGATATCATCATCGCCGGTAAGACTTTTGAAGACCATCTCGAGAATCTGAGTGAAGTGCTACAGAAACTGCAGGCGACCAACTTGAAGCTGAACGCGAAGAAGTGCCAGCTCTTCCGCAAGTAAGTGAACTACTTGGGCCACAAGGTCTCAGCAACCGTAGTGGCCACGGACCCGGCGAAGACACAGGCTGAGAGATTGGCCTCGCCCAAAGGATAAGAAAGAGTTGCGCAGTTTCCTGGGGCTGTGCAGTTATTACCGCCGCTTCATAAAGGGGTTCTCCAACATCGCAAAATCCCTCACCCGCCTGACAGAGGTACAACGGCCTTATGGGTGGACGGAGGACGCCGAAAACGCTTTCCAGCACCTAAAGGAGACCCTGTGCAGTGCCCCAATTTTTGGTTTCCCACAACCAGGTGGCGCCTTCATTGTGGACCCCGACGCTAGCAACCATTGCATTGAAGGTGTCCTATCGCAGATCCAGGACGGCCATGAGCGGGTGATAGCCTATTACAGCAAGACGTTATCCAAGGCAGAGAAGAACTACTGCGTCATCCGACGAGAGCTACTGGCGGCAGCAAAGGCCTTGGAGCACTTCCACAAGTACCTGTACGGTCAGCCATTCCACCTGAGGACTGACCATTCCGCCCTAACCTGGCTATTGAGCTTTAAGAACCCGGAAGGCCAGACAGCACGTTGGGTCCAGAGGCTGCAGGAGTACGACTTCACCTCGGAACATCGTAGATGGAAGAGCCCCGGTAACGCAGACGCCATGTCCCATAGAGCCTGTCCAGAAGAGTGCGGCCAGTGCACAAGAGCGGAAGAGAAGGAGCGTGCCGCAGCATTCCGAGTAGTTGTGGCAGTGCCTGCGGACGGCTGGAATAGCGCAGGCCTGAGGAGGGAGCAGCTGGCGGACGCAGACTTGGGGCCACACTTGAGGGAAGTGGAGGCAGGGACGAGACCAACCTGGGAGGACATCGCACTGAGCAGCGCCACCTACAAGTCGTACTGGGCCCAATGGGACTCGCTGAAGACCAGAGAGGGCGTGGTGTTCCGGGTATGGGAGTCACCCGATGGGAAGACGCAGAGAGAACAGTTGGTACTTCCCCGGAGTAAGGTCCCGGAAGTCTTGGAGGAAGTGCACGCCGGTACTTCGGGAGGACACCTGTGAGCGAACCGAACGATTGACAAACTACGGCAGCGCTACTACTGGCTGAGACTCCGAGCAGGTGCTGAGAGAATGTGCCGTCAGTGTCACGTGTGCCCGGCGAGTCGTGGCCCCCAGACTAGGAGCCGGGGTCGCATGCAGCAGTACAACGTCGGAGCGCCATTCGAACGGATCGCCGTTGACATTGCTGGACCGTTCCCAGTTTCCGATCGAGGCAACAAGTACCTAATGGTAGTCGTGGACTACTTGACCAAGTGGCCGGAGGTGTATGCCATCCCAAACCAAGAGGCAAAGACAGTCACAGACTGCCTCGTGGAGCAAGTGTTCTGTCGATTTGGGGTGCCGTTGGACCTACACAGTGACCAGGATACCAATTTTGACTCCAACCTAATGAAGGAGGCGCTACAGACGCTTGGGGTGAACAAGACGCGCACGACACCTCTACATCCCCAGTCGGATGGCATGGTCGAAAGGTACATCGAAACTTTAGAGGAACACCTGAGAAAGGTCGTGGCCAGCCATCAGCGAGACTGGGACGTCAAGGTGCCACTGTTCTTGCTGGCCTGCCGCTCGTCTACACACGACACAACTGGAATGATGCCAGCCAGCTTAATGTTTGGCCGAGATTTACGCCTCCCTTGTGACCTGACTTTTGGAAGGCCTCCGGAGGCGAAGCAGCCGGTGACCAGGTATGTGGAGAACCTCCACGACATGCACGAGATGGCTCGCCAGAACATCCAGAGGCGAACGACCGCATGAAGACCAGATATGACAGGCATGCCAACAGCCAAGGGTTCCAGCAAGGTGACCTGGTCTGGTTGTACCGTCCTACGCGGACCAAGGGACGCTGCCCGAAGCTTCAGCAGCCATGGTAAGGGTCGTACCGGGTGGTGAAGAGGATAAATGACGTGGTCTATCGCATCCAGAAGATGCCCCGAGGAAAGATGTTGGTGGTACACCTGGATCGCCTGGCACGCTATGATGGTGCTGTTCGGGTGACCATCTTTGAGGAGGGAGGAGTGTCACCCGAACGTCGGAACTCCCTATAGAACCGGCAGGCAGCAGCAGCAGGAGATGGTAGGCGTTCGTCACGCCTACTCATTTGTCTTATAGCGGTAACGAGGGGTAGTAGGTTAAAACATTACTGTGTCGTCTCTTTCCGCTCCCCTTTATTTCTCGAACTTACGGGATATTTCATCTAATCCGGAACATTCTAGATTGGCCAGCCGATCTTATATAAGCAACGCGTCGGGCTGGAGAAAAGTCAGTGCTTGACGAGCTAGTGAACGGACGGTAAGACTGTGTACGTGCATCGGAAGAGTTTACTGTGAGCGTGCAAGTGGAACTATAACGGACGAACTGGTGAATTGTAATTGTGTGCATTACGTAATTCTGTGTAATCGGCAAGTGTTCAACTGTAATTCGGTGGAAATAAAGAACATTTTTGAGTGGTGCAGTCAGACTTTTAATTTCACGAACGCACAAAGTCACAATATTCTGTGTTTCCAATTGCTCCAGTTTTCAATATTGCACTTCTCCCCTTCTAAGTCTCCAAAACTCAAATATCAAAATCCTTTACATAGTCTTAAGGTCTGTGTATGGTGTGCTGTGAGTGCAGCTAAAATAATTGGCCCTATTTAATTGTATGAACTACTCAATGCTGCACCTTACCAAGACTATATTTGGGAGCACCTTTTCCTCCAATTGACAAATACTGGGCGAATGGAGAGAGCTATTTCATAAGTTAGGGCTACAGTTCATGCAGTGTGGACCTATTTGCATTGCTGACGGTTTTGGTGACAGAATGAACGGTGTAGGAGTGTAGTCCATTCAATCCCCAGATCTCATACCTTGTAATGTTTATTTGTAGGGAAATTTAAAAGACAATGTGTATAAATAAAATCTCTGAACATTATATGAACTGCAAAATAATATACAGGAAGAAATAAATAGTCAACATTTTCCAAGAAGAGTTGCAACATATGAGTGATGATAATCTGTGAAGCACAAGGAGAAAATTTACATCATCTTTCTGCTTTAAAATGTAAGCAATTTAAAAGATATTCACAATTGTAATTTGCAAAAGAATGGCAACATTAGTTGCATTGCTCATTTTACCTAATTATTTTTATGTACAAAACAGTTCATGCAGGTTAATTTATGGGCAGTTTAGTGACGCTTTCCCACACCCAGGTGCCACTTAATCTGATGGCCCTGTAATAAGTTTGCTTAATGTTGGTTTTAGCACTTTTTAACTATTAAACACATTCATATTCTTCACTACTATATTCTACTATCAGACTCTGTGGAAGAATTGAACCCAGTAACTATGGGTTGAGATACCACATTGGTGACCGCCTTACTGCAGAGGTGGTTTCCACAAATTTTTAATAGCACAAAGCAGAATATTTTTAGAAATTACACTGTTTCCTTTCACACATTTCTTACGCCCTTCCTCCTGATTGATATCTTCTGAACATTAGTATTAGGTTTGTGAGTAGAACATTTATAAACCAAAAACATTTAATGTTTCGCAGGCTTTTGATGAAACCATCATTTTGCAAATATCCCAGGCAAATCATAAAAAGCTAGCATACACTGAAAAAATGCTTAAGACACAATTTGCTGCAGTTTTATTAGGCATATGTAACCTAACATTTTGCTATCTGCCAGCTTTAAGAATCACCTTAGATCACCTTTTCATGATCTGCCTAAGATCTTTACAAAAGTGACATATTTAAGCAAAAGCCTGGGATACGTACATTTTAGTTCATAACCTCATTGTTATAGCACTTTTCTTCAATGATCCATGAAACTTAGAAACTCTCATAATTTGTACTAACCCTTTTTATGAAAAGAGCCACATGTGCGTATGTGAGCAGCAAAATTGAAAAAAAAAGTGAGCTATAGCACACATTTAGTATTTATACTCAGTATTTCCAGATATGCAACATGAAGATTTTCAAGAAAATCCTTGAACCCCAAACTGTCCTTTAGATGGAAAACACTTTTAGCATCTCAAAAATAGCCCTAACAATTTTTATTATGTTCTATGTATTTAAAATACTTGATAAATAAAAAGTGGCGGATTGCAAGACAAACTTATAGCAATATAAAATAAGACCTGAAGCATTCCTGGTGACGAGTATGCTCAAATTTCTTCTCGGGCAACAAGCCAGGTGAACAGACAATTGGAAATCGACGTTTAAGGAGTGTGCGTCACTCCCATCATCAGGATATTTATTAAATGTTATAACCATAAATGAAACACTGGATATAACATAAATATAAACAGACAAAACACTATCAATATTCGCATTACTGAACAAAAGACTATTTTCAGTAAATTAAATGCCAGGTCAGGAGATGGCGTGTATATAGAAAATTAATTGGGTCAAAGAAACATAACTACTTAACTTTGTTATCCAGCTGTATTGATCTTTACTTCTTAAATCAATGGATTTCCAGGTTTAAGGCCGGTTTCCAAGAGGAGCTGAACTGAAATCCAGCAACACAATTAAGCTTGCTCCTTTCAGAGCAAATGGCCAAAGCCTCCTTAATTCTCTGCTCCCAGTAAGAGTTTATAGAGGAGACGTCGACAACTCAGTGTCTATATGTTGTACGCTAGAGAAAGCAATCACTATGTATGTCGATTCCAAAGACATCTTACCCAGACACAGAGAGCTCCAGTAACAATTTTAGCGAGGTTGCAAAGCTTTATTCATTAGCATACATTCACACACACCTTTAAGCACACCCTTAAGAAAGGACCTATCACATGCATCAGTTGACAATAACAATGGAACACAAAATGCCTGAGCTAAACAGGCGGACCAATTGTATTTAAGTTTTCAGTCAACACGAGTTTTCGTTGTATAGCTGTGTCAAAGAATGTTATGTATTAGGTAGCCTGATTTCACTTCTGGCACAAATTACATCAGTTGAGACTCATACAGTAATTGTAATACTGGATGCAGAATTTTTTATTTGCGTTAAAACTACCAAACTCTAAACACTGTATGAAGCTGTAAAAACCATGTAAAGATGCCGGGTGAGGGGGAGGGTGGATCCTAGGTCTGCAGTTACTTATTCCTATAGGAACCTTTCCTGGCAAGATACCATTGGTTAAATGGTATAATTTCACCACTCTGTCACTTTAAGTAGCATTCAAATCTCTTGTGTTCAGCTCAAAACTTTTATTACCCTTCGTTTTATCTCTTGGGGCCTATAATTTTATATTTTTAAACAAATAACAGTTTTACAACATCATCGGTGTTTACAAAATACAATAATAGCCATGTTTTCCGCTAGCAGATATGGTCAGTATTGTTGTTGGTCCATTCAATCAAGTGCCAAGCATTTCATAAATGCAAAGTGAAAAAAAAAGGATTTAAAGATGAAACAAAAGCTATTAGATTTAATGTCATCAACATCCTCCTAAAAAACAAAAGCCAACTATGCAACATGTTTTACAATGCCAGACACAGTTACAAACTGCAGAAAGAGTGCTTTTCTTTTTGGGGTAACTAGACCGAATGGGTTATACAAGAAAATGGGATGAAATTATGAAATGCTAACTAAATGGGCTGTGGTATGGTTATAATATATTAATAGTGGGTGATACAATAACACTGTATTTCAAGAGGAATTATACAATGACATTTATCAATTTATCAATCTAGCTTAGCACCATGACAAAATTTGGGCCAAAGGAGGAGATAACTTTAATTTATTAATTGTGAATCAACATTAGCCAGGGATGTTAGGAAGTTCCTAATGAAATGTGCTCTAAGCCAAAATCAGAGAAAACTTCAATTAAATTTACAAAGGGATATTATAAAAGCATTCCAATACTTTTTTTGAAGAACAGATTCAATAAAAGATGCAATTATTAATGTTTTATTATTTTAATTACAAAGAGGTTGATTTGTAATAACATTGATTCAGAAAATACAAAAATCTTAATAAATATTTGCTAGTCGGTTTTCTTTTACACTATATCAATTTTCTTTTAATTTTTGGGGACTAATTTTGGGAGCTGTTCTTGCATTCGAACCTCGGTTCCGCTGTACATCTAAGTTGAAATATTTCATATTATAATATAGGTTTGACACATTTCACGGACAGTTGTCTGCATTTTCAGCTCTTTGTTCACTGTCAGTTTTACTGCAATTTTTAATTTTCACTCAAGAGACCTTTCAATGAACTGATGAAGCAGACCATGAAATATGTCCAGTAAGCAAAACACTGAGTATTTTCGGAAGTTTTCTTGACATCACTGTTACTAAATTCCTCCACACATGTGTAACTGTAATTGTATATATAATTTTAGTTAATTGCAGATATTTTTAAAATTAGCATTCACTACCTTTTCAAAATCAAAAATTACGTACCTTATTGTTATAGGTGTGTTGTTCTTCTTATAATCGTCCAGTACAGAGATCACTGCTGACCAAAATATAACGATTTTTTCCACAGATAGACATTGTTTTCACTTCACTAAGAGTATCTTCTCTTTATGGTAAGAAATTACTCATGCACATAAGCAAAGCAAACTCTCTCACTGAAAATAAAATTATACTGAGATAAAGTGAAAAAGAAGTTGAAAGGAAATGATAAAGCAGTAATGGTAATTCATATTATGACTGTTCAGATTTTCAACTGTCACTTCACATTGTTTTCACATTTATTTCACTTTCTTCTGCAACTTAGCAGCATGATGAAATATGTACAACATAGCCTCTGTTTCTGGATGGTTTACTTGCTTGGGAGTCGAACACAAGACACCTACAATCCCTTTCAGTAACAGCACTCATTACATGTCATCACAGTCCTCAAAAACTTGCTTGAAGAATATCCCTTCTCGTTGCACAAAAAATACATTTGCTGACTGACTCACTTTATAAAACTCACTAACTCTGCCAGACTTACTCAACTTACAAGAATGCTCAGTTATATAGCTCTTGGGAGTTTACAGAAAGAAAAACATCTAAATGACTCTGACTATCTGCTAATTGCACTTTCCAGTTATTTAGCTTTATCTGTTTCGGCAAGCTTATATCTCCGCGCTATCTTTATCTGTCCCTTTGTGTACGTCAGCCGCACTATCGTGATAATGGGTTCGTGACACTGCTGCCTCCCCAAGGCTGGTCGTCCCGAACAGCACCATCGTAGCGGGCCACACGATCCAGGTGTACCACTAACATCTTTATTCGGGACACCTTCTAGATGCGGTAGACCACGCCATTAATCTTCTTCACCACTATGTACGGTCCTTGTCACGGCTGCTGAAGTTTTGGGCAGCGTCCCTTGGTCCAAGTAGGGCGATATAGCCAGACCAGGTCACCTTGCTGGAACCCCTGGCTGTTGGCTTGCTGTAGTATCGGGTCTTAATGCGGTCGCACGCCTTCTGGATGCTCTGACGAGCCATCTCATGCATGTAGTGGAGATGGTCCACCAGGTTCTCCACATACTCGTTTGCTGGGTGTTTTGCGTCCGGGGGGCTTCCCCGGTGTCGATGCGGTGGAGCACTCGGTCCGTGCGGCCGTAGTCGCTATCGCCTTGGCTGAAGACGCGCTGGTATCGTCTCAGCAGTTGTCAAACGTTCTCCAGCTGTTCTACGATCAGGTGGTTGGCCACCCTCTCCAGTAAGCCTTCCAGCCGGGGCCCCAGGTGTTGTGTCGGCACTGGCTCCTGTATCTTGTCTATTATTGTCACGCTGACCACGGGCTCGCATATCCCCAACTCCGTCCCAGACTGGATGTCGTTATCGGTGTCCATCAGGTTGAGCAGCCTCACCGGCACCTCCTCTCGACAGGGCAATAATGCCCTGACTACACATAGTCCATGCACGGGTGTCTTCTGGTCCACCATCATGTTCTTCGTCCGCTGGCCTTCCAGTCGAGCCGTCACCACCATCTCGCTTCATGCGGGGAAAACCACGTCTCCTTTCAGGATGACCCTGCAGATTCCATGGCGCTCTTTGGGTAGCCGGAGTACAACCTCTTCTCCATTGAGCTGCAGGACCTTCCTGCTGGCGTCGACCGTCACCTCGTGGCTCCTGAGGGCATCCCATCCCAGTATCACCTCCTCAGTCAACTTCGCGACGAACACCTACTGACGCACAACACTTCGTCCCAAGGTCAACTTCAGTAGGGCCTCCTTCTCCACAGGCAAGGTGTCATCCCATGCCGTCACTAGCTGGCATGGTCGGCTTGGTTTTCTCGACGGCAAACCCTTGGCCACGTCAGGTCTGATGATGGTCACGGCTGCCCCGGTGTCTACGAGCACGCGGCACGGCTTCCCTTTCACCCAACTGCCCGCGATAAGGCTGTCATTCTTAGGCCGGCTGACGGCACGCAGTGTCACTCGAGGGGATGGTGGTGATGGCGCTGACGTACCCCTTGCCACGCCGGGCCTTACTCGTTCTTCCGGCCCCAACACAGGCCACTAGGTCTTCGCCGGCGTCCCTCGACTGGTCTTCGGTCTCCCGTGTAGCGGATACTCCTGGTTCGCGACGTCGGGGTGTCTGTCACCTTGGCCGACTCCATTATTATTAATGATGCCGTTAGCGCCTCGTGGATGGTTTTGTAATCGCCAAGCATTAGACGCTGACGAATCCTTGTGTCTCGTACCCCGTCGACAAAGCTGTAGGCAGCTTCCCAAGATACGAACTCTGGTGGGATGTCGACTAAGGCTTTGCTGGCCAGCTGCTCGATTGCCAGGGCAAACTCCTGCAGCGTCTCTCCTGGCTGCTGCGACCTTCACTTCAGCTGGCTGCGGTACGCTGTGGCTAAGCGGTGGTTTCCAAAGTGGTTCTCCAGGGCCTCCCAGATGTCCTTGGGTGCTGCCGCTGTCTGGACCGCGTTCAAGACTTCTGCGACCCGTCCCTGGAGGCTGGCTATTAGCTGTGCGGCCTCTTCCTCCGGTGACCACTTGTTGTGCTTGGACACTGTGTCAAACTGGCAGCGGAAGACTTCGAAAGTTGTTGCGCCGTCATATTTAGGCGGTTTGATGTGCGCAGATGTGTCGCGCCCCGGCGCGTCGACCTTTAAATCCTTCAACCTCCCGACGACGACGTCCTCCAACATGACGTTCAGGGATTTGACGGTGCTGTCGGCCTTTCCCTCCAGGTCGTTAACGCGGCTCGCCAGGTCTTCGAGGCGCTCCTCCACTTGACCCACCCGCCTGCCCAGCTCCGTGACGTCATCCCTCACGCCGGCCAACTGCTCTTCAAATTTTTCGGTGAGGGCCTCGTTGGTAGCCTTCATTTCAGTTGTTAATTCCGTCACGTTCGTCGTCATCGTTGCGGCCAGGTTGTTATTTGCTGTCTTCAACTTCTCTTCCATTTTCTCGGTGATCTTATCGTTAGCCACTTTCATTTCCGAGGTCAGTTTGGCCTTCAGTTACATCAACTTTTCCTAAATCTTTTCCAATGCCGCGTGCATTGCTGAAAGTCCCACTTCCTGACACCAATTGTGACTTTGTAGGTTCGTAGAATTAAAAGTCCAATTTGCAAAAATTCAAATCGTTCTTTATTTGCGTAGAAATACACTCACAGTAGCAGTATTACATCACATACACATTCACAATCGACCAAGGTCCATGACCACAACAGCGTTCTGATTACATCTGTTTACAGCACTCCTGTTACAACATCTTTACAGCTGTTTACTCTCCTGTTTACGACTACCTCTCGGCGAGTCGTCGCCCTCTTAAATATCTCATTAATAATTCGAGACTGTTCTGTAACAATCAAGAACTCGAATGTTCTATCACCTTCCAGAAGCGTAACTTAATCTGTGCCGGCAAGTCCTTTATCTCCGCTATCTTTATTTGCCGGCTCTTTGTGTACACAAGCCGCGCTATCGCAGATAACGGCCTCGCGACAGTAGTGAACTAAAATCATACAAGCATTTAACAGTTTAAAATATACAGTGTACAAAAAAATTGACAATTCCACCAAAACAAAAGCACAAAAGAGGACTTTTAGAAAATTCAGCAAAACGTAGGACATAGATTTATTCCAAGAAATAAGTGTGTAAATGAAATGAAATGTGTAGTGTTTAACGCCCGCTTTTACTACATACGGCACAGCAGGCGGTGACACTGATGATGCATGAGATGAAGATGGAGCACCGGTGGAATGAGATGGCGGGGGAAACCGGAGGTCCCGGAGAAAACCCGCCCCAACGCCGTGTTGTCCACCACAAATCTCACTTTGCGGTCGCCTGGGATCGAACCCGGGCCGCCTTGGTGAGAGCCAAGCGGTCTAACCACTGTGCCACGGCGTGGCCAAATAAGTGTGTACGTTTTCCATATCACCAGTATAGCAAATCTTTCTATCTTGATATATTTGCAATATCCAATAGTGTAAAATCCTATGACTCATATTATTTTCAACATATTCAATTATTTAATATAAACTTAGCTCTCATTTTAAATTTACATATGTTAAAAATACTAAACACAGCAAAAACAAATACATTAATAAATGAGACAATTTAACAAACTCCTACCATTTCACTTATTCAACAGTTTGAGGAATATTTTACAGACAGTTGTCTATATCATCAGCTTGCTAATTAATTTTTGACATCTTAAAGCACAAAGTGATTTTGAGGTTTATTAAGCCGCAACCAACAGCGTTCAGGAATTAGCTGAATAGCTTCACATGCTACGACCAGAAAATTCAACATACATATTTTATTTGTTATTGAAATAGCTTAAACATATTCATACAAATTTCCAGTCATTTTTTCTGCATTATGTAGTTTAATTTTTAATTTTTGAGGAAGTGCTCCTGAAACTAGTCCCTCAAATTGAAGAGTAAGCGACATATCGTGAATAAAAAATAAATGTGTAAAAATTAATTTGGATATCACTTCTAATAAATATCTCTAAGTAACATTTAACACCTTAAACATTTGCTTTCTCGTAAAACTGAGTTAAAATTATGCAAAAATCAGTTATGCATAAATCATCCTAAATGGAAAAAAGGACTTCAGGGATTATTTCGAAAATATTCATTATTTATTTTTTTAGGTACGCAAATGTTGCGACAGCGGATTTTGCTATGGTAGTGTAAGTACGAATCGGCACGAGCAACCTACTTCATACTTGCCTCTCTCAGTGTTTCAAAAGACTCCATACAAAATATACAATAAGTGCTAATATATAAAAGGCTCCTCAAGTCGCTTCTCTGAACTTGATTTCCCACGTGAAGCTTTAAGTGCAGAATGTTGATACTGAACCATTTCTATAATGGAGAAACGCTTATTCTGTTTGTACATAACTGTAACGGACAGTTCAACTGTCAATTTCTGTTTTAATTTACGAGTCATCATTGTGAACGTTTGCAAATAATGATTTTTTAAATTGTTCCCTGACTGTAATGTTATATTACAATGTAATCAACTGTCTTAAACTCGTTGTTTACATTTGAAAGGTAGCGCAAGTGTATGTATGAAATAAGTTCTGTTAACTTCATTTAAATTCTTGAAACCGAAGCAACACTAGAAGGTGGCAGTGATCAATAATTATTTTCCTTTGACTGTACATAAATGATTGAAAAGTAATGAGTACGGGCACCGCTTTGAAGTTCTGTGGTATCTATCTTATAATTTTAGCTGAGTCCCATAATCCAGAAGTACAAGCTTCTTCCCTATTTGATCGAGCAGTATGGTTTAATCTATAAGGAGTTTATAATGAAGTGGAGTAGGTTTCGTAATTTTCCCATAATGTAATGTATCATGTGTAGTTATGCGTTATATGTGTCTTTTTTCGAAGTTGTAAGCTAACCTACCGTGTACTTGTGCAAGATTTTGTCAATGTTTTAAATAGTGCACATTTCTACGTAATGAGTGGAAATTATGGCAGAGGTAGCTTTTTAGGACTGTAAGATAGCTTGTAATTTTCATTGGGATGCATATTTAGTATAAACGTCCAAAGTTAAATCCAGATTAATCAATAAATATTGCTGTATATTTGTAATTTTAGTATAAATGTTGAATAAAAGTATGGCTTATTAATTCTGTTAAGTTTGTAGAATCCGAATGTACCCGCTTTTATCAAAAATACTAAAAATAATACTTGAGTATAAGAATTTTATGAACGATGTACAAACTGCCTAGAATTACACTGCGGTGGCCATGGATAATATTAAGTATTCCATGAAAATTTTTGAGTGCAATGCACACTTCATTTGTTATAGCATTGTTATCTCCATTGCACTATTATTGTCACAGTTAAATAACGTTTTGTTGCTGTATAAAACCTACCAAATGTGATATCTCTGAATGGTGATGTAGGGGATTCTCTTCAGCCAAAGGTTTTCCAATAAGCAGTTGTACAACGGAGTGGAAAGCTGACAGCTCATCGTTCTCGGGCGTCGTCTGTATTACAGGAAGGAGTCTGCGGAATTGAAGACTGTAACTTTGCAGTAGCAGTTTGATGCACTGTAACTGTCAGAAAAGCTGGTATGGAAGACAGATATTGACCAACACTGTTCTCCAGTTTGGTTAGCTCTGGTATTACCTTAGCCACCGATAAGGAGCATTGCAGATTGTGGATCCCATTTTTTAGCTCTCCAGATAAAGTCAGAGCCCCTTGTATATGGTGTGAAACGTCCCACGCAGTATATATGAGGACTGATACTTCGATAAGCATTCTTGATATGTTAGAGATCGTAGGAATCCTACCAATAACCATTTTAAATGAGTACTTGTGTTCGTGTAACTAACAAGCAGAACATTCTCCAACTCTTCTCTAAGTTGCGTTGTTCTCGTGCCGGGTTTCAATAATTTCGTTTGCAAACGCAATAATATCCAAGGCTCTTTGGTAATCACGCTGTGTAATCCCTGATCTGATATTCGCTAAATTGTTTAACTTACAACAACATGTCTATACAGCCCTTGATAAAACTGTAGCTCCTTTCTGTAGTCTTTCTCCAGTATGTGCAGCCGCTTGAATCTTGGTTCACTTCGGTAATCCCTTTTAATAACTCGTTCAGCAAAAGACACCAAATTTTTATTTGATTGATCCTTTTTAGTCGCCACTACAAAAGGAACTTCTTGAGACAGACATGGCATATGAAAAACTGGAGGTGTATAAAACAGGAGGAGGTAAAAGAAAACGTACAGAAATCATACATCCCAAATTAAAATATATGCTTGAGTCAACCGCAGCACCATCATAAAACTCAAATGATAGGGATGCTGCATACCAAGAGTAGCAACAGCAGACGGTATGTAATATTCCTTTAAAACTAATTTTACACTAAAGCCAATAAATGGAGCTTCTTGTTACTAGTTAAAATGTAGTGAGGGTAGCTCTAGTAATTTTCCAATAATGTAATTTATCATGTATATAGGTTATATGTGTTATTTTCGAAGTTGTAACCAAGCCTAGTATATACCTACTTGTGTAAGAGATTGATCATATGTTTCAAATAGTGCACATTACTACATAAAGAGTTGAAAATCTGTCAGAGGTAGCTTTTTAAGACTGTAAGGTAGCTTATAATTTTCATTGGGATGTATGGTATAAACGTACAATAAATATTTTTGCACACTTGCAGTTTGGTATTGAATAAAAAATGATGGCATTGTTGTTTACGTGTACATGTGGAGATTTTAGTTAATTAACGGCGAGTTCAGTGTAGGATGCGGAGGAATGCCTTGTTGGACAGTAACATTTATGTTTATTCCGTAAATGAATGTCTACATTATATTCTATATGTAAGTTTTATTAATTAATAACTGGATCAATTTTGTGGGTACATCGGACATAACCTTTTGTTTGCTATCGTCCAGGTGCCGCAAAGTTGGATGTACAAACATCTGGAATTGCCTTGTATATCTTTGTATCCATACTAATTTGATTTGTAAATATTTGTGGTTGGCGTGGCATGACCTGGTACCTTAATTAGCAGTAAACCTTTTAATTGACCTCTATAATCTGAAATAATTATTACTATACCTTGATTGTAGTTATGTACTTGTACAAGTATACAAACGCGACATTGCCAATATATTAATTTAAAAGATCCCTTGCACTTAAATGAAGTATATAAAAGCAACTTGGTATCGTACAGCCACAATGTACTCCATTCCTATTGCTAAACTAAACATCTAATTCCTCAAAACAAGCAAAACAGCACTAAGTTTTACACTCACATCACTTTCTCTACCCACCTTCAATAAATTATTCTTAGGAAAGCATATCATTTATTTGACATTGTCCTAAGCTTAACTTTGTCTTTACAACACAAGAATATTACAGCCTTGAATTTGTAAATGCTTCAATGGCATGTATAAGCACAAGTAATGAATGCTGAAGAAAAGAAAGCAAAAGAAAATATGCAGTTTTTAAAATAAAACTCAGTGCACAGTGTATCTTCCAATAAGAGAACATTTCATGCAGTTATCTGTGAAGTATAATTTGCTTAATGTGCAAAGCAATTGTTTGAGTAAATGGCTTACATTAGCTTGGTAAGACTTTAGGCAGCACTTTCTGACTAAGATGGCAATTGGAGCCCTCTGCATGATGTAAACCTCTCAGGCCATGACATACAACTGAATGTGTGTCACATAAATAACTCAATGAAGGATTACACTCTGAACTATTAATGCTGTTTGTAGTTTTAGTTATGCAGTGAAAGTGATGGAACTGTGTGTTTGAGTTGTTAATGGAAAATAATTTAATAGTGTAATTAAATTGCTCACACATCTAACCATTATTTCTTTTGACAGCCCATAATTCCCTTATGCCTTCACTAGAGAGAAACAAGAAGTACATTATAAGCAAAATAATGTGCAGTTTTATCTACCTTTTAAAATTATCATGTGGCTTCGTATCACTGCATGTAAGGGATGGCTCATATTGCGTTAAGCATCCTTTTTCAATGCTGAAGATTGAGGTTTTCATTCTAACTTAGAACAATGAGAGCAGGCTTAACAGCACCAGTTTCATGTCACATGTAACGATTCTGTGGGTAACACTAGTAAAAGTTATATCACCCTTGAGATTGTTCACATGACAGAAATTGTGTACCAGTATTAGTCATAAACGGTGGCAAGCAAATGCTGAGAACAAATGTACCACAGAATAGTACATCAACCCTGTGCAAATATCACTTTAACTTGCCATTTTTCTAAACCCATTTTTCCAAATTGTGTTGAAATATATGAGGTGCTCAGCACTATGTGCCTTAATGTCAACTGTACTCAAGGTCATTCATAAAACATACAAGAACAAATTGGGTTTATGGAATCCCAGATCATATTTTAATTGCTGTTAAAAGCTGTGACATTCTTTATTAATGATGTAGATGCACACTGATGAGTAAGGTTAAAAGAACCTAATTCTTCAATTTAATTATCATTGCAATTTAAAGAAAAAATTTATAAAATTCATACCGAGATTATATATAAACACAGATGCTGCCTATTATAAGCAAAGAAATTCTACAGAAATCAAAGAGAATTGAATTCTGAACGAATCCAAAGACACTGTTTTGGTATATCTGAAAATTCACAGCTATTTTTGCAGTAATTTATACTGGAAATTATTTACCTGACATAGACTTATATATGACTCAACTGTTTTAAATTTAAAACTACTAACACAAAAACTAATATACCCAATCAACTACCTAAAATAACTCCACTTTTCCTAAAAGTTTAGAACATGTTGGTCACAGTATTCCTCAACGTTTTTGTTAAACTTTCCAATGATATGAAATGAAACTCAAACTTTAAGAAATATTTGATATGCCACATTAAATTGCTGTATATGCGGGAAAAAAAAGTTTTGTGCTACATTACTAATAATCCTGAAGATCACTGCACATCACTAAAACAAGAAACATACACAATAAACAATAATCCTGCACTTTCAATTTCTGCCATCGTATTCCTGGTAGCTTGAGATGATGAACCCTGAAAGAGAGAGAGAGAAAAAAAATAGAAAACCTCATTTCATTAATTTATTAATGAAACAAATGATTTTGTATATAAAACATCCTTGATACATTATAAAGAGCTGCATTAATCTAAAGAATTTAACTATACATGAATATATATGAAGGCACAATTCAGTTTATGTCATTATATTAATTTTAGGCATTTAGCTACTTACCAATTAGTCTTTATGGTAATTCATTCTCTTTCTACTTGCCGCCCATACATCCTCTCAGACCTTTCAAACCTTTACAATTTCACAAATCAAAAAACGGGCGAAATAGCACTAAGTTGTACACTCGCAGTACTTTCTCTACCCACATTCAATAAATTATTCCTAGGAAAGCATATTCCTGTTTATACTTTACACTAATCGAGATAAACATGTGTAGAAATGCCTTCTCCCTGCAGATATATGGATAAGGAAACAGGTAAACTTTTCACGATACTCAAACGTTTTTAGAACTGGTGGCTATGTGATGACTTTGATATTGACAAGCAACTACTCTTTCTCCAATCAGCAATAAAATTTCATATAGAAAATGTACATATCATCTCAGAGCTACACATCTTTTACAAAAAGTCCAAAGAGCAAAACATTACATTGACCTCACAAAACAAATTCAGTGTACATCTTTTGAAATCAAATAATACAAAGGAAGATACCTACAAACAAAAGAATCAGGTGTGTGCCGGATAAACTGCGAAGGTTGTGGCAACTTTTGCATTGGACAAACTAAAAGGAATTTGAACATTAGGCTTAAAGAGCATTTTAGAAGCAACAAAAGCAAAGATATAGATAAATCGGCGGTAGTGTACAGGTTTTGGGATGATAATCACAATATTGAACGAAAAATCTACATATTAAAAAGTGTTCAGTGTCCAACTGCATTAACCACTTGGGAGAAGATGTTCATAAAGAAATATGAAAGAAAGCTATTCAATTTCGACACCACCTTTGAAGAAGTTCACTAAACCAACATTCAGTATTCGACATTAGCTGAAGATGCGTTCTAGCTAATCACTAGCAATAAATAGAGCACTTAACACTATTTGGACTCAAAATTATAGTAATTTTGTGCTTCATTGTCTCATAATCCTTACTCGTAGGAATACTTTAACATGCATGATTGGAGGAATTGAATAACAGTGACGTCAAAATTAATTGGGAAAACTATTTGTAGTCGGTTTATTGACACTTCGTTACTTAAGTTCTTATATTATTGAGGGACTAGTTTCGGAAGCCATTGCCTCCATTTTCAACCTTTCTCCAACTAGCATCTGTTGTCTGCTCTCCTCTCCCTGGCAGTGGAACTATGAACTTCTTTGTCAAATTATCTACTGGTGGGATTTCCAAGTTCATTAAGTGGGCCTTATTTTTCCATATGCATATGTTCTCTCATGTTGTCAGTTTATTTTGGTTTATCAATTTATCAAAATAAACTGACAACATGGGAGAACATATTCATATGGAAAAATAAGGACCGCTTAATGAACTTCAAAATCCCACAAGTGGATAATTTGACGAAGTTCATAGTTGCACCGCCAGAGAGAAGAGAGCAGACGGCAAGAGATGCTAGTTGAAGAAGGGTTGAAAATGGAAGCAATGGCTTCTGAAACTAGTCCCTCGATAATATAAAAACGTAAGTAACGAGGTGTCAATAAACTGACTACAAATAGTTGTTCTGGTACTTTAACATACTTGGCAGGAAATTATGCATTGCCTTAACAGCATCACAGTGACTGCTGGAGCCAAGTTAGAGATGTAATGATGCGATAGGTATATCAAAACTTGGTCATATAAATGTAAATTTCTATCCCCAATTATTTACCCATACAATTGAAATTATGGATATTCAGGCAGTCCATCCCATTTATGTTTCTCAAATAGAAATGTGTTTGGTTTTTTATCTCCTGGCCATGCAAACAATAGAATTTCAAAGCCATTATATAGCCACCAGCTCTTAAATATTTTTAGTACCATTTAAGTCTGTTCTTAATGTACAGTCAAGGAAATATATTATAAAACCATTTCTGCAATCTTTATTTCATTTAACAGGAAGTAGATAGAATAAGCATTTGTAAAAGTAGTTTGTGTAAGAATAATTATTTTCTCCAATAGGGATTAATAAATTTCTGAAATAACCTTTCTAGTTGTCAGAAAGTAGGAAAGTAACTCAGTTTATAAAAATATTGCTAACTTTGGGCAGTTAATAATGAATACATTTGCAAGGTTGGCATTTTGAACAAGTAAATGTATCTTGAAGTTCGTAGAAGGCACATATATAGGAGTTTCTGCTATATTAAAGTATTAAATGACTGTTATTTTGTTTTCTGTTCCAGACAAAGTACAGTTCTACACAGAAAATGCCGAAAGCAAGAGAAAGAAGACTTCCCAAATAGGATATCTTTGACTTTCTGATTTAAATTCAAATTGCTGTTATGCTTCACATTTTAAATCTATGTTCCTTTTCATAGTTACAATTAAATTAAATACATGTCAGGATGCTTACCTTTAATGCATGAAAGCAACTGTTCTGCTGCGGAGCAGAAATAATAATTGTAAAGGAAAGGATACCTGTGTTGAGTATATGCTGTGTTCAAATAGTTGGGATGATAAATGTACATTATTGTTTTGAATACTTAATTAAGTACCTGAAATAAATGTTGTTAATTTGTCATGATAGATGCTTGATAATAAAGTAATTTCTTCTCTTGTACTTCAATATTTTTAAAACTTTTTCATGGTCAGCCTGTGAAACACGTTTTAGGGATATTTTGAATACATTTTCTAGTTTGAATTGCTGATATATTGTAATTATTTACAGGTGTTTGGACAGCTAGTAAGGAACTGTTGCCAAGCAGCTACAAATGATTTGTGTGGTAGATTGGGAATTAACTATGGGTTTCCATGTAGGAAATTGCACTCTTTCCCTTCACATTGAATTATTCAATTTGGTTTGTTGATAACTTTGTATATGAAAGTGAACTGAAACAAATGTGTATGAAGTTCTGGGCATAAAGTAAAACCTCCTTAACTCGGACCAGTTTTGAAAGAAAATAGTTGTGTTGCTTAGCATAGTAAATGAGGACTTGCTTTACAGATGATAAACTGCTATTCTCAGTAGGTACATTACTGGAATTCTCTTGCCAGTGAGTAAATTAGCTGCACTCACACCACCTGCTTGGGGCCAAGTTGGAAGAGAAACTTTGTTAAAGTCATGAAAGTAACTGTGGCCTGGTGAATGTGTGACTTGCCAGAACATAAGATTGAAGAGGGTGCAACAAGTGTGGAAGAGGATTATATAGACATTTTTAAAAATATCAATGACTGATCTGTTGTTGATGAAGGCACTGAGAATTGGATACAACTCAACAATGACAGAGGCTACAAACTGATTACACAGGAAGGCATTATTGCATCATGCAGTGCTACTAAAATTGAAAATGAAGAGTATTTAGATTCCAATAGTGATGATGAGCCTGCTGTTATGACCCATCGACAAGTAGTAGCAGACAGAGAGATATTGATGCCCTTATTTCAAAAGTCAAGCCGAAACATTTCCAAATGAACTTCTAATGTTAAGGCGAATGCGAGATCGCACTGCTTGTAAGTGATACAATGAACTGAGACAGCAGAAGCTCACTGCCTTTTTTTACTACCAACTAGTTTGTAGCTACATTGTGTACAGTGCAAATACATAGGCTATTGCAGTACTTATAGTGTATGAATTTTTAGATGAAAGTGTGCTGATTCTAAACTGCATTAAATAATTCAGTTCTGAAGACAGTCCTGAGGGCAAGCAAGAGGTGCACAGTCGGGAACAAAAGAAAGAGTCACAGTTTCAAATTTATTTGATCATTTAGTCATTTGTTGCTAATATTTTTCTCAGAAATGTTTATTTATTGTGAAACTATTTATTATTACATTTTTTTATAAAATTTCTTATTAAGATTTTAGTTAATTGATGGAAATTAATCATTTCTTCACACTAGCCGTACATAGGCTAAGGTTTATCATACGATAGAGTCAACATGAAAAATTCAATGCCACGGGCGGGATTTGAACCACGGATCTCCTGATTTCCGTCCAGTCGCTCTTTACCCATTGAGCTACCATAGCCAACTTTCTGTCATGACACTCAATTCTTCATTTGACTCGTATATTTCCCCGGTAAACCACTAGGGGCTCTCGCATTACAGATACACCGTTTGTGGCGATTTAGAATTGTAAGTTCTTGCATTGTAAGTACTACTGTGATGAAGCCTCGCTTCATCAGGTTTCATCACAGTAATACTTACAATGCAAGTACTTACAATGGTAAGTCGCCAGCGAGGCTTCATTACAGTAATACTTACAATGCAAGTACATACAATGGTAAGTCGCCACAAACGGTGTATCTCGGATGCGAGAGCCTCTAGTGTTTTACCGGGGAAATATACGAGTCAAATGGAGTAACAGCGAGTGGACGAAAACCAGGGGTTCCGTGGTTCAAATCCCGGCCGTTGCATTGAATTTTTCATGTTGACTCTATCTACTTATTAAGAGTTTTCATTACACTATGCGGCCCTGTTTTGTACAGTGAATAGAGACGTTAAGAAGAGAAACTTAAATAAACTTTTTCAATTCATTTTAAACTTAGTTTTATTTCAACTATTTATTTATTAAAGGTTCGGAATGACAATTCATTTGGGGGGTCCGGACCCCCTGGACCCCCCCTTAAATACGTCCCTGCAGACGCCTCTCTGTCTCCTCTCCGCGCCCCTGTCCCTCTCTCGGCAAGCGCTAGCGCGAATGGGCGTAGGCGTGGCTTTAATGCTATCGCCCTCTTTCACTACCCACTTCTCTCTCTCTCTCTCTCTCTCTCTCTCTCTCTCTCTCTCTCTCTCTCTCTCTCTCTCTCTCTCTCTCTCTCTCTCTCTCTCTCTCTCTCTCTCTCTCTCTCTCTCTCTCTCTCGGCGATTGCTTACGCGCAGCCTCGTGACAATAATAACTGCTTCCGATATCTTCGTTGCTTTTTGCTTGAATATTCAGATACATTTTATTTTTAGAAGTGCTTGCTCAACATACATTTGTTCCTTGTGATCTGTCGAGTGTATGTGAGAATTTCAAAGCCGACACACAAAGACCCACTTTTCCCTTTAGCTTCCAGTATCCGCAACAAAACGTGTTACAAAACCATTTCTCCAAATGTTCATTTCGATTAACATCAAAACACCAGTTTTTACATGAACACTTTATGGAACTATGTATAACGGTAGCTGGTAGAGAAAGTCGTGTGTATGTAACACCGATTTTGAACAGAGAATCATTACTTAGGGAAAGCCTTTTATTGAAAATGTGCGCTTACTTCTTTTTCTTTTCTTTTCTTTTCTTCTTTTATTTCTTCTTATTTTCTGCATATTTGTTGTCTTTATCTTCTTTATCTTCTTGGTTGTTGTGTATTTGGTGTGTTATTTTAACTGTGTAAAAAACGTTAGAAATTTCGAAAAAATGTGGTTCTCACATCTGTGCTTCTCACAATTCCTTTACGCAAAGAGCATTCGTTTTAATTCTCTTATGCTCGATTTCACCAACAGATGTCAAGAATTAACACGAGTTTAACAATAGTTATAACAAAAAAGCAAGTGTTAGCGTAACATTCGTGTTAAATATCTTGTTAAACTAAAAAGCCAAATTTCTGATGTTAAGTCCTTAACAGTTGTAAATAGTCAAGATGGTGAGCATGAACTCAACTGTTGATGTCGATTTGCTATATTTAAGACCGTCTAAATGGCATTCGTAATAGAGTGCGGCCTATGAGGAGAAATTATTTTGAGGAGCTATCAGAAGAAAAATTTCTACAGAAGTATAGACTGCCTAAACAAGTTGCTATGAATCCCGCCTTGGCAGCGTGGTGGTAGAGTGTCTGCCTCACGTTCAAGAGGTCCCGATATCGAATCTCGGTCAGGGTGAGTTACCTGGATAAGGTTTTATGCGGGGTTTCCCCTTATCCTTAAAGACGAATGTCGGGTAACAAAGCTCTATGGACCCCGGGCTCATTTGAGCTTCATTTCGCTCCTTCCATTCATCGTCCGATATAACTTAACGTTGGAGGACGTAAAATTACACACAAAAAAGTTGCTATTAAGGTTACTGTGGAAGTACAAGAGAGGTTAGAATATGCATCGAAAGGAACATGCCAATCTCGCCTTTCCTCAAGTATTAATAACCTTGCGATTTTATAATTCACTGAATTATGTAGATAATACATTGTCCACCTCCCGTCTTGAAACGTTCAAGACACTTGTCCTTCTTAGCACCTCTTTTTAAATTTACATAATACTGAATTAGAATATGCCGATCTCGCCTTTGCTTCAAGTATTAATAACTTTGGGATTTTATAATTCACTAAATTATGTGGATAATACATTGTCCACCTCCCGTATTGAAAGGTTCAAGTCACTTGTCCTTCTTCGCACCTTGTTTTAAATTTACGTAATACTGACAAGTCGTTTGATGCTTGTAGTAGTGACACATGCATTTGAAATAATTCGTTTCCAATATTTTCTCACGTGACATCTTTCTCTTTTACATTCGCGGCATTCGTCCTCTTATTTTCAACGATATCCTTATACTTCGTCACCAACTCAATTAACAATTCTTTCTCCATCGATGAGAAATTTGTCTCACGGCTTTTGTTTAAGATTTTGTTCACCCGCCATTTTTTCAACTGTGTGCAGACGAAAATGAAAACAAAAGCGCATCGCAGGAAGTTCAGAAAATAATATGACTCATCCTTAGCCTTCTATGAATGAATGAATTGGATGAAATGATGCACAAGTGCTGTTACAATTGTTACGTTATGTTTGTTAACGTCGATTTTAACATGTGTTGGTGAAATCGGGCATTATAAGTTTAATGGGGCAGAAAGTACTTGTACCCTGTGTCCTGTGTTTCATCCTGGGATTCTTAGACCGCAGTCTTTGTCTTAGTAACTGAAACTCAAAGAAACTGCATCGTTGGTCCATTTTATGTATTTAGGCACTTGGGACCAACGTACTGTATGGAGAATGTGTAAATAGTACAGGCAAGCATTGGAACCTGAGTTTTTAACTCCGTAATACGTTTCTTTATCGCCACATCAAATGTTGTGTCTCAGTCCACATGGGGAGAAAAGGCGTTTTTCTCCATTGTTTACAATTTCGCAGCTACTTCTTGCACATTTTACCTACTATTTATTCACACAAAATACAATGCCAAGATGTTAGAAGCGCTTCAATGTAAGAAAATGCAACGAATATTTTGGAGCAGGCAAATGGCGCAAAGAAAACTTGACACAAAGTGCATGTTAATAACCTCAATTTTTACTTTCTCTACAGCGCATAAAGTAGGCAGAGAAGGTATTATATTCCATCGAAAAATTTGACACCAGAATTTGACTGGAAATAGACCTACGTTTAGAGGTCCCCTGAATAACGTTTTATTTAGGAAATGTTTTATGGCAGTTTGTGTGTGTGTGTGTGTGTGTGTGTGTGTGTGTGTGTGTGTGTGTGTGTGTGTGTGTGTGTGTGTGTGTGTGTGTGTGTCCGTCCGTCCGTCCGTCCATTGTCTATGAACAGCAAAATTCAAATATGAAAATTCCGTTAAATGCTTGATATTTAAGTTCAGCTTCTTCCAAAAATGCAGTATGGAAGATGTTCAAGGTCTCCCAACCCTAGACTACGGTTTACCTGAAAAAGCTTTTCGGAATTTCTTATTTTCTCGAAAATGGCTCTAACGATTTTAATTAAAATACAATTTTTTGACAAATGAAACATATCTCTTGAATTTCTGGGAATACCCTGAGAAGTTCTCTTTCTTCTAGATGTCTTTTGCAAAACTGGTAAACCGTAAGAGATCTTAGCGAACGATAAAGAAATGTAGATCTAAGCGTACAATTTATCTCAAAGACATTCTTTTGTGTAAAAACAATTTTCGAGACATATGGCATGTGCTGAACATGTGTTGCCATAGCTGAACATGCCATATTGAACCACCATCATATAGATTTCGATAACACGGAACTGATAGCAACCTGCAACAACTTTACCCATTGACTGATACGGGAGAGCATCGAAATATTCAAAGAAAGCAACAGAATGAACAGACAAGATGGGAAACAGCTCCACGACGCCTGGAAGAGCCTGCTGAAGAGAAGATCAACCATTGGTCGGGCAACAACCAATACGAGACAAGGAGGCGGAGCCACGGATCCACCAAGTTGAAACAGCCGCCTGGACAACATTATTCCACAGAATTCCTCTATGAACAACCCAATTCATCTTGAAATGACCAAGAGTAGCAAAAGAACTGAAAAATGACACCAAAAACCGCATTCATAAAGTACAAATGAGCAGCACAGTAACAGCCCGAACTATTGACCAACAGTCAACGAATCAGAGGCAAAGGGCTGGGCCTCCCCCTCACCACGGTATATAAGCAGCCGCAATCCTATCCAATCACCAGTTTGGTTTTCGTCATGGACACTCCACGACCCTACAGCTACCGCGTCTGGCCGAGAGGACAGCCCTGGGATTCCAGGAAAAATTCAAGACAGTCGCGGTTCTGCTAGACGTAGAGAAAGCCTTTGCCACAACCTGGCACCAAGGCCTACTGTACAAACTCAGGGAGGCCAACGTACCTCCTCCCTATCTCGCGCTGATTAGTAGTTTCCTCAGAGACCCCACGTTCAGGGTGAGAGTGGAAGGACGGATGTCATCTATCAGACCAATAGCCGCGGGAGTCCCGGAGGGCAGTGCACTGTCACCGATACTCTTTGCCACCTACATGTCTGACTTCCCCTTAGAACCACAGACTGTTACGTGCCAATATGCTGACGACGTCCTCATAATGGCACGTAACAAAAAGCTAAGATATTGTCATCCTCCGCTGCAGCGCCAGCTCCGAGCCATTGGCCATTGGAGTGAGAAGTGGAGGATGGCAATGAGACCCGAGAAGAGCTCTGCGACCAGATTGGTCGCTGAGGTTGAGGCAGAGGCAAAAATCCCTTGGGTTCCCACTGCCAAATACCTTGGCGTCCACCTCGACCTCACGTCCGGGTCAAAGCTGGACAAGGGCATGCAGCGCTAATGCAGCTATACCCGATTCTCAAATCCACCATGCCAACGCACCTCAAACTACGCCTGTATCGGGCGATTATACCACCCCTGATTCTGTACGGCTGCGAAGTCTGGGGATCAGCGGCTCCCACCACTATTCGCAGACTACAGCGCGTCCAGAACAGGGCACTGCGCATGATCTACGATACCGGGCGTAGATTCCCGTCCCACATCTTTCATACCTACTCCGGGGTCCCGTACATCGTGGACGTGGTGCAGGAGAGATCCCGCACCATCTACGATAAGCTGGACTCCCATCCAAACATACTGTTGAACACCCTTGGCCGTTACGACCACAGGGCTCCTCGCCGCCGGCCGAGTTACCGGTTGCCCAAATATGCTTTGGGTAACTAGAAATGAACAGGGCCACATTCCCCTGACTCCAACCCCCCAAGCCCAGAAATGGGATTGGTAAATTCAATACCTAAACACTGTTCCTTTCCCTCTAGCCTGTTAAACGGACTGTGCTCAGATGCCTCACAGGCAGGCGGAAGAGCGCAGCCAGCACTGGGCGCATCCCCCCACGGGGCAACAGCGCGCACAAGGCTAGATATGTCCACTGCCGAAAACAACCGCCTGAGACAAAAGATGACTCTTTTATACTGCCCAGATAAAGACGCAATAAGCGGCTAGGTGCTGGGCAGCAAACACTCCGTCCAGGTAAACCTGGACGTCTCGACTCTTCTGCTGGTCTGCCGTCAGCGCACGTGATCCCTGAAGAAGCCTACAAAATGGTGGGCGAAGCGTCGGCAACTAGCCATCATACGACGCGGCCTTCTCCGGAAGCTAAGCATACCTACGATAACACAGGTCGTGGAAGCCTACGCACCTAGAGGACAGTGTATGTATTGCAGTGAGTAGGTCACACACTGTTGCACGTCTGTCATAGAGACCGACTGCCTTAAGCATCCGGTATACAATTTGCCACGAAACTCGAGCACCTGAGGCAGCTGCAAGCTTGTTGCCTTGCGGGCATCCTCCGATTTGGTCGTGCAGTTATGATCAACTGTTGCGGCATTGTGACTTATAAGCGACCACGTACAGGTATAAGACAAACACCTCCTGTTTCTTGGAACCGTTCCCAAAGCCTGGATATGACACTTTGTGGCACATTGAGGGACTGAGATACTGTCGTCAATGTCTGACCTATCTCTAGACGACCAATGATTCTATTCTTCAAAACAAGGTAATTAGAACGTTAAGTCATATCGGACGATGAATGAAATGATGTTCTAATAAGTACAGGGTACATAGAACATAGGGTACCGTTAAATGCCGTTGTTTTTGTTTTCTCTGTTGATATATTCATATTCAAATTCTGTATAATTTTGTTCAAAATATGTCATATTTTGCAGTTTATCTTCAGTTTTTGCCAGCAAGATCTCATCATCTGCAAATAAAACAATTTTATATTTGTGGTCTCTAATCTAATTCCCCCTGTAGTCCTAATTATCCATAATCGTATTATTTCGTCCATCCAGATTTGTATGCAGTTCTAGTTAACCGCTTCGGTAGCGTGGTGGTAGCATGTCTGCCTCACGTTCAAGAGGTCCCGAGTTCGAATCTTGGTCAGGGTGAGATACCTGGATACGGTTTTTCCGGGGTTTTCCCTTATCCTGAAAGACGAATGTCGGGTAACTCTAAGTTCTATGGACCCTGGACTCATTTGAGCATCATTTCACCTATTCCATTCATCGTCCGATATGACTTAACGTTGGATAACGTAAAATACAAAAACGAGGGTCCAATTGACATATTTGTGGCATGTTGGTGCGGCCTTGTAAAGACTTTACGAAGCAACTACCCTCTATTCACAATGGGAGAACAATGACGAGTGAATCACCCACTGTGTCTGATACTCCGCTATTGGTTTGCTGCTCTGGTTTTGTTGACCTTCGAAGCATGAACCCGCTTACCTATCACAGATCCCCAGTAAGGGGAGGCACACATTGTGATAATATTTAACGGCGCTAGCTCGCTGTTTTCCTTTTCAGTGCTCTGTTTTCCGAATAAGGCTTAACTTTCGGACATCAGCGTGGAAAGGCGTCTGTGTGTGTGTGCGTGTGTCTGTGGACAGTATAATTGAAAATTCAGAATTCGTTTTAAATTAAAACTTTATAGTATAATGGAAGGGTAGAGCCAGACTGAAAAATTCAGTGTCATAGCCTGGATTTGAACCACGGATCTTCTGGTCCCCGTCCAGCCGCTCTAACCATTGTAGAGCTGGACGAAGACCAGAAGATCCGTGGTTGAAATCCCGTCTATGGCATTGAATGTTTCAGTCTGGGTCTACCCTTTCATAGTGCGTCCTACACACGGCTACTGTGAAAGAACAATTAATTTCCATTAACTGTACCTAATAGTGGTCCGAACTGTAAAGCCAGGGCCTTAAAGTACTTACAGAATAGTAAGTCGCCATTAAGGTAGTTGTCTCATGTGTTTATGAGAACTCCTAAGTGGTTTACCGGAAAAAAACACGAGTCAGTTGGAGAATTTAATGACATATCGGCACGTTGGCCATAGTAGCTCAATGGTTAGAGTGGCTGGACGGAGACCAGAATATCCGTGGTTCAAATCCCGGCTATGGCATTGAATTTTTCAGTCTGGCTCTACCCTTTCATAGTGTGTCCTACACACGGCCAGTGTGAAAGAACAATTAATTTCCACTTAGAGTATAAGTTCACCATTTTTCAATGCGTACGATATGTAGATTTTCGAGGGAAAAGAATCTTTAAATCAAACTACTTTTCAAATGGGAAAATTTCGGAAACTTTTTATCTTCTCAAAAATGTCTCCTTAATTGTTGGATTAAACCTTCATATATTTAAAGTATTTTCACGACAAATTCTATGTGCACCTTTAAGGACCTTTATTGTGGATAACTAGTAAACCTTCAGAGATGGGCAAAATTTTATCATACAAAAAATGAAAATCGGACTCAATTATTTAAAAAAACTGTGGGAGATAAGTGTTTTCAAGATATTCCTTGTTAATGCTTTAAATTTTAAAATCAATATATAGCGACCAGGTCTTAACACTTTCACTGCTGGAGTGTTAACAAGCTCACAGACCCTCCTTGCTGAATTATTTTAGATAAACATTAATTAGTATATTCTTTAAATTACCATGCAGAATTAACATATAATATTGTGAAACACTCACCAGAGTTGTTGTAGATGAATGCCGAGTAACACAATTAAAAAATAAAAAGTTTCAAAATAGGGAAAAGATACCACACGCAACACACTTTACAAAGGGTTGTCTAAGAGCCACAATAGAAACATGAATAAAAAGCTGCTATATGATGATCTGAATTTTGATGTCTTAAGTTTCAAGGTGAAAATTTACCAAAATATCGATGAACAGAAATTTATTAACAATTCAGGTTTTTTTTAAATTTACGTCCGCCCCAACGTTAAGTTATATCGGATGGTGAATGAAATGGGTGAAATGATGCTCAAATGAGTCCAGGGTCCATGTAGCTTAGAGTTACCCGACATTCGTCTTGAAGGATAAGGGAAAATCCCGGAACAACCTTATCTAGGTAACTCACCCTGATCGAGATTCGAACTCGGGACCTCTTGAACGTGAGGCAGACACACTACCATCTACGCTACCGAGGCAGGCACAATTCAGGGGTATCCAAATTTTAATGTAATAGTATTCTTTCTGTGAGTATGAAGCAGATTTGGCTATAAATTATACACACATATATAATTATTTTTTATATATATATCATATACAGGTAGAAATTACCACCTCTACTTTCAAAATCTGATTTGTGTATGGTACATTTCAAAACAGGGGTACAAACATAAACTCACATTGCATTTGGCACATATATACTTTGACTGGTTTCTCTTTTTCTGGCCAATAGTGGTGTTGGAGCATACATGACATCTTCTGGCAGGCTTTTTTTTTTAATTCTGTGTTGACGGTATTAGTGAAATAAAATGTCGTTCTGTCAGTCTTGTGGATTGGTCACCAGATAAAGGCCTCCCCGATTTACTTGTTAGTCTTGGTGTATGAAATTCCTGTAAACGTTCAGTAATTTGAGTAAGTTGAAAGTCAGCGAGAGTAACATTCTTACCAGTTTTGAAATTATACAGTGAATGTGCATTTAGAAGTGCCATGTCTAACATATGAAAGAAAAATTTTCTATGCCACTTCAAAGTCTTCCTTACACACTCGAGGGAGCCTGTCATCATGTCTGATCTGTCAACAGCGCCCATATTTTTATTGTAGTCCATAACACAGTCAGGTTTCATTATTTGTATGTTAGTCTTTTTGTCTACTGTGCCTGTCGGTCTGTGTGGAAAGTAGCATACAAACCTCTCGTCTTTCCATCCACTTTAGTGCTAACATATTGTCTGTATGTGCAATTCTAATGGTCCCTTCTCTAATTTTTCTGTGAGTCTTGGCATTCCTTTCCTGTTCCTTCTAACAGTGCCGCAAACATTTGTTTCACTTGTATGTAGATAATTATAAAGAAGAGGAGTCGAGTACCAATTTTCTAGCCACAAATTATGCGCTTTATGCAGGTACTTTGTAGTGAGGGTTTGTACCACAGCCCCTGACACCCCAAGGTCACGGTTATCAACAA
The DNA here is from genome assembly GCA_030765055.1 of Mantis religiosa. Classification (NCBI taxonomy): domain Eukaryota; kingdom Metazoa; phylum Arthropoda; class Insecta; order Mantodea; family Mantidae; genus Mantis; species Mantis religiosa. Next base: position 429,265,591 of record CM060950.1, on the reverse strand, counting down.
TTTCTGTGGTATTGCCCGTGTAGTCTAGAATATAGCTAGTCTGACAATCACAAAGCACAAACACTTTTACACCAAACCAGTGTCTTTTGGAAGGGACGTATTGTTTGAACGAAATGTGACCTTTGAATAGCTTAAGGCTTTCGTCAATGCAGAGGTTTTGAAATGGTGAGAATAATTCGCTGAAAGTACGTCTAAAATGTTCAATAACAGGTCTCAATTTGTGCAACCTGTCTCCTTTATCTTGTGTCTTATTGTCATTGAAGTGTAAAAGTATTAGAAGTAAAAGATACCGATCCCTGGACATGTAGTCTGCAAAATGCGGAGTAGCAACAAGGGGATTTTTTGTCAAATATTCTGCTATTGTATGCTTCTTTACTCTGGTCATAAGCATTGTCAAGGCAAAGGAAAGGTATAGTTCTTTAGGAGAAGTATCTGTCCAAGTCTGTAGTCGAGAATGGGGGCTTGGTGGTAATTTTTCACACAAGAACGTGAAATACTTATTGCTCTCATTTGTAATACGATACATAATATGCAATGGTAAGAATAACTTGAAAATATTAGCCACTGTAAAATTTTCATTCAAATCTGCTTGCATACCTGAATTTTGCTCATCAAAAGAGTAAATCTGGCCTGAATGGACCCTATTGCCACTGAAAGGAACAATCAGTGCGTCTTCTTTTAGCATGTTGCGTGGGTTCAGATTCTACATCACTGTCACCACTCTCACTATTTACATTATCATCGTTATAACTTTCACTTTCACTGTAATCAAACACAAAATCTGACAAATCGGATGATACTGCTTCAAATTCTGCTAATAAATCTGCATCATGCACATGTGACTGCTTGCTGGAGGAAGCCATGATTTTGTACAGCCCGAGTCACGTGACCGGCTTGCAACACGTGCAAATGCCTGGGAAAAATGTACTATGCATGGCTTCAGATTTTATATGATAGACAGCAGCACACAGCAGAGAAAGAGTTAAAACTTGAATTAATATAACCCCAATAGATGGCAGACCAACACTGCTTAGAGAATGCTACAGTTAGTGACCTTCATTTCTGTTTACTGACGTCAACTGCTGTGTGTCGGCAATGCTCCGTCATCCGCAAGGAGAACACTGAATCACGCTGTCGGAACAGTTCCGACATCCGCAGTGAAAGGGGAAAAAACACCAGTCAGATGGAGAATTTAATGCCATATCGGCACGTTGGCCATAGTATACCAATGGTTAGAGCGTCTTGACGGAGACCAGAAGATCCGTGGTTCAAATCCCGGCTATGGCATTGAATTTTTCAATCTGGCTCTACCCTTTCATAGTGCTTCCTACACACGGCTGGTGTGAAAGAACAATTAGTTTCCATTTATAGTATAAGTTCACCATTTTTCAATGCGTACGATATGTAGATTTTCGAGGGAAAAAAATCTTTAAACCAATCTACTTTTCAAATGGGAAAATTTCGGAAACTTTTTATCTTCTCAAAAATGCCTCTTAACTGTTTGATAAAACCTTCATATATTTAAAGTATTTTCATGACAAATTCTATGTTCACCTTGAAGGCCCTTTATTGTGGATAACTAGTAAACCTTCAGAGATGGGCAAAATTTTATCATACAAAAAATGAACATCAGACACAATTATTTAAAAAAAATTGTGGCAGATAAGAATTTTCAAGATATTACTTGTTATTGCTTTAAATTTTAAAATCAATATATAGCGACCATGTCTTAAGAGATGTTTCTTAAGCCTACTGCACCCCCTTTTTACACTGTACCTAGCAGGAGTTACAAGGAAATATGTAATAAAAGCGTTTCTGCAAACGCTTAACTCAAAAACTAATTAGCATAACCGCTTTATTCATAGTTGTACAGTCCGCCACAACAAAGAAAGTCCCAGGGGAGTAAGGCACAAGGGTGGTTAGACTCTGTTCCGATACCCTGCCTTAAGTGTTTGTAACATTCGGGTCATTTCAGTTACAGCCCCTTCAAAAACATTCTGACGTCTACTCTTGTGAATAAAATAAATCTTCTCGATTTTAGTGCACTGAGTGATTATGGCGCATGTTTTTTAACAGTTCTGCTCCTTGTGTAGCAGGCGTTCTTTGCTACACACATTCACTGTCCTTGTCGTACTTTGTAAGAGTAGCATGTTCCTCTTATGGACTTTCTTTACGTTGGCGAACAGTAAAAGAGTGACTAGAGAAAATCATACAAGTGCCCTTAAAATATACCTTTTTTCCATCAGCATCATGTTATTCGATAAGAAGGTTTATGAAGTGTTGTATTGCTTATTTAAAGATTTTTTACTATTTATATGACATCGCGAGAAACAACTGAAAGATGTCGGCTTTTCAAACAATGTCAAATTCTAACCAATGACTCCAGGACTATGTTCGGAGTGAGCACTTCGACCAATGGAAGAAGTTTTGTGCCTATACTCCTAACAGGGCATCCCCCAGGATTCAGGAGTATATTGAAAGAATAGTAAGGGTGGGCGGACTTGAGGGGGGACGATAGCAGAGGGCAGGATCCATATCACTTATATGTGTATATATATGAGGGGCGCTGATAACCTTTGCAGTTAAGCGCCCTTATACTCATCATCTATATATATGAGGAGCTTGGTATCAAAGTTGGATTTTTTCAATTCTGAGATTTTTGGTGATTCTTATGCCACTTTTTATTCTGAATTCAATTATGGAACTATTTTGCTTGAACACTGGACAGAAATAGTTTAAAATTGCATTTATTTATCCATATTAGAATCAAAATATGGACAACTCCGCTGTAGTTTAGTTTTATTGTAAGACAACTCCTCCAGTAGCCAATAAGAAGCTGGCATTCATTCTATCTGTTCCCAACATGCATAAAAATTCCAATATGGCTGATTGTTTTACATTAGCCTGTAGCGTATGGATTGTGAATAAGTTTTTCGTTGATTTGACCTCATAAGTTTAATATTAGCAAGAAAATGGATGTTCACGTGGAAAAATTTGCTGCAAAAGAAGCAACGAAGCGAAAAACTGACAAAAAAAAGTGGACAGTTCCAAATGAAAAATGGCTTTCTTTGGGTTAAAACAACAGACAATTCCATAATTTTCCTTCAACAAAGACCAACTCCATCATTTAAACTATAATCATAGCTTGAATATTTATTTAAATTTATAAATGAACAGAGATGTTCATAAGACCTATAAGAATGATGTAAAAATATTCAGCATTATACTGGGAATAGTATTGTAGTTATAGTTTTTCAGCCCTCCTGTACAAAAAAGAAAAAGTGGAGTTGTCCAACTTTGATACCAGGCTCCTCAGATACACACACACACGCACGCACACACACACACGCACAGAGAGAGAGAGAGACAGAGAGAGATTTATATATCACAATTGGGACAAATTAGTTTAGAAACAACTAAACAGCTACTATACTGGTCGCCAAACTAGAATGTGATTGAAAGTAACCACATGGAATAACGGTCTAAATAAATGGGAGGGGATGAGTACGTCATAACGGTTGTCATAGTAACGATTAAAATGACCAATTAGAGTCGAGACGTTTCCATGACAACGTTAGACGCTAAACCTTGGTTGCCGATATTCTGACACCTGCTTAGCATGACTTGCGGGGGAGCGAGTTACGCAAACGCTGCAGTAAATACAATACCTAGGTTCTTATTTCCCTTCTGATAACGCTGCATAAACAGAATGCCCTCACAGTTAGAGATCCTGTACTGGCAGATTACTATGCATTTTATTTGTGGCAATTTGCCTTGGTTTACATGTGCCTAAGTCCGTGTATCTGAGCGCGTGTTGTGATCGTTTGCAATTGTGTTTAATTAATGTTTAATTATGTCTAAGTATAGTGACAAGCAAAAACCTGAACGTGTTCGGGAACCAAAATAAAACTGTATTTGGTAAAGGTATTCCAAATAAATGACATACACGGGAAATAATATGCTCTGTGAGAGAATAGTTCGATGAGGAGAAATTGAAAGGGGAATCTAGTATTCCATTCTCTAAGGTGCTTGATAGGACTTCACGTGCTGTAGGTATCAGTAAGGGCATTAAGGTTAAGACTGGGAAAGAAAAACATTTTAAAGAAGAAAGTTAGACATTGGGGTATAAATTAGAAACTCCAGGAAAAAATTATGTAAGCGTCAGTTTCCCACTTCAGTAAACATCAAAATTACACAGGTTTGCCTCTTTTGTTACGATTATCTTTACATTTATGTGTTCTTGCATGCTCTAGCGTTTGTGTGTAGATCCACGACTATACTTTTGTCTTTGTGTACAACATTATAAATAATTAATAATAGCAATAATAATAGGTAAAATACCCATTGCAGCCGCAACTGAATCACCCTCGTACGCGTAGTGCTATCGCGCTCTCCACGTGACAGCAATAAGCGGCAACGTCGCCTCTCTCTCCGTACCAAATGTCAATCACTTGCTAGATTGGCGACCAGTATAGCAAGGGCAAGGTTCATTGTAGAATGCAACTCATTACTACAAAACAGGTGTAACTGCATGACACAGAGCACGTTGGTAGGACGGAAGACATTCGAATAACATCTTTGTTGTGCTTCAAAGATGAGCAACTAAATTTGCTGTACAACCATTGTATGTTTTCTAGAAGTGTACTTATTCATGTCCGTGTTTACTTCATTATTTACATTTCAGTGGGAAACTTAAGCAAACATGGAAAAAAGAGAAGCCAGATCGAGAAACTAAATTAGCTGAAATCAATAAAGAATTTGCAACAGATTATCAATCAACTAAATCTTGTTTTACGGGACATAGAATGAGTTTTTCATTTGAAAGGTTTCAGAGGTAACATTATTGTTTTAGTAATACGGCCGCAGATGAGTAAATATGTAGTAAAATTCCAGTTTGGGCATTTTGTCTAGTAAGAGTCTTCAGGTATTTAAGAAATTAATATTTTTATTTGGATATTATTTTACATTCGATCAGGAAATGTTACAATCCAAGTTATAATTGCTTGGGTGTTGTCACAATGTACCTATTTAAATAATGAGGTCAGCTAGAGACAAACCTGTATGTACTATATAAGAATTTCTATGTTGTACATAAGTATCTATATAGACGTGCATTTAAGAATGTCTCATAAGTAGGGAGCCGAATTATAGACGCTAAAAATGTGTGAAATAGGCAGGCAAAAAGGCACTAAAATGGGAAAACTAGGCACTAAAAGTTTGCAAAGTAAGCACTTATAAATATACAATTTTGGTAAAATAGCTCTTAAAATGCACTATAGCTAATAGTACAAATTATACAAAATTAAACATTAATGCTTGGGGTATAAGTTTCTGCACCCATTTTAACCTATTAATAACCTGTACCTTTGTGAAATATTTGTCCTCGCCATATCAACGAAGGGAAAAAATAATCATACCTATTTCACAATTTTTATTTTCCTAAGCGTGTTCAGTAAGAAGTAAGCATTATAATCCGTTTCATTACAAATAACAAAAACACAACAAATGTAAATGGGTACACTTAATATGCAGTTGCCCTTACAGGCATGTTTAGAATTTGATACACATTAATAGAAAACTGCATCTGTCGAACATTTTGAAGTTAGGAAAATGTACAAAATATGGAATCTGAGAAATCTGTGGTTAAAATTACGTAATAGCAGGTGTAGGGTTATTTAGTCATGTGGCGTTTTCTATAGTGCCGGTAGGGGATAATTTGCATAGAAGTGTCTCCTTAATAGAAACGATTGTTGGAATGATAAGAAATTCAAAAGTTCATCACATGAATCTTAATGTTACTTAAAATGATCTCACGAGGTGTCAGAAAGATACAAAGCACAGTTAATTAAAACTTAAAGCTACCGAACGCTAGTTTGTGTAATAAAAGCCCGAAATGCCCCATTTTCGACTAACGACAAATAATTAAGCACAACTTTTTAGTAAGCGTTTGCCGTTCAAACAGAATTACAGCAATTACGACATCGTGAAAAGAATTCTCGTGCCTACTTTTATAAAGGCATTTCTGTAAAATTTTACTCAAACCATTAAGATGTATTGGTCTGCAGTTTCATTGTCAATGCTGGAAACAACACCGGAAGTCTGCAAGCAATCGATTTCACGATTCCTTGAGATACATGTAGAAAAACGTAAGCATGTGAAAATCACAATTTTTTCATATATTTGTAACGTCATTAGCACATTGTGACACGTCTCAAAGACAGATACCTACATGGCTAAACCCCTCTTTGTATATTCAATGTGCAGCAGTAAGAAATTTCTCTTCCCCGAAAACTTCACGTTGAAACTAACAAATGCAAAAGCTGTTGTCACAAATTCCAAGCAGAAGAAGTTGGCTAAAAAGGCAGATCTAGGCACTGATAAGCAGAACAGGTATAAAGTATGAAATAGGCATTTATAGACACTATAAAACTAAGAAATTAGGCTAATAACCATAGGACACGTGCTTATAGCTTAAAAGTCCACGTTTCAGAACAAGCGATTAGAATAGTCAAATAGGACAAAATCCGCCCCCTACTCATATGTCAGTTTTTTTATTCTCTGGGCGACCTGTTTTCATGCCTCTCCGCTGTGCGTTTCTTACCTATGACTTGTTTGTATGCCGGAAGATGGTCGGTCGCAACCTGCATAGGAAACGGCGGACGGTACGCACTTCCTAGCTCTGGTTACTCCTGTCCTCCACAGGAGAGAAAGTCCCCTGGCCCTGAAACACAGGGGGATTGGAGAAGGTTCCCACCCCTCCCTGGACAGGTGTATGACACCCCATATCAGTACTGTCCTCCACAGGAGAGAAAGTTCCCCGGCCCTGAAACACAGGGGGATTGGAGAAGGTTCCCACCCCTCCCTAGACAGGTTTATGACACCCCATGTCAGTACTGTCCTCCACAGGAGAGAAAGTTCCCCGGCCCTGAAACACAGGGGGATTGGAGAAGGTTCCCACACCCTCCCTAGACAGGTTTATGACACCCCATGTCAGTACTGTCCTCCACAGGAGAGAAAGTCTCCGGGCCCTGAAACGCAAGGGGATTGGAGAAGGTTCCCACACCCTCCCTAGACAGGTTTATGACACCCCATGTCAGTACTGTCCTCCACAGGAGAGAAAGTCCCCCGGCCCTGAAACGCAAGGGGATTGGAGAAGGTTCCCACACCCTCCCTAGACAGGTTTATGACACCCCATGTCAGTACTGTCCTCCACAGGAGAGAAAGTCTCCGGGCCCTGAAACGCAAGGGGATTGGAGAAGGTTCCCACACCCTCCCTAGACAGGTTTATGACACCCCATGTCAGTACTGTCCTCCACAGGAGAGAAAGTCCCCGGGCCCTGAAACGCAAGGGGGTTGGAGAAGGTTCCCACACCCTCCCTAGACAGGTTTATGACACCCCATGTCAGTACTCTCCTCCACAGGAGAGAAAGTCTCCGGGCCCTGAAACGCAAGGGGGTTGGAGAAGGTTCCCACACCCTCCCTAGACAGGTTTATGACACCCCATGTCAGTACTGTCCTCCACAGGAGAGAAAGTCCCCGGGCCCTGAAACGCAAGGGGGTTGGAGAAGGTTCCCACACCCTCCCTAGACAGGTTTATGACACCCCATGTCAGTACTGTCCTCCACAGGAGAGAAAGTCCCCCGGCCCTGAAACACAGGGGGATTGGAGAAGGTTCCCACACCCTCCCTAGACAGGTTTATGACACCCCATATCAGAACTGTCCTCCACAGGAGAGAAAGTCTCCGGGCCCTGAGACGCAGGGGGATTGGAGAAGGTTCCCACCCCTCCCTGGACAGATTTATGACACCCCATGTCAGTACTGTCCTCCACAGGAGAGAAAGTCCCCCGGCCCTGAAACACAGGGGGATTGGAGAAGGTTCCCACACCCTCCCTAGACAGGTTTATGACACCCCATGTCAGTACTGTCCTCCACAGGAGAGAAAGTCTCCGGGCCCTGAAACGCAAGGGGGTTGGAGAAGGTTCCCACACCCTCCCTAGACAGGTTTATGACACCCCATATCAGTACTGTCCTCCACAGGAGAGAAAGTCCCCCGGCCCTGAAACACAGGGGGATTGGAGAAGGTTCCCACACCCTCCCTAGACAGGTTTATGACACCCCATGTCAGTACTCTCCTCCACAGGAGAGAAAGTCTCCGGGCCCTGAAACGCAAGGGGGTTGGAGAAGGTTCCCACACCCTCCCTAGACAGGTTTATGACACCCCATGTCAGTACTGTCCTCCACAGGAGAGAAAGTCTCCGGGCCCTGAGACGCAGGGGGATTGGAGAAGGTTCCCACATCCTCCCTGGACAGGTTTATGACACCCCATATCAGAACTGTCCTCCACAGGAGAGAAAGTCTCCAGGCCCTGAGACGCATGGGGATTGGAGAAGGTTCCCACCCCTCCCTGGACAGATTTATGACACCCCATGTCAGTACTGTCCTCCAGAGGAGAGGAAGTCTCCGGGCCCTGAGACGCAGGAGGATTGGAGAAGGTTCCCACACCCTCCCTGGACAGGTTTATGACACCCCATGTCAGTACTGTCCTCCACAGGAGAGATAGTCTCCGGGACCTGAGACGCAGGGGGATTGGAAAAGGTTCCCATACCCTCCCTGGACAGGTTTATGACACCACATGTCAGTACAGTTACAGGCCATTCAAAAACATTCTGACGGCTTCTAGTTTTATGAATGAATCTTCTTGGTTTTAGTTACAGAGTGAACAGGGGTCACGTTTTTTAACGGTATGCTTCTTTTGTAGCAGGCGTTCCCTGTCACACACGTTCGCTGTACTTGTACCACTGTGTAAAGGAGCACATTCCTTTCAGCGGCCTTCTTTGCGTTGCTGGATAGTACTTCCATGCATATCTCCAAAAATGGTTCAACCCACATAAAAAGGTATTTGGTATTAAATTGTGTGTTTTATCGAGAGTTCGGTGAAATTTTGACTGTTTCTTACGGTTACCAAGTTGCACAAAGTAATTCAGAATGAAGAACACATTTGAGGGTATTCCCAGTTAATTCAATATGTATACTTGATTTGTCGTGGAAATATCTTAAACATATGGTATTTTAATCGAAATCACGAGTAAATTTTTATATAAAATCAAAAATTAAAAAGAAAGAGCTGCATGGAAAGGGTAGTTTGAGGTAGAAGGATTTATTAAAAGTCTTCATGTCGCACCTTTGGAAGATACTGAACTGAAATACCAAGTTTCGCTTTTATCGGACACACATACACATACACACACACGCGCGCGCACTTACCGTAACATATTGATATTGTCACCCGAACGTTGGAACAGCCTATAGAACCGGCTGGCGGCAACGGCAGGAGACGGAGGCGTTCGGACACGCCCGCTCGTTTGTCTTATAGCGGTAACGAGGGGTGGCTGAAAAAAAAAACCATTACCGTCCCGTCTCTTTCCGCTGCCCTTGATTTCTCGAACTTACGGGATATTTCATCTAATCCAGAACCTTCTAGATCGGTCAGCTGACCCTATATAAGCAACACGTCGGGCTGGAGGAAAATTAGTGAGTTCTTGGCGAGCAGCGAAGCAGCGTCGTGCCAGTGTACGTGCGTCGGAGGAGTTTACGTAATTGCGAGTGCAAGGGAAACTGTAACGGACAAACTGGTGAATCGTAATTGTGTGCATTACGCAATCCTGTGTAATTGGCACGTGTTCAACTGTAAGTCGGTGGAAATAAAGAACATTTTTGAGTGGTGCAATTGGACTTTTCATTTCACGAACCCACAAAGTCACACTGGTGTCAGGAAGCGGGACGATAACATCACCGAACATTACGGCCATGGAATCGGCATTGGAAATGCTTTTGGAGAAGATGAACGAATTAACAGTGAAGTCGGAGGCGGCAAATAACAGCCTGGCCGCAGAGTTGAAACAAATGAAGATGGCTAACGACAACCTTACCGCCGAGTTGAAGGAAATGAAGACGGCAAATGAAAACCTCGCTGCGAAGACGGAAACAGCAAACAACAACTTGGCCACAACAATGACCGCAAAGATGGCCGAACTGACCACGGAAATGAAGGTGGCGAACGAGGCTCTCGCCACCAAATTTGAAGAACAGTTGGCCGGCGTGAGGGATGACGTGACGGAGCTGGGAAAGCGGATGGGCCAAGTGGAAGAGCGCGTCGAGGACCTGGCGAGCCGCTTTAACGACCTGGAAGGGAAGGCCGACAGCAGCGTCAAGTCCCTAAACGCCATGGTGGTGGACCTCGCAGGCAGGAGGTTGAATGATTTGAAGGCCGATGCACCTGGACGCGACACAACATCGGCGCGCGTCGAACCTCCGAAATATTACATTTATCGCCCTAAATGGCTGAACTATGGACGTTTCCCTTTATACTGAAATCCGAATATCTGGTAACGCTAAGCTCTATGTACCCTGAAACCATTTGAGTATTATTTCACTTATCGTGCGATATGGTTGAACTTTGGAGGTTTCCCTTTATACTGAAAGATTTATGTCAGGTAACTCTAAGCTCTATGTACCCATGACTCACATGAACATTATATCATTCAGCGTCTGATAGGACTTAACTTTGGAGGTTTCCGTTTATTATGAAAGATTTATGCCTGGTAAATCTAAGCTCTATGTACCTTGGACTCACCTGAAAATTATTTTATTCATCGTCCGTTATGGATGAACGTTGGAGGATTTTCTTATCCTGAAAGATGAATGTCAGGTAACTCTAAGCTCTATGTACCCTGGACGCATTTAAATATTATTTCATTTAACATCAGATATGGCTGAACTTCGGAGGTATCCCTTTATCAGAAAACATTTATGTCTGGTAACTCTAAGCTCTATGTACCCTGGACTCACATGAACATTATATCATCAAGTTATGCCTGGTAACTATAAGCTCTATGTACCTTGGACTCACCTACAATTTATGTCATTAGTCGTCCTATATGGATGAACCTTGGAGGTTTCCCTTATCCTGAAAGATGAATGGCAGGTAACTCTAAGCTCAATGTACCCTGGACTCACAGGAACATTATATCATTCATCGTGTGATATGACTTAACTTTGGAGGTTTCTCATTAAACTGAAAGATTTATATCTGGTAACTCAAAGCTCTATGTACCCTGGCCTCACATGAACATTAAATCATTCTTCGTCTCAGAATACTTAACTTTGGAGGTTTCCCTGTATACTGATAGATTTCTGTCTGGTAACTATAAGCCCTATGTACTTTGAACTCACTTGACCATTATGTCATTCATCGTCTGATATGACTTAACTTTGGAGGTTCCTCTTTTTACTGAAAGCCGAATGTCGGGTAACTGTAAGATCTATGTACCCCGGACTCACTTGACCATTATGTCATTCATCGTCTGATATGACTTAACTTTGGATGTTTCTCTTTTTACTGAAAGCCGAATGTCGGATAAATGTAAGCTCTATGTACTCTGGACTTACTTCACCATTATATCATTCATAGTCTGATGTGACCTAACTTTGAAGGTTTCTCTTTATACTGAAAGCCGAATGTCGGGTAACTGTAAGCTCTATGTACCCCAGACTCACTTGATCATTATTTCATCCATCGTCTGATATGACTTAACTTTGGAGGTTTCTCTTTATACTGAAAGTGGAATGTTGTTTAACTATAAGCTCTAAGTGCTTTGGACTCATTTGAACATCATTTCGGTCTTCGTCCAATTTGAATTAAGGATTGAGGTTATATCTTGAAAGATGAATGTCAGATAACTCTATGCTCTGTGTACCTAGGACTGTATTGAACTTTATTTCATTCATCGACCGATATGACTTAACGGTTGACTTTTCCTTTATCGTGAAAGATGAAGGTGTAGTTAATGTAAGCTCTATGTACCCTGGACTCACTTGACGATTATTTCAGGTAACTCTAAGCCCTATGAACTCTGGACTCACTTCAACATTATTTCATTCGTCGTCCTATATGGATAAACGTTGCAGGTTTTCTTTTACCTGAAAGGTAAATGTAAGGCAACCCTAAGCTCTGTGTACCCTGGACTCAGTTAAACACTGTTTCATTCGTCGTCCGATATGGATGAACTTTGGAGGTCTTCTCTTACCTGAAGGTAAATGTCAGGCAACTCTAAGCTCTGTGTACCCTGGACTCAGTTGAACACTATTTCATTCGTCGTCCGATATGGATGAACTTTGGAGGCCTTCTCTTACCTGAAGGTAAATGTCAGGTAGCTCTAATCTCTGTGTACCCTAGACTCATTTGAATACTATTTCATGTATCGTCCGATATGGCTGAACTTTGGAGGTTTCTCTTTATACTGAAAGATTTTCGTCTGGTAACTGTAAGCCCTATGTACGCCGGACGCATTTGAACATTATTACATTAATCGCCCGAAATGGCTGAACTTTGGACGTTTCCCTTAATACTGAAAGCCGACTGTCCGGTAACTTTAAGCTCTATGTACCCTGGACTCATTTGAGTATTATTTCACTTATCGTCCGATATGGCTGAAATTTGCAGGTTTCCCTTTATTCGGAAGGCCGAATGTCTGGTAAATCTAAGCCCTATTTAACTTGGACTCATTTGAATATCATTTCTTTTATCTTCCGATATGGCTGAACTTTGGAGGTTTCCCTTTATACTGAAAGATTTATGACTGGTAACTCTAAGCTCTATGCACCCATGACTAACATGAACATTATATCATTCAGCGTCTGATATGACTTAACTTTGGAGGTTTCCGTTTATTCCGAAAGATTTATGTCTGGTAACCCTATTCTCTATGTACCCTGGACTAACATGAACATTATATCATTCATCGTCTGATATGGCATATCTTTGGGGTTTCCCTTTATACTGAAAGGTTTATATCTGGTAACTCTAAGCTCCATGTACCCTGGACTCACATGAACATCATTTCACTCATCATCTGATAGGACTTAACTTTGTAGGTTTCGCTTTATACTGAAAGTTTATGCCTGGTAACTCTAAGCTGTATGTACCTTGGACTCACCTGCAAAATATTTCATTCGTCGTCCTATATGGATGAACGTTGGAGGTTTTCCTTATCCTGAAAGATAAATGTCTGGTAACTATGAGCTCTCTGTTCCCTGGACTCACTTGAACATTATTTCATTCATCGTCTGATAGGACTTAACTTTGAGGTTTCGCTTTATACTGAAAGTTTATGCCTGGTAACTCTAAGCTCTATGTAACTTGGACTCACCTGCAATTATGTCATTCGTCGTCCTATATGGATGAACGCTGGAGGTTTTCCTTATCCTGAAAGATGAATGTCTGGTAACTATGAGCTCTCTGTTCCCTGGACTCACTTGAAAATTATTTCATTCGTGGTTCGTTATGGATGAAAGTAGGAGATTTCCCTTACCCTTAAAGATGAATGTCACTTAACTCTAAGCTCTATGTACCCTGGACTCATTTGAACATTATTTCATTCGTCGTTCGATATGAATGAACGTTGGAGGTTTTCCGTATCCTGAAAGAGTATGTCAGGTAACCCTAAGCTCTATGTATCCTGGACTCATTTGAATATTATTTCATTTATCGTCAGATATGGCTGTCTTCGGAGGTAGTCCTTTATAGAGAAAGAATTATGTCTGGTAACTCTAAGCTCTATGTACCCTGGACTCACTTGAACATTATTTCATTCGTCGTCCGAGATGGATGAACGTAGGTGTTTTCCTTTATCCTTAAAGATGGCTGTCAGTTAACTTTAAGCTCTATGTACCCTGGACTCATTTGAACATTATTTCATTGGGCGTTCGATATGAATAAACTTTGGAGGTTTCCCTTATCCTGAAAGATGAATGTCAGGTAACTCTAAGCTCTATGCACCCTGGACTCACAAGAATATTATTTAATCCTTCGTCTGATATGGATGAACGTTGGAGGTTTTCGTCATCCTAAAAGGTGAATGTCTGTTAACTGTAAGCCCTATGTACCCTGGACACATTTGAATATTACTTCAGTTATCGTCTGATATGGCTGAACTTACGAGGTTTCCCTATATACTGAAAGCTGAATGTCTGGTCACTCTAAGCTCTATGTACCCTGGACTCATGTGAATATTATATCATTTCTAGTCTCATATGACTTATCTTTGTAGGTTTCCCTTTATACTGAAAAATTTTGTCTGATAAATTTAAGCTCCATACCCGGAACTCACATGAACATTATATCATTCATCGACTGATGTAACTTAACTTTGGAAGTTTCTCTTTATACTGAAATATTTATGTCTGGTAACTCTAAGCTCAATGTACCTTGGACTCACACGAACATTACTTTATTCATCGTGTGATATGACTTGACTTGGGATATCTCTCGTTATACTGAAAGCCGAATGTCGGATAACTACAAGCTGTATGTACTCTGGATTCATTTCAACATCGTTTCATCGTCCAACTTAAATTAAAGTTTGAGCTTTTATCCTGAAGGATGAATGTCAGATAACCCTAAGCTCTGTGTACCTTGGACTCAATTGAACTTTATTTCATTCATGGTCGGATATGACAACGGTTGACTTTTCCCTTATCATGAAAGATGAACCTGACGTTAATGTAAACTCTATGTACCCTGGACTCATTGGAACATTATTTCAGTTAACTCTAAGCCCTAGGTACCCTGGTCTCACTTGAACACTATTTTATTCGTCGTCCGATATGGATGAACGTTGGAGGTTTTCCGTATCCTGGAAGATATATGTCAGGTAACTCTAAGCTTTATGTACCCTGGACTCATTTGAATATTATTTCATTCGTCGTTCGATATGAATGAGCGTTGGTGGTTTCCCTTATCCTGAAAGATGAATGGCAGGTAATTCTAAGCTCAATGTACCCTGGACTCACATGAACATTAAATCATTCTTCGTCTCAGATTACTTAATTTGGAGGTTTCCCTGTATACTGATAGATTTCTCTCTGGTAATTCTAAGCCCTATGTACTCTGGACTCACTTGACCATTATGTCATTCATCGTCTGATATGACTTAACTTTGGAGGTTTCTCGTTTTACAGAAAGCCGAATGTCGGGTAACTGTAAGATCTATGTACCCCGGACTCACTTGACCATTATGTCATTGATCGTCAGATATGGCTGAACTATGGTTGTTTCCCTTTATACTGAAAGCTGAATGTATGGTAACTCTAAGCTCTCTGTACCCTAGACTCACATGAGCATTATATCATTCATCGTCTGATATGGCTTAACTTTGGAGGTATCCCTTTATACTGAAAGCCGAATGTCGGGTAGCTGTAAGCTCGATGTACTCTGGAATCACTTGACCATAATATCATACATCGCCTGATATGACTTAGTTTTGGAGGTTTCTCTTTATACTGAAAGCCGATTGTCGGGTAACTGTAAGCTCTATTTCCCCCGGACTCACTTGTCCATTATTTCATTCATCGTCTCATATGACTTAGCTTTGGAGCTTTCACTTTATACTGAAAGCCGAATGTCGGATAACAATAAGCTCTATGTACTCTGGACTCATTTGAACATCATTTCAGGTATCGTCCAATTTAAATTAAAGTTAGAGGTTTTATCTTGAAACATGAATATCAGATAACTCTAAGCTCTGTGTACCTTGGACTCAATTGAACTTTATTTCATTCATGACATAACGGTTGACTTTTCCCTTATCCTGAAAGATGAACGTGACGTTGATGTAAGCTCTATATACCCTGGAATCATTTGAACATTATTTCAGTTAACTCTAAGCCCTAGGTACCCTGGACTCACTTGAACATTATTTTATTCGTCGTCCGATATGGATGAACGTTGGAGGTTTCCCTTGTCCTGAAAGATGAATGTCTGGTAACTCTAGGCTCTATGTACCCTGGACTCGCCTGAACATTATTTTATTCGTCGTCCGATATGGGTGAACGTTGGAGGTTTCCCTTATCCTGAAAGATGAATGGCAGGTAATTCTAAGCTCAATGTACCCTGGACTCACATGAACATTATATCATTCGTCTCTGATATGACTTAACTTTGGAGATTTCTCTTTAAACTGAAAGATTTATATCTGGTAACTCAAAGCTCTATGTACCCTGGACTCACATGAACTTTAAATCATTCTTCGTCTCAGATTACTTAACTTTGGAGGTTTCCCTGTATACTGATAGATTTCTGTCTGGTAACTCTAAGCCCTATGTACTCTGAACTAACTTGACCATTATGTCATTCATCGTCTGATATGACTTAACTTTGGAGGTTTCTCTTTTTACTGAAAGCCGAATGTCGGTTAACTGTAAGATCTATGTACCCCGGACTCACTTGACCATTATGTCATTCATCGTCTGATATGACTTAACTTTGGAGGTTTCTCTTTATACCGAAAGCCGAATGTCGGGTAACTGTAAGCCCTATGTACTCTGGACTCAATGGACCATTATGTCAAACATCGTCTGATATGACTTAACTTTGGAGGTTTCTCTTTATACTGCAAGCCGAATGTCGGGTAACTGTAAGCCCTATGTACTCTGAACTCAATTGACCATTATGTCAAACGTCGTCTGATATGACTTAACTTTGGAGGTTTCTCTTTATACTGAAAGCCGAATGTCGGGTAACTGTAAGCCCTATGTACTCTGAACTCAATTGACCATTATGTCAAACGTCGTCTGATATGACTGAACTTTGGAGGTTTCTCTTTATACTGAAAGCCGAATGTCTGGTAACTGTAAGCCCTATGTACTCTGAACTCAATTGACCATTATGTCAAACGTCGTCTGATATGACTTAACTTTGGAGGTTTCTCTTTATACTGAAAGCCGAATGTCGGGTAACTGTAAGCCCTATGTACTCTGGACTCACTTGACCATATGTCATTCATTGTCTGATATGACAACTTTGGAGGTTTCTCTTTATACTGAAAGCCGTATGTCGGGTAACTGTAAGCCCTATGTACTTTGGACTCACTTGACCATAATATCATTCATCGTCTGATGTGACTTAACTTTGGAGGTTCCTTTTTATACTGAAAGCCGAATGTCGGGTAACTGTAAGCTCTATGTACCCCGGACTCACTTGACCATTATTTCATTCATCGTAGGATATGACTTAACTTTGGAGGTTTCTCTTTATACTGAAAGTCGAATGTTGGATAACTATAAGCTCTATGTTCTCTGGACTCATTTTAACATCATTTCAGTTCTCGTCCAAGTTAAAATAAGGTTTGAGGTTTTATCTTGAAAGATGAATGTCAATGAACTCTAAGCTCTATGTACCTTGGACTCAATTGAACATTATTTCATTCATCGTCCGATATGACTTAACGGTTGACTTTTCCTTTATCCTGAAAGATGAAGATGTAGTTAATGTAAGCTCTGTGTACCCTGGACTCACTTGACCATTATTTCAGGTAACTCTAAGCCCTATGTACTCTGGACTAACTTCAACATTATTTCATTCGTCGTCCGATATTGGTGAACGTTGCAGGTTTTCTCTTACCTGAAAGATTAATGTCAGGTAACTCTAAGTTCTATGTACCCTGGACTCGAACATTATTTCATTGGTCGTTCGATATGGATGAACGTTGGAAGTTTTCCTTATCCTGAAAGATGAATGTCTGGTAACTCTAAGCTCTCTGTTCCCTGGACTCATTTGAATATTATTTCAGTCATCGTTAGTTATGGCTGAACTTTGGTTGTTTCCGTTTATACTGAAAGCCGAATGTCTGGTATTTCTAAGCCCTAGGTACTCTGGACTCACTTGACCATAATATCATTCATCGTCTGATATGGCTTAACTTTTTAGGTTTCTCTTTATACCGAAAGCCAAATGTCGGTTAACTGTAAGCCCTATGTACTTTGGACTTACTTGTCCATTATTTCATTCATCGTCTGATATGACTTAACTTTGGAAGTGTCACTTTATGCTGAAAGCCGAATGTCGGATAACAATAAGCTCTATGTACTCTGGACTCATTTGAACATCATTTCAGTCATCGTCCAATTTAAATTAAAGTTGGAGGTTTTATCTTGAAACATGAATGTCAGATAACTCTAAGCTCTGTGTACCTTGGACTCAATTGAACTTTATTTCATTCATCGTCCGATATGACTTAACGGTCGACTTTTCCCTTATCCTGAAATATGAACGTGACGTTAATGTAAGCTCTGTGTACCCTGGACTCATTTGAGCATCATTACGTTTGAGGTTTCCTCTTATTCTGAAAGACGAATGTCTGGTAAGTCGAAGCTCTGTGTGCCCTGGACTCTTATGAACGTTATTTCACTCATCGTCCGAAATGGCGTATCCTTAGAAACGTTCCCTTTAACCAGGTGACGAATGTGAAGTAACCCTATGCTCTATGTATCCTGGACTCTTTTGAACGTCATTTAATTTATCGTCCGATAAAACGCAAGAGGTTAAAAGATTTTAAATATAAAAGAGAAAAATATTTTAAATGGCGGTCGCTCTGTGTTCCTTTCAAGTTCCAATATCTTTGCATTTAAAAAAATGTAGTGGAGAAGAGTATAAAGATACTGAAAATTCAAACTAATAACAAAGATTATCTCGGAAATGGTTAATTTCCCTGCTCCTAAACATTTTGTTTGACAGTTTGCTTCAGTGAGGCTAATTTTGTTTGTATGGTATTTTGTCTGCCTATTGCGATTCACCAGTTTTACAATATATTGTGACTTTGTGGGCTCGTGAAATAAAAAGTCCAATTACACAAACGCAAAAATGTTCTTTATTTCCACCGACTTACAGTTTGATACTTGCCAATTACACAGAATTACGTAATGCACACAATTACGATTCACCAGTTCGTCCGTTACAATTTCACTTGCACTAGTAATTACGGAAAATACTCCGATGCACGTACACAGTCTTCTCGTCCTTACACTAGCACTGCACTCTTACGCTGATTGCCACGAACTCTGACTGACTGATTCGCTGCAGCCCTTTTTATAGGCATCTTGCCGTCTTCTCGACTTCCCTAGTTTCCATGCGAAGATTCCAGATGATAGGAGAAGGGGAGAGAAACGTCCAGGGACGAGTGACATTCCCCTAATCACACCTCAGTTAGTGACAGAGACTAATGGGAGGCGTGGCTCGGCTGCCTCTGGTTTCCTCACAGCTGTTGCCGTCATGCCATCCGCTAATTGGGTGACACTATATATTCTGAATGAAACGCTTACGAGGCTATCCCTAAGAAATGCAATATGCTTACATATTTTGTTGGTCATGCACCTCATTTTCATAGCATTGAAAATATATTTTTTTATCATGATATTTAGACATGTTGGTACAGTTCCATGTATACAGTAATTGGGTGAGGAAATTTTTTAAAGTTTTCGCGTTGTAACCTTGCAGTGAATGAGTGAATTCCGCCATCTGGAAGATTGGTATTTAATGGTGTTTCTTTTTTGTGTTTTGCTGTTATGTCACACACACACATACACACACAATATGTAGCTGTATACATTTTCCAAACCATGACAAATGTCAAAGGGAACTGCTCTCGTTTTCAGCTGCGTTCAAACCATTGGCCAACAAAGAGCGACTGCCATAAACAGGGAGAGAAGGTTACTTTATTTCCTGTATAAAGATACCTCGTAAACCCAAACCTCAAAGTACGCCGCCAAAGTACGCAGTGGCTCAGAAGTGCCATGTTTTGGAAAAAGCTACATTGTAGTTTTCTTTAAGTTATCTTGAGGTTTCAACTATATATTATCACTAGAGGTGGTGATTGGTGATTTTTCACAAATGCGATATAGCGCGAGAATGTGCGAAATTGGCTCAAAATGCAATATACGAGGGCTGTTCAATAGAGAATGATCACAATTTTTTTGACAACCTACCTTTACTCATCCTCATAATTTTGATGGCCCTTCTCAAAATAGTCTCCCCTGAATGCGATGCACCTGTCCCAGCGTTTTTGCCAGTTTTCAAAGATACGCTAGAAACCATTTTTGAGCGATCCTTCAAAATCGCCTCCGCAGCCTTCACCACTGCTTCTGATGATAGATAATGCTTCTCATGAAGGCATTTCTTCAAGTTAGGGGATAGAAAAAAGTCACATGGGGCTAAATCCGGACTATAGGAAGGGTGAGGGGTGAACTTCACGTTGAATCTTGGAAGATATTCAGCAACAACATTGGCAATATGCGGCCGCGCATTATCGTGGTGCAGCGTCCTGCCTTTTGCGCCTGATATGGACTTGCAATGTTTTCAACACATCCCTGTAGTATTGTCCAGTTACTGATGTGTGTGCAGGTTCAGCATGCTGATAAACCATTTCATGAATATGAAAGCATGCGATGACCATAACTTTCCCAGCATAAGCAATCACTTTTACTTTTTGGGGGTTGGTGATGAAGGAGATTTCCACACTGAGGTTTGCTGTTTGCTCTCAGGATCAAAATGATGTGGCCAAGTTTCATCAGCAGTGATTACGTTTGAAACAAACTCCGGATCTTCCTCTAACATCAACTTTAACTGCATGCAGACCTGCATGGGAATGTCCTTTTTTTCGGGAATCAACAGTCTTGGAACCCATCGCGCACAAACACGTCTCGTGTGTAACGTTTCTGTCACCAGCCTATGGGTGGCATTCAATGAAATGTTCAGTATTTCAGAAAGTAATCTTAAGATAATTCGTCGATCCTCTCTTATAATGACAGCAGCAGTGTTGATGTTTTCTTCCGTAAGAGCAGTAACTGGAGCACCGGGTCCACCTTCCTTTGAAACTGATTGTCTCCCCTCTTTAAACATTGTAAACCACCTTCGAGCTGTGCTGTAGGGAAGAACAGACTCTCTATAGGCCTCCTGTAACATTGTATAGTCCTCAACTGAGGATTTGTTGAGACGACAGCAGAATTTCAAAACCGCATATTGTTCCTCGCATGTTACCTCCATTGCAGTGGTAGGCGATACTGAACATGTCTGAACTTGCCTGGTTCTCACAGGCGGGAACCAGGAGTACCAACAATGAAACTAGTACGGCGTGTTTGTTTCACATTAAGCTAACAGAATATAATAAGCTTGAATTTTAGTACGAAAAATTATGACCGTAAAAATTATGATCATTCTTTATTGAACAGCACTCGTAAATGCGAAATCGAAGATCTTCCCAAATAACTGATTTTCTCCAATGCTCTCTATTCTGGAAACTTTAACTGAAGAGTCTGTGGAACCTTTGAATTAGAAAGATATAAAGTAAGTGACCACTCTTCTGGAAAGTGGAAAGCAACCCTTCCCGCTAAATTAGCTTATTGTTCCACCTTTGCCCATATGAGGTATGTTTGGTACTGAAGCGAGTTTAGTTGTTTTACAAAAGAAATCCCTCTTACCACGAGTCATGACTCTCAAAATCTATCTTCACAGCCCAGTTAACGGAACATTTCAATCCTTGTCTCTGAAAACCAATTGCAATCCTAACTTTAAGGAAGTGATGTTAATTCCAGTTGGAGTTCTTAGTTGCCAAAGTTCCGATGCTCATTGTTCTGTTCGGTTGTAGGCGCAACTTTCATTCATTCTATACGTAGGTCACGTCAGTAAGTGCGAAGATGGTGAGAGCGAAAATATCAAACAGCGGGCATAGACGGAACATGTGACAAGTGTCTTTCTCCAAGACGTTCGTAAGCCTTTTAATCTTGTCACTGCTGGCAGAGTAACTTCAATTATGTATATGATTTTTAGTGAAAATAAAAAAGATCCCCTGTTTTCGTGATGTTAAAATACATAAGTAGTAAAGATTTGGGGTTTTCGGCACAGTGTAGATATGATGTTGAAGTCTCCTCTGTGTTAATATATGAGTGATGTAGAACACTCATTGATTTAGAAGTCTCCTGTGTGAATATCGAGATGGAAAAGAAGGGGAGTGTTGGCGTAGTGCCGTTCTCCCCTGTGCAGTGAGGTGGTTGAGGGGGTGATGATGATGTGTGTGTGTGATGTGTGATGGGTGGGTGGGTAACGGGGTTCAGGGGGTGTTTGAATTAAATGTGTTGATAATAATTCTTCGATGTCTGTGCTTAAACTCTCATGTATGAATATCGAGTCTAGGGTTCGATACGGGGTTCCGGGGGTGTTTGAATTAAATGTGTTGATAATAATTCTTCGATGTCTGTGCTTAAACTCTCATGTATGAATATCGAGTCTAGGGTTCGATACGGGGTTCCGGGGGTGTTTGAATTAAATGTGTTGATAATAATTCTTCGATGTCTGTGCTTAAACTCTCATGTATGAATATCGAGTCTAGGGCTCGATATCTATTACGTTTAGTGTATGATATATGATGCAGTATCGTTATTCTTTAGATAAAAGAATATCGAGAGAATGATTAGGTAGGTGTACTGGGAGAGATTTATGAAATAAATGTAATAAGACATTCTGGTAAGGGGTGTTCCCTATCCAGAATCCAACCTTGAGCTATGTATCTAAGAGTGATGTAAGGTTAAGAAAAGGTTAAATTCCATTCCCACATCGAGGTATGAGAAGATATACATCTGTTCCACATTGTAAACCACCTATTTAAAAATGATTAAAATATCGAGAGAAAAGTATCTCATCTTTAAGTATATAGGACTAATACAAACAGTTCTATCAATATGATAATATATATATACGCAAGTAGGGATCTATAGTGCAGATATCCTAACTATCCAGGGCAAGATATCACCCTCCATATAAAAAATTGTCTAGAAAATCTCCCCTCACTATTACGAATACTCCACTGAACTTCACCCCATCGGTATGCGGGCCAGAGAAAAAAGTTAATCTCTCCAGACTGGTGACAGGGGTGGTCAAAACACTCTTATTGGCGTAGCGAAGTCTAACTTTGTCAAACAGCGCTAGGAAAAAACAGAATATATTTTAAAATTAAACGATTGAATGTATATATTTGTATGAATGATGAAACAATACTATGAATGTGTTAGTATACCAAATGTAAAAAAAATCAAATGTTCAGAAAAATATATTTTGTACAAGTATGTGTGCGTAAAGAAATGTGTAACTATATCCCCCCTCCAAGATGTAGGGAACGAATCACAGTTAGTGTGCGCGCGCAACATGGTGTTTGGGAAGGAGAGATATGGTGGGGGTGTAAAAAATGTTGGATCTATATAAAGTTTAAGCTATGATAATAAAGTCACTAGTAATAACTTTTAACTCATAACGTAGTCACTAGTAATAACTTTAAACTCATATCGTAAGATGTAGTAAGTAACAGCTCTCCCGGAAGGAGGGGCGGAGTCTCTCTCAATAAATACCCCGGTACCGAGGAGTGAGGAGTCAGTCGATTCTCTGGAAATATGGATCCTACAGGTAAGATAGAAAAGTTGTATATTGTATTTCTTTTTTATCTCTGTTTACGAAGAGTGTTGAAGTAATACTGATTCGTTTGTGCTTATATGTTTGTTTCAGATCATGAGATGCTCCAGCTAAATCAACTAGCTGAAGGTAGAACACATCTTCCCACAAAGAAACTACGTGAATTAGATCAGTCCGTTCAATACATCATTCGATCCGTCAAAACCGTGAAGACCAGATATGGTGAGCGGGTGGTCGTCGAAACATCAGAATTCAAAGTCTTCCTCCCGGAGAGATTCAAACACATGACCGCAGCGCAGAAAGATCTACTAAACCGTGGTGACTGCGTACTCCAATACCATGGCGAGGAAACTCTAGAAAGTGGCTTCAAACGACATAAAGTGTCTTTTTTAAGCAGCCCGAAATGTCGTCAAAAGGTGAGCATATTCATTGAAAAAATTTCATAAAAAAGTGATAATGTAGTTACTTGCATGTAAATGTTAAATCGTATATGTTGTATTAGAACTTAAAGTTTTAATTTTCGCACGTCATGTAGTATTAGTAATTGAGAGTGAACGTTGTAGGTGAAAAACGTTAATTTTCATGTGCAATAATTACGTACATGTGAATATCGTAGTTCAGTTACGTTATTTCACATGCATGTTAGTTACGTTTTGTTTGTTACATGTAAAAGTAACGTTGTAGGTGAAAAAACGTTAATTTATATGTGTAAAACGTACATGTGAATATCGTAGTTCAGTTACGTAATTTTACATGTATATGGTTTGCGTTGTGTGTTTTATCATTTACGTAAGGGAGAGAGCTTACGTACAGTTACATACTATCTGAATATTGTAGTTACGTGATGATAGCAATAGTTGAAATCTCTGTGTAAATTACATAATCATTATGTAAATATTTTCATATGTAAAAGTTACATGCATGTTACGTTCTATGTAAAGTATAGAGTTTACGTAAAATTGAGATTCATGCATGTAAAAGTCATTAACATGTATGTTATTTCTGTTACCACCTGACATACATGTAAATCAATATTCCCGTATATAAAGTTAATCGAATGTTGTAATTGTTTTCAGAAACGAGGACAAGATGCTCCGATAGTGCCAATGGACATCCCTTGTTTCAGCAAGATGAAACCCGTTCTGACGTGATCCAACCGGAACGATTACAATGTATTCACAGTGAGTCTGCCTTCAAAAACAGATTATGTACCTACGAAATTCACAACTGTGTTAATATACTTTACCCCGTCATATTCTTATCAGAATGCAAACCTTTAATTTTGAACGAAATTGATAAGGGCTTAAACATGTATAAATCAGGTCTTAAGATAGGATCCTGTTCATCCTGTCAATATGTCATAATATCACAAGAGAGCGATAATATTCATACATTTAACTTTAACAGTAAACTTGAGGTGATATTGCAATCTACAGATAAATCTATATGGTATGAAGAGAAGATTGTACAACCTATACTAGATCATATGGATAATTTTGAATCGCGTACCAGTTCAAAAGCTTTATTCAGTATTGAGAAATTAACAATATATGTGACACAATACGATTCATTGAATACCGGGATGTATACTGAATTACCCGACTTTAAAAAATCGAAGAGAGCTGTTATTAACATTCGTAATACCGATAAATATTGCTTTGCATACTGTCTGTTAGCATCCAAATACCCTGTAGAACGTAACAAGAATCGACCCACATCCTATAAAAGATATGATATTTTTAAAGAATTTAACTTTGACAATATAACATTCCCCGTGTCATTGAAAGATGTAGAAAAATTCGAGAATCAAAATTCAAATATTTCATTAACGATATACGGTGTTGAAAATAAATCGATTATCCTCTTATATCAACCAAGAGAGATAAAATCACATCATGTTAATCTTTTGATGTATAAAAGACATTATTGTCTGATAACAGACTTATCACGTTTGCTAGGAAAGCAGCTATCTAAACATAAGGGGCGAAAATGGTTATGTAACAATTTTAACATGTATTTCACATCAGAATCACGTTTAAATAGTCATAAAAAGCGGTGTATGATGAATCAAATTATCAGAATGCCCGAGGCTGGTAAAACAGATCTCGTTGAATTTAACGCATATTCGAATTGTCTAAAAGTTCCATTCGTGGTTTATGCATACATAGAATGTATCTTACGTAAGGTAGATTCGTGTCAAGATGCATCGAGCAAAAGTTGGACACGTACCACCCATAAACATGAAGCGTATGCAATTGCATTACATTTGGTTTGTAGTTATGATAAAAATTTAACGCGTTTCAAATCATTTGAAGGTCCATATGCAATTGAAAATTTACTTAAAGAATTAACGTTAATTGCAAATCATGTCATTAATATATATGCTAATAAAATTGAAATAAGTATGAGAGATGTGGATGAGCTAGAATATCAAAATGCAACACGATGTCACATATGCAAACGTGAATTTCTTAACTCGTGTATAAAGGTTCGTGATCATTGACATTTGACTGGAAGTTACGTTGGGCCAGCCCATAAGCACTGCAATTTAAATAGGAAAATGCCAGGATTCATACCAATATTCTTTCATTGCATGTCAAAATACGATGCTCATTTCATAGTCAAAAAACTAGGTTACGATACGGAACCTATCAACTGTATTGCAGAAACTTCTGAAAATTACTTATCCTTTAGCAAAAGATATACAAATTCGAATGGAATGAGTATATATCTAAGATTTCTGGATAGCTATCGTTTTTGCATTCAAAACTTAGTAACCTTTCGGATATGTTAGAACCAGATGATTTTCATTATACCAATAATACGTATACGAATCCTTTGCATAGACAACTGATGAAACGCAAAGGTGTCTTCCCGTACAC
Source organism: Mantis religiosa (assembly GCA_030765055.1). Classification (NCBI taxonomy): domain Eukaryota; kingdom Metazoa; phylum Arthropoda; class Insecta; order Mantodea; family Mantidae; genus Mantis; species Mantis religiosa. The sequence goes on along the minus strand of CM060950.1, from coordinate 429,239,418 downwards.
GTATGTGGATTCTATAGAAAAATTATACGAGAATAGTCTACCATCTAAACATCATTTTGATCATGTAAGCGATGAGGATTACAGTCATGTTAGAACGGTATGGAATGAATTCAATGTTAAAAATCTGGGTGAATATTTAAATATATATCTTAAGAGTGATACGTTAATTTTAACGGATGTGTTTGAACGCTTCCGTGAATTAAGTATCGGTTTGTACGGACTCGATCCGTGTCAGTATTACACAGTTCCCGGATTAGCTTATGATGCAATGTTAAGAACGACTGGTGTACAGATTTCATTATTAACAGATAAGACTATGATATATTTCTTCGAAAAAGGAATATGAGGTGGAATTTGCACTGTGTCCAAACGGTATGCAAAGGCGAATAACAGATACATGACTAGCTATGATAACACTCAACCAACTAATTATTTAATGTATGTGGACTAAAATTCTTTATATGCCTACACAATGGGGAATAATAGCTTACCATACACTGATATAAGGTGGCTAACTGATGCTGAAATTAAATCAATAGATTTTATGTCTATTACAAGTGATTCTGACGTGGGATATGTGTTGGAAGTAGACTTTAAATATCCACAGGAACTTCATGATATACAAAATGATTTGCCATTATGCCCTTTGAATGAAATCGCGCCAGGTGATAAGTATACAAAATTGCTAACAACATCGAATGATAAAAATAAATACGTATTACATTATCTCAATTTTCAACAATGTGTTAAACTTGGTTTGATTGCATCACGTATACATAGAGTAATCGGCTATAAACAATCTAACTGGATAAATCCTTACATTGAACTCAACGCTCGTAAACGTATTGAAGATAAAACGAAATTTGGCCAAAATCAATGGAAGTTAATGAATAATTGTGTTTATGGAAAATTTATAGAGAATGTAAAACGTTATAATTCATTTCATTTAGCTACCAGCTGGAAACGAGCGCGTAAATTGTTAGCTCGACAGACGTGTATAAGGTATGTGATTTTTTATGAAAATTTAATAGGTATAGAATTGGTCACAGATGAAATATTGATGAATAAGCCAATATACATAGGACAAGCAATCCTGGATCTATCCAAACATAAAATGTATGATTTTTATTATGAAATTCTGAAGAAAAAGTTGAAAGATGTAACTTTAATCTATACGGACACCGATGCTTTTCTCTTTGAATCTAGCTGCGATATATATGAATTTATTAAAACCAATATACATTTATTCGATACATCGAATTATCCAATGGATAATGTGTATGGTATTCCGTTAGCAAATAAGAACATTTCAGGATTATTCAAGGATGAGCTAGCCGGTAGCGTGATGATTGAATATGTGGGATTGAAATCGAAATTATATTGTTATCGATATGATACTGAAGTGATTAAAAATCAAAAGGTGTAACAAAAGATTCAATGAGATTCATAACCTTTGAACAATATTTCTCATATATTACACATCCTGATACGATACATCGAAGCATGCAGACATGTTTCAGGAGTTATAAACATAATGTTCATACCATTGAATCTAATAAGATAGCTTTAAGTGGTATCGATACAAAACGATACATTCCCGATAATTCATTTTCAACATTAGCATGGGGACATTATGCTATAGAAAATTGTCAAGTGTAATTTATTTTTATTTTCTCAATAAAGCATAGATTCAACTGAGTTAAAAGGTATTACTAGGCACATGATAATAACATATTACTGCATTTCAAAAAAAAATTGAGTTTCAAGTATAATTGTAAAGTGTATTACTAATTACATGATAATAACATATTAACTTCATTTGAAAGATAATGTTTTTTTTATTATTTTTACGTTAGGAGGGAAGCAACATTTTTTCCTATTCATGTCTTTTTAAAATGTTAGATATCAGGAATCAATGTGACCTTATTGATCTCTACAATTAAATGTTAATTCAACTATAATCATGTATGATTTTTTATTAAAATATATTTACTAATTACGTCAAAAGGATATTATCATGTTTACGTTAAGGGGAGGGGGAATTTATATATAAGCAATGTGAACTAGCATGTACATTATGTTAAAGGCTCTTATTTCAACTATAATCATGTATGATATTTGTTTAACGTATATTACTAATTACATCAAATTGATATTATCATGTTTACGTTAAGGGGAGGTGAATTTATATATACTCAATGTGAACTAGCATGTACGTTATGTTAAAATCTCTAAAATTAAATGTTAATTCAACTATAATCATGTATGATTTTTTTTTAAAAAAAGTATAAAAATGTTATTATCATGTTTAAATTAAGGAGATGTGAATTTATATATAATCATTGTGAACTAGCATGAACGTTATGTTACTGAAGATATCAGGAATCAATGTGAACAAAAAAATAAAAAACAATATATCATTAAAATTATATTTCTTTATTGAGTTGTGTGTTTTTTTTATTTATACAATGTCCACCTCATTAATCCATTCACGGGTAGGAAATCCTAACCATTTCACCAGAATCATATCACCACGTCGTCTGATAATCCTTTCAACTAAATACGTGTCTGGATATTGAGTTTTCTGTAATTCATAACCGTAGAATGCTCCTCCAATCAGTTTACCCTCCAGATCCTCGATGAGATAAGTCAATGGATGTGTCCTTTGCACTGTACGTATCCTAAAGACCTCAACACTCCAATTTGGTAGATAACCTTTCTCCATAACACCTTTATGCTTAGAAATCCTCACGTAGTCACCAACACGATGAAGTCTAGATCTTCGCTTCTCACGCAGACTTCTATCATATTTCTTTACACTAAGGAGGAGAGAATTATCACGAACTTCTACAGGCTTCATACGAATCGTTCGATGGTAAGTATTATTGTATGTATGAATAATTCTAGGTAGTATGTTTATCCATTGATATGAGCCTTGAACAATAAATTCCTTATGCAAATTCATTTTGATCGTTCTTATTAAACGTTCCACTGCAGCAGTCTTAACGTGAGTGAATGTACTGTAATGATTACTAATATTACGATTCACTAGTTCGCGGAAATGTTTATTGTAAAACTCCCTTCCATTATCAGATTGAACATTCTTCGGAAACGATTCCATTTCATTCAATATCTCCTCCATAGCAGTCGAAACGTTAATACCACTTTTATCACGTAATGGTCGTGCATAAGCCATCTTGGAATAAAAATTGCATGCAAGAAGAATATACTTATAATTCCTATTGTCTCTTGCATAATTAGACATGTCCATAAGATCTATTTGTACTAAATCGTTCATTCCTATGCTTATGATCTTACGACGCAAAAATCGTCTTCTAGCTGGTGCATGTAACTCGGTTGCAATGCGACGTTTTATCATGCTATAATTTTTGATGTTTTAAGTTCTGTAATAATTTCTTCTATCTCCGGTGAGTGATTCAATTTACCTACATCCCTCGATGCATATAATAATCTTAATCTGTTTATTATTTCATTCGGATCGTTCCAGTAGACGTAATCTAATTTTCTCTGCGGTATATGTTCTTTCCAACGTAAACCAAATCCAGTTCGATTACTAACAAGGTCACGAATGATATGACGATACTTGAACCCTCGATTTGCTCTTAAACGTCCATCTCTTGAATAGCCGTGTCTGTAAACTTGAGTATTCTGTAAGATTTGTGAATACACGTCTAAATCATCTTCTGTGTACATGTCTTGCGAGGTAAACGTTTAAATAATAATTCATATAAGCCTGCTGTTGGTTCTTATTGTTCTGTCCCTATCTGAACACCATCAGATTTAAACACAACTGTCTTGTTACCCAATTTATACTCATTATCCTCGTAACGTATGCCGTAAGTATTGTCCATGTCACTCGAACTAGCAGTTCGAACCTTGTGTAGATACTTTGACACGAGATCAGATCCGTTAGCATCATCTGTAGTTTCGTCGTCGTCGTCTTGGTGTGCTTTCGCTATTACTTTCAATGGTTCGGTTACAGGTTGAAGAACTTCAGACATGACTCGTTGCGTTTCGAATTTCATTCCTTTGAGAGAACGTAACTTTTCTCTTATTGCCCTACTGTGACGGGCAATGGATTCCTTAAGTCTTATAGCTTCAGCATCCATATCGAAATGAATGTATAATTAGTCAGCTACTGCTAATTTATATGAAACTATCAGTTCTATACTTAATACATGACCATCTTTAGCACGTCCGGCTGGCGCTGTAAACGATAGAATATCGCCAGTTTCAACTTTTGCAGGATAGCTTTCAACTAATCATCCGTTTATTGCAAACAATGTATCATTTACAGCATGCGGATGTACCGATGATACAATAGAACACGAGAGTACACTTCCATTTCCAGGAACTTTATAGTATTCGAGTCCCGATGTTAACGTAAACCTTAAAGAGGGACCTCGAAACGGACGTGTTTGCAATGAAATTATGAGTTGTGCTTTCAATTGTTGTAACATAGTGTTTACAACATTTCTCATTCGTGTTTTCATAGTATGAATATCGTTATTTATAGTGATTATTTTATTATCAAGTTCCGTTTGTCGTGCGGTTAATTTTTTCAATTCTTTTTCTACAGCTGTGGTAATAGTCTCGCTAGCGGTGGTGATTGTTCTCGTTAACTGGCCTTGTAATTCATTCTGTTTCCGTGCAATAGTATCGGAAATGTTTGTTATTGTCTCAGTTAAACCCGTTTGCAATTCATTGTGTTTCTGTATAAAGAAATGATTAACATAACTCATGGTGACTGCATCACTATCATCTATCGGATCGGCGAAATCCTTCAATCTCTTCATTCGAAATGATAGAGTTTCATTAGAGTCGTGAATTGGAATCCTGTCATCTACATATTTTTTATTAGGAACGTCGTGTTCGTGAAGGGGTTCCAACAGCGTTTTCATTCTTATACCATCTATAATGACATTATTTTCGGAATCACGTTTAAATACATATTTACTTAAGTAATCCATTAAATTGTTGTATTGGATGTCGAGCAATTTTTGTATGTGAACCCTAAGCATAGCTTCAAACTCGCCCATACGCTGATACGAGGTCTGCTCGCTGAAGATCTGCATTCGATTCTCGACGTCAGCCGTATGCGTATCCACATAACGTTTAGTCGATGCATCGTCACCTTCTTCAGGGTCGTGAATATTGCACAATCGCTTTCCCTTGAATCGATAGTTTCCCGATCCATCTCTAGTTATGATATATCGATTGAACACACCCCTAGAGGGTATGATTCTTCGGGATCCGAACCTGTCGATACTCATTGCTTAAGTGATGGATTATTCTATTTATTCATTCTGATAAAGCGATCAAAACCGTGACGGTAGCGTCCCTCGTTCAATGGATATTCTGGTACTATAACAACAAAGGATCGTTCATCACTCTCCCATATATGTTTACACATATCCTTAAATTCATCATAAGACATATCGGTATTTACATAATCTTCGTATATATGTTTTAAATTGAGATTTTCCTGTCTAAAGAATACAATCATATTTGCATTATCTCTAATTAAATGTTTAGGTACTTTAGCATATGATTGTGCTAAATATATAGCATCGACATTACGATGTCTACCCATACTGTAATATGAAGCTATCTTACCCTGTTTTTCATTTATCACATCATCAAATACGAATATCGAATTTTCTCTAGCATCCGATGTTTGAATCACTTTTTCACCATCATCGAGCGTAAATACACCTATATCAGGTATAGTTTTCAGTAACCTGAGTAAATATCGATATTTAGGTTGTTGCAACGATTTCGAGTATATGTAGAGGTTTTCGAATCTCAGACCATGCTCGTGAATAAGCAGGTTGATTAGAACGTTCGTTTTTCCAGCATTTGAACTGCCCAGTATGAGCGCTCTAACGTTACTCGGAAACAACGTGCCGTGTCGTCCTTTGCGAATGTCATCCTCGAAATCTAACACCTGTATGGGTAGTGTACACTTTTGCTTTACTATCTCCATATCACTACTAATACTTATAAAGCATAAGTTTTGCCTTTTATTTCGTTCGTGATAAGGGCGTCCATGCGCAATCTATGTATTTACTGGATTTAGCCAATCGTCATAGGAATCGTATACTTATAAAGCGTACGTTTTGCCTTTTTTATTTCATAGTGAGACATGCGCTCTACACGTGCACGCAAAGGTTCGGGGATTCTTAATTCCTTGATTAATTCATTACCATTTGAGGCACATTTACCGGGTTATCGTTTCTGCGGTGCCGGAACGAAACTACATAAACGCTTGCAGAGAGGTGACTTACCCGTGAACGGGTTAGATTCAGCGTGTCTCGATCACGATCGGGCTTACGCAGAGAGTACTGATACAGAATCTCGTCGTCTAGCCGATAAGGTGTTGGTAGAGAAAGCTTGGAGACGTGTAAAGTCTGCCGACGCTTCTTTGGGCGAACGACTTGCAGCTCGACTTGTGACTACACTTATGAAGGGTAAATAGGCAGCGGGCGCTGGTATGCGTAAACGTCGCAACAAGAGAGGTGGTTTCTTACCTTTGCTACCACTTTTAGCAGCTCTAGGTGCAGCAGGTGGTTTAGCTGGAGGTGCTGCTCAGATTGCTACGGCTGTCAATAAGAAACGTTCGAATGCAAAACAACTTGCTGAATTAAAACGTCACAACGAGCGTATGGAATCTTTGGCTCAAGGCAAAGGTCTCGCCGTAAGAGACGTCGTAAGGGTAGAGGATTGTATCTTCGATCAAAAAACTCGGGGCGAGGCCTATATTTATCCCGGAAAAAGCCCTGAGTGCTACCGAGATCGATTCCAACGCACGACGTCTACACATTCCACATTTTAGAGGTGTCTACATGCTCGATAAACTGCCTCCACGTCCTCGATACTATGAGAGAATAGTAGTGAATCTGGATACATCACATAATCCTGGTACACATTGGGTTGCTGTACGTAAGGATGGTGACGTTGCCTACTAATTTGAAAGTTTCGGCGATCTGAGACCTCCGGAAGAGATAGAAACATACCTTTCCGGTGTCAAGCTCCTATATAATACGTCGAGATTTCAAGAATTCGATTCTGTGATTTGCGGTCACTTGTGGCTTCAGTTTCTCCTCGATGAGTTACACGATCACCGTGAGTGGAAGTGATACCAGCTTCTCTACATTTCTAAATCCACCATTACATCTGGATCCTAACGGACATTACGAGATAGCTCTATTGAATTTCGAGACTTTTTACTCGATTCCGAATGTAGACGAGAGTAATAATCTGTTCCATTACGTTCGCTATGGAAAAGTCGAACGTATAGTAATTCCACCGGGTACTTATGAATTGGATGATATCGCCAGATTGCTCAAGGATGCTCTCGACATCGGTGACGACTTTATTCTACGTGCTAATAATAACACCATGAAATCAGAAATCCAATCTCCCTATATTATCGACTTTAGTCGTGAGAGATCTATTGCTCCTCTTCTCGGTTTCACATCTAAACAGAGGGTACCGGCGAACGTGCTGACCGAGTCTAATGATTTGGTTAACATATTCAAGGTCAGCATCATACGTATCGAGTGTAGTCTTGCAACTGGATCTTTCATTAATGGTAAGAGTGGTCATTCTCTGTATGAATTTTTCCCATCGGTACCTCCAGGTTATCATATCTCGCAGGAACCATCAAGTCCTATATATCTACCAATCATCGATACGAATCTCATTGACCATCTCGACATTAGAGTGGTAGACCAGAACGGCGATAAGTTAGATTTCAGGAACGAAACCATCACTGTACGATTGCACATACGTCGTAATGGGTATAAGTTTTAAGAGACGATGCTATATTAAAAAGCATCTCTCGAGATTTAACTCTACTCGGTCATCGACCCGCAAGCTAATCACATCGTCTAATCGAAAATTTCTCGCTAACTTAGGCTTCAAGGTTCTATAATGGATGTGTTGGACGTGACCGGGATTCCGAGCTTTGATGATAAGATCAGTAAGGAGGAAGAACACGTATTCCTACCGTACAATACGTCAGCTCTCGATGTGAACGATGAAATTAGAATTCCATGTCAAGCTGAAGATTTGTACACGCTTCCTAGTAGAAGTTATCTCTACATTGAGGGGACTCTCACTAAACCCGACGGCACCGTCGCGACATCGAAATTGAGTAACAATGCTATGGCATTCCTATTCGATGAGATTCGTCTGGATATGAATGGAACGACTATTGATAGAACTAGGAATCCGGGCATTTCATCAACGATGCGTAACTATGCAGCACTGAATGAACTGGAATCGAATCGTTTACTAAATGCTGGATGGATCTATCCAGGAGATGTGGTAGACATCGTGAATACATCGAATTGTATCTTCAATGTTATCGTTCCTCTTTCGATGTTGCTGGGTTTCGCCGACGATCACAAGGAGGTCATACTTAATAGCAAGTTTGAACTTATTCTCATTAGATCTAAGGATTCTAATAATTGTATCATTGGAAACGATCCTACAACCATACAACTAACTAGACTCGAATGGAGGATGCCTGTACTTCGACTTTCAGATTCTGAACGAGTTGATAAACTTAAACTCGTCAAATCGGATAAACCTCTACACGTCGCATTTCGAATCTTGGACCTTCACACTCAACCTGCTGTACCTCAAACTAAAGCGTTCACATGGAACATTGCAACCATGACTAAACTTGAAAAGCCACGTATCGTCATAGTCGGTGCACAAGTGGACAGATTGAATCATCTCGCTAAGGATGCTTCTCTATTTGATAATTGTAATATCACCAATCTGAAACTTTATCTCAACAGTGAATCTTACCCCTATCACGATATGAATTTGGATTTCGCCAATTCGAAATCTGCATCTCTGTATGATCAATATTCCAAATTTCAATCATCCTACTATGGAAAGGAGAATTACCCTCTTTTGAAAAGGAACGACTTTCTGAAATATGCACCGCTATTCGTCATCGATTGCTCTCATCAACCTGAGGATACTGTGACGGGGGCAGTGAACGTCAGATTGGAAGTTCAAGCATCGTCAAATTTTCCTGCACAAACTTCATTATTCTGTTTAATTATTCATGATAAATTATTCACTTATAAACCATTAACTCATGTTGCACAATCTATCATATAGGTGTAATAAATAAAACATTACAAATTCAAATTATCTTTTTATTAACTTTAACATACATCTCCAATATCCTCTTCCTTGCACTCCTGCTTTTTGCATCATATGAACATAATGATTTATGAATATCATACAATTGATATAAATTTCTTTCAATATATGGAATTAGTCTTTTAAGTCCGTTGAATGCAGTACTATTCAGATTTATACTGCCCACATTTAAACATGTATTCACAAACGTTATTTCTTCCATGTTATTCATGCATAACATTATATTAAATGCATATATTATATTTTCACTGTACGGTGCACATGGATGCTTACCATCTTTCAGATACGTATCCAAAACACACAAATTTGACTTTATTACCTCCCAATCCTCTTTTGTAATATACACAAACGTATCGTCATGTGTGGCTTTAATGTAAAGTGATGGGAGCTCATTGTATAATCCTATGTTCACACGAAAGTCAATGCTGATGGAGATGTCGTTATCGTTCATGCACACACTATTTACAACTTCTTCCTCTACTTCTTCTGCGAACAGTGTGAAGGGTTCGAACATCATTATGATGAAACTGTCTTGATCGAAAGTCTTCTTGGCTTTGACGATTTTCGGTTTGCAGTTCGTCTTCTTCTTTTTCTTGTCTCCTTTCTTACTGGATCTGCGGACATACACGAACTATGTCTCAACATCGTGAATATTTAATACACTTGTTAACGTAAAACTCTTATTATTTTATACTCACTTTTCTATGACTTCCTCCTCGGGTTTCGATGTACCGATATCATTAAACGGACGATCACTGTACGGACCGCACACATCTTCACCTTGATCCTGTTCGGACTGGCATGCAACATCTTCACTTTGGGCTTTTCTGAAATAAACATATTTATCATTAGTTATCTAACACATAACAACACTTCCACGTTAACACTCAATTATAATTCTATTTGCCCGAGATACACTTTACAATTCATTCCGCATTGAGCATAAGATGTGATCGAATCATGATGGGAAGGATTCTTGCAAATCACTTGATGCATCTTCCCATCACACGTTTCATCGTTATGTTCAACCCAATGCTTTTGCAAATCTTCGAAATTGCGTAGATTCTCCCAGAATCTGGTATCACTTTCAATGATAGGAGTTGTTGTTCCACTCATCTTGACGTTGCGATGTGAAGTGAGAATGCATTCGTTCCCGAGCGAGCAGATGGGTGCTGAAACGTGATCATACCTGTCTCCCCCCTCCCCACCTTCTCGTCGATTGTACTTAACGTATGGAGGGTTTGTGTGAAGTGAGGACGCGTTCGTTCCCGAGCTAGCGGAGACAGGATGAAACCTGTTAAATCAGATTTACTATATTACCGTTTTATCACGTTCCCCCCCTTCCACCCTCTCGTCACTTGTACTGGAGGACGACTAGTGTTTATCCTCTCGTACATGAATGTGTATCGAACCGAGGATTCTATATTCATATACATGAATCCTCCCAAGAACTCAATATTCATAGATGAATATTTATACGCCCACACATACACACATACGCACAAAACTTGGGGAATGACAACACGTCATCGCCCTTATACTTCAATGTGGAACAGATTTATATCTTCTCATACCTCGATGTGGGAATGGAATTTAACATTTTCTTAACCTTACATCACTCTTAGATACATAGCTCAAGGTTGGATTCTGGATAGGGAACACCCCTTACCAGAATGTCTTATTACATTTATTTCATGTATCTCTCCCAGTACACCTACCTAATCATTCTGTCGATAGTCTTTTATCTAAAGAATAACGATACTGCATCATATATCATACACTAAACGTAATAGATATCGAACCCTAGACTCGGTATTCATACATGAGAGTTTAAGCACAGACATAGAAGAATTATTATCAACACATTTAATTCAAACACCCCCGGAACCCCGTTACCCACCCACCCATCCACACAGCACACACACACACACCATCATCATCATCACCCCCTCAACCACCTCACTGCACAGGGGAGAACGGCACTACGCCAACACTCCCCTTCTTTTCCATCTCGATATTCACACAGGAGACTTCTAAATCAATGAGTGTTCTACATCACTCATATATTAACACAGAGGAGACTTCAAGATCATATCTACACTGTGCCGAAACACTCCTTCCTATACTACTTGCATAGTTATGTTGAGGGATATGAATATTTTCATTCACAACTGATACAAACAATGCAGAATATTAAAGATGTAGACTACCTGCAAATGATGTTGGCTGTTAAGCTCAAATACCCAGTTTGCCCGAGTAGCTCTACAATGTATTTGGGATCCTACCAACAGCGTAGTTGCTGAAAGATATTTCAGTAAATATAATTTGATTGTGAGTGACAGGAGGACTCAAATGACAGAACAGAATGTTGAAATATGTTCAACGCTTTCATTCAACGGGATTACTGAATCATAAAGTAGGCTAATTTTGTGCATTTTCTTTTTATTGTGTTTGTTTTACATCAGTATGGCTTTATATTTTTTGTGTTATACAGTATGCTTTAGTCTGTATCAGATTGATCTATATTTCTGTGTATTACTTTAACCTATATTAATGTAAAATAAATTGACACTTTATGCACTTTTAACTCACCGTCATTAATAACCCTCCATACACGTGTTTTATATTTCATATAAATAATAATATTCATCATTTAACAAAATTAACTCAAACTTTCTTCAAAATGCTGTAAAATGCTAAATTGCAAATGTATAAATGCTACAAAATGCTAAATGTAAAAATCAAACTCTAAATTTCTGATTTCAAAATGCCAATTATCACTACCCCTAATTATCACTGTTGTTGAGCTCTTCACTTATTAACAACCGGACAACAATTTAAAAGCACTTGTTAATAAAGAAACGTCACAATGAATTTTATTATATACTTGTATTCTATTTATTTTAAAATTTATTTTATTTTGTTTAATTATGTGAGTAATTGTTATTGTAAATTGTAGTATTTTGTAGATTTTTGAATTTTAATAAATAGGAATTTGGAAATCATGTCCCGGTATAAGAAATTAGGAGCCGGAATAGGGTTTTCAGATTTTATTAATTAATTAATTAATTCATTTGCTCATTTATTTATTTATTGACTGAGTGAGTGAGTCATTCATTCATTCATTTTAGTCCTGATACATGCTATACATCCTGTAAGAAGAGATATCTGTTGGCACCGACAGATTTTAAATGTTGATGTGCAGCGCTTTAATCTGTCGGGCGGCCGTTACCAGAAGCTTGATGCGGAATCCGAATATCCTATCTCACTCGGCAACCTCTGATTTCGAGCCACCCTATTATGCAATGCTGCGATTGTCTATTTCCAATGATATACTGTGCTAGGCACTGTCTAAACTGAAATGTGAAGTTGAATTAGTAGATGAACATGCAGATCATGCTCCTCTGTTCTTGAAAGTAAGCGTATGTCAATCTAGGTGGAATGATTGGGACCATGACCATGACGTGCTGGCTGGCTGTATATAGCCAGAAGGTTTTTGCTGCGTGCCCACCTGTTAAGGGTTTTACCCCAGGTAAGGTAATTGAACGGGATTATGTAGGATGGATATGGTGTAGCTTTTGAGAATTGAAGACTTTTGTGAGGTTTCAATTTGTGCCTTCGGGATGAAAGGACAGGATGCAATTCCCTGCACCCTGGTGTTTTTAATTTAGTTTTGGGTTGGGGAGAAATTTTGTTGCCAAACAACTTAGGAGATTATGTGGAGCTCAGTTTTAGCAGCTATTTGGATTAGCTCCTGGGTTATCTTGGGTGCCCGCATGCCATACGGGGGACCCGATGTTGTCTAGAACGGCGTCTAGTGGGGTCATAATCTCCCAATGATCTAACAAGGGCGCTTCTGTGAGTTGGTAAAGTTGCGTAGAATTTTGATGCCCGGCGCCTAACTTCGTCCTCCACATATGGAAGTCCCGAGGCTTCGTGAAGCAACCTGGTAGGAAAATAGCGACCCACAGAACAGATAGACCGTAGCCCTCTATTCTGTGCACATTGAAGCCATGCCAACCAGCTATCTGCGGCGATGCCCCAGATCTTGCAGGCATATAGCATCACGGGGATTACCAGCGCTCTGAAAAGGTACCTCAGGCCAGGCGGCATCGAGCTCGACCCCAGCATAGGATAAAGGGAAGCGATAGCTCCATGTACCCTTGCCGCTAGGTCTCTGATGTGTTGGCGAAAGGTTAGGCCTCTATCCAATGTTACTCCAAGCTATCGGACAGAGTTAGTCCACTCTATTCTTCGACCTCGGAAGCTGAAGTTGGGGCAGTCTGCGGGGCTGTGGCGCTTTGTGAAAAGTATGGCGTGGCTTTTGTCTGGATTTACGGACATCCGCCAACGCCGACACCACTGCTGTGTGAGACGGAGGTGTCTCTGTATGGGGTTGAAGGCTCTGAGTATGTGTCTGTCTTTGCAGAACAGAAGCACGTCGTCAGCGTATTGTGCCATTACGACCCGTGGTTCTGTGGGGAGATCTGCCATAAAGACGTTAAATAAGGTGGGAGATATTACAGAGCCTTTGGGGACTCCGCCTCTCACTGGTCTAAGTGTTGATGTTTTCCCCGCGACTGTGACTTTAAAGGTGCGGTGTCGTAGGAAGCTGTGTAGCATGGTGATCATTTGTGTTGGGAGTCCCAGTTGGATCAACTTATACAGTAGCCTGGCATGCCATACCGTAGAGAAGGCCTTCTCGACTTCCAGCGAAACCGCAGCCGTGAAGGCGCCTTCCTGGAAAGCCAGGGCGGCGGTCTCCAGCACACGCAGTAAGTGCTGGACTGTCGAGTGCCCCGGACGAAATCCAAACTGATGGTCGGGAATGGCTTGAATGTCTCCCAGAATGGGGGACCAGCGGGAAAGAATCAATCTCTCGAGCACTTTCGAGAGAGTGGAAAGGAGACTGATGGAACGGTAGCTGGAAGGGTGTACCGGATTCTTCCCAGGCTTCAATATGCATATCACCCGGGCCTCCCTCCACTCGCGTGGAAAGTACCCAATGGTGAGGCACATATTGAAGACCCTAGTTAAGAGGAGAACCGCGTTGAAAGGAAGATGGCGGAGCATGAGGGGTATCAGCCCGTCAGGCCCCCCCCCCGCCTTTTTGGATTGAGACGCTGGAGTGCGCCTTGGACTTCACTGGGTCGGATGGTAGGGAGTCTTTCCGCATCCTCAGGAGGACGACGTAAGAAACGTCGCACCTCTCGACGGACACGTTCGGAAAAGATGTCGTCCTGGGGGTCGTCTCTTGGACACAAGGTACGTTCAATGTAGTCAACCAAGAGAGCCAAGAGCGAGAACAAGTCATCCGGGTGCTCCAGGACGGTGGGTAGAGCGCCACGGTACCTATCCGCTGAGCGGATTTACCCGTGCGGTCTTAAAGAGTTTGTCATTTCTCCAAAGCTTGGATGTCGTTGTTGACTGAAGGACCTGATTCGACCTCTGCTAGTGCTCCTGGCGGCGGGGTTAGCTTCCAAGGAGGCCAGTGCCCTGAACCGCCACGCTGTTGGCGGTCTGCGTTGCAGTGTCCGTCCAGCGTGACGGGGCCAGAAGCGAGAGGTCGGGATGTTGGGGACCGTTTAGGTTATGGTTCTCCACGAGGTCACACCGGGGGACCCGGATGCCGGGGGTCAGATCCAGCCCCAGTGTGGCCGGGACAGTGTAGAATTGAGGGAATGAGAGGCTGGTCTCACCACCCAAGGGCGTCCTTGGGGCGGCGGTAGCTCTTTCTCCTCCTGGGTACACGATGGTCATACTGCCCTAGTGTGTTCACTACGTGGTTGGGATGGGATGTAATCCTGACATACAATGTGCGCGAGCGTTCACGCACAACGTCCTCAACGTAAGGTATGCCAGAATGGGTGTGCAGAATGTATGAAGGAAACATACGTTCGGTACCGTAGATCATCCTAAGCGCCCTGTTCTGCACGGCTTGCAGTCTGCGGATAGTGGTACGAGCCACCGATCCCCAGACCTCGCATCTATACAGGATCAGGGGCGGGATGATCGCACGATACACCCGTAGTTTCAGGCGGGTGGGCATGGTCGAACGGAATATAGGGTACAACTGCCTAAGCGCTGCATGGCCGAGGCTGATCTTTTCACGGGCACGTGGGGTGAATGTGAAGTAGTCAACGAACGCATTTGCTTTGGCGTGAGGCATGTTCGCAGCATTGCCTTTGCATCGCAGGGTAATGAACTGCAGTTCCTTTTTGACTAAGTAATTCGTTTCTAGTATTTTGCTAGAGAAATTATGGGCAAACATATCTTTATGAATATAAGAAGCAGTAAATTAAGGATATCTCAAATAGACTCTGGCATTTTATCTAAAAACAGTTTTTCAACGAATTGTACCTTAAGCGCCATCTCTGAACGATAAGCTCAACTCAAATGTGTACTTACAATTCAAAGAATCAACCGTTGCATGTCGCTAGTTACGGGAACTGTCACAGATCAATACAGTGACACTGACGCATGTTTTAAATTGTCAGGTTTTACCACATTATTTATGTCATATGTATCAATAACAAGTTATTCAGAGTTACCAGACACATATCCTTCAGTATAAGGAAAACAGCATCTAGATAACTCATCCTGATCAGAACTCTTGAACGTGAAGTATATACGCTGCAGAGGCGGGCGTTTAAACCATTCTAAATGCTCTTTGTACCTGGTGATGCTATGCTCTTGTTATATTAGTTGCAAATGGTATTGTTGTCAATGGGCCTTGAGGAAAGCATGGGTTTCAGTCGAATTCCATTATCATTCATTAATTCATTATTGGAGAACTCTCTTATTAAAAATTATTTTCAGGCTACCTTTACATGTATTTTTGTTTACTCTTAAGGTAGCTACAAAAGAATGAACATAAGGCGGGGCTAGTCGTGGCTGTTCTATCGCTACTAGCCAATGCGTTACGTGCAACGTTGTATAGTTAAGCACGCATACTGGCTCGCTTTGCTGAAGCGTGCGGCTAATTTCTTTCCGCGCTCTAAAGACACCAATTCCAGATTTATTTTGTTTTTCCTATGTTACAGAAGTATTTTTTCTGAGGATTATTGTCCAAACCCCATGTTTGTAGCACATCTGGTTTCGGAGATATGGAAAGATAAGGCGCCTGACTAGTAAGAAAAGATTCATTAACTGTCAGTGAAGAAAAGCACACATATACTTTGCTGCAATTGCATGTTGTACCTTGCATTCAGTAAAGTGGTGGTCTTTTAAGAATACACACGTACTTTTCAAAGTTAGTAAATATACCGCTTAGCGAGCCTAGTACTGGTGCACCTAGTAGTAACTACAAAACAACTCAAGATTTTACATAAGCAGGCTAGAAATGTTCTTGTTGATGTGTATTTCTTTTTCAAACAGCTGTCATAGACATTTCCGAAAGTACAAATTTCGCTCAGGGTCGAGAATTAATGCTACAAACTTGTCACGTGAGTGCTCATTCTGTGATGAAGATTATTAAAGAGGGCAAACAGTTTAACAAATTAGGAGAGTTTCCATATTTAGATTTCCAGGGAAACATCGAGCAGTTAAAACAAGTGCTACCAACTTAGAACATTTTCAAAACTATGTTTTACGTAGAACAGTTTATGATTTATATGACAAGGGTGAATATCCACCTGCCAAAGACTGACCAATTTAATGAGGGAGAAAATAGAATATACGGACTCTATACTTCTATGCATAATATCTGAAATCTCTTGGGTTCAAATATAGGAGAACTAATCATGGTGACAATTTTCTGCTTAAAGAAGTGATACTGTTGCTGCAAGACTAACATTTCTGCACACACTGCAAAAAAGTGGACAGTTCCAAATGAAAAATGGCTTCCTTTGGGTTCAAAAAAAGACAATTCCATAATTTTGCTTCAAAAACGACCAACTCCACCATTTAAACTATAATCATGGCTTCAATATTTATTTAAATTTAAAAATGAACAGAGATGTTCATAAGGCCTATCAGAATGATGTAAAAACATTCAGCATTATACGGGGAATAGTATTGTAGTTATAGTTTTTCGGCCCTCCTGTAAAAAAAAAAGAAAAAGCTGAGTTATCCAACTTTGATACCAGGCTCCTCAGATACATACTTTATATATATCTTAATTGGAACAAATTAGTTTAAAAACAACAAAACAGCTATTAACAACTGAAACACACAGTTCCAGCACATTCACTGCATAATTAAGACCACAAAACAGCAGTAATAGTTCAGAGTGTAACCTTACATTGAGTTACTTATGTGACATTCAGTCAGTTGTGTCATAGCTTGAGAGGTTTACACTATGCAGAGAGCACCAATGCCCATCTTAGAAAGTACATAGCTTCTATCTTAAAGTAAGCCACTTCCCCAAACAATTGCTGTGCACATTAAGCAAATCATACTTCGCAGTCACATAATTACATTAAATTTTGTCCTGTTAGAAGATACACTGTACATTAAATTTTATTTTTAAATCAGCATATTGTCTTTTTTTCAGCACTTATTACTGTGCTTATACACGCCATTAAAGCATTTCCAAATTCAAGGCTGTAATATTCCTATGTTGCAAAAACAAAGTTAAGCTTAGGACAATTTTAAATGAATGATACTCTTTTTATGTACTTAATATTCTTCTTAGATTCATTGAACTGTTTGTTTCATTCAAATCATAATAATGTACACTGAATTAGAAAATGATGATTCAACCAAAGTAATTAGAAGTGTATAAAATAGTGTATTTTATTAAATTTATGTCTTCAGTTGCTGACACTGTCTCATGTACTAATTTGTAAAGTTTTACTATATTATTAAGTGGTTTTTCAGGTTTTTCTCTAAATATGCTTTTGGAAAGTTAGCTGAAAATAATGTATTGTCATCCGATTGTCGGAGTAGCGACAAGCCAGTGGGGGAGTGAAAGAGACAGATAGCGTCCAAGTCACGCCCATGGAGCGGAAGAGCGCTTGTTACTTGCCGAGGGGGAAAGAGCGAGAGAAATGTCTGGACAGTTCCCTCTCCTTCACCTGCAGTCACAAAAGATCGTGTTAGTTCGGTAAATTTCGAAAAACGATGCTTCGATTATAAAAGCGACTGGACTGGACAGTCAGTGTGCAGTGAGAAATGTGTGTAGTGTTTAACTCCCGCTTTTACTACATACGGCACCGCAGGCGGTGACACTGATGATACATGAGATGAAGATGGAGCACCGGTGGAATGAGATGGCGGGGGAAACCGGAGATCCCGGAGAAAACCCGCCCCAGTGCCGTGTTGTCCACCACAAATCTCACTTTGCGGTCGCCTGGGATCGAACCCGGGCCGCCTTGGTGAGAGCCAAGCGGTCTAACCACTGAGCCACGGCGCGGCCAGTGTGCAGTGAGAGCTGCTAGAGGGTAGTCATTGATCAGTTTTCGTGCAGTGTGTGAGTTGGTGGATACTTGAACTGTACCGACTTGCAAGTTGAGAACTGATAATCGTGTAGTGATTTGAAAGTGAAGTAATTTGTTTGTTTACGTGCGGTGAACCTACGAGAGACTGTGTTGGTATATGTTACGTCATGCTGCTGCAAAGGGCTGTACAAACTGTATTTCTACGGAAATAAAGAGCAATTTGAATTTCTGCAAACTGGACTTTTAATTTTACGAACCTACTAACACTATGTATTATAGAATTTTTAAAATTCTTATTAATTATAAGCATTAACAGAGCTTTTTGTTTTCTTTTTAAAGAGATGGTGCTATCATTTTACATTGTTATCTCATTTACAGTTTATATAAACATTTCCTTAGTAATGTTTTTTCTTTCTTACTTTCTTTCTTTTTTCTTTTTTTTTACTTTCCTGCCAGGGAATTGTTCAACATTATTCTGTGTACAAATAAATTGCATTACACATAACCTTGTGATATCCTTTCCTGTTTTCCTGTACCTACAGATTGCATTGATTTAGTGTCAGGTTAACTTTCTCGTAATTATCACAGTAACAATCTTTGCAATTCAGACTTCAGGGAAAGGAAATGCTGATGTATTGTATAACCTCAACAGCATCTTGAGTGATCTTACTCTGTCGTTGTTAAAGTAGTAATTGTTTAAAGACATACTTATTCAATTATAACATGACCATTGGAGCTATAATGCTTAGTGGAAACAGGAAAAAGGTTAAGTTTGGAAGTGGATTCTCAGATCTTATTTTCCGAAATAAATTGGTAAACTTCTTTCGAAGTTACATCTCACACACTGATGATTAGTTCACGCATATTGACTGAGCGTATTTATCGCGTATTATACTAATATGTCATAAATGAATTGTTCCGTAAATTATTCATGAGTGCGTGAGATTAGACTTCGAAAAATGTTGCATTCAATGAATCGCTGAACACGGCAGGGAAGGGAGAGAGGCGGATGTACCATAGCTCGGTCGAAATAGAAGCTCACTGCATTGCCGACAACATGTTAATTCGCTTAGGTCGCACCGCCTCGGTAGCGTAGATGGTAGCATGTCTGCCTCATGTTCAAGAGATCCCCAGTTCGAATCTCGGTCAGGGTGAGTTACCTGGATAAGGTTTTTTCCGGGATTTTCCCTTATCCTTCAAGACGAATGTCGGGTAACTTTAAGCTCCATGGACCCTGGACTCATTTGAGCACCATTTCACCCAATTCATTCACCATCCGATATAACTTAACGTTGGGGCGGACGTAAATTAAAAAAAAAAAGGTCAGGAGGAGCGCTCTATGCCGCATCAATCCCCAACCGTAGCGTGTCGCTAGTTACGGGAACTGTCACAGATCAATACAGTGATGTGATAGTGACACTGTCTCATGTCTGAAATTGTGAGGTTTTACCACATTATTCATGTCTATGTATCAATAACAAGTTATTCAGAGTTACCAGACACATATCCTTCAGGATAAGGAAAGAATCATCTAGATAGCTCACCCTGATCGGAACATTTGAACATGAAGCACATATGCTGCAGAGGCGGGCGTTTAAACCATTCTAAATGCTCTTTGTACCTGCTGATGCTATGATCTTGTTATATTAGTTTCAAATGGTATTGTTGTCAATGGGCCTTGAGGAAAGCATGGGTTTTAGTCGAATTCCATTATCATTCATTAATTCATTATTAGAGAACTCTCTTATTAAAAATTATTTTCAGGATATTTTTACATGTATGTTTGTTTACTCTTAAGGTAGCTACAAAATAAAAATGAACATAAGATGGGGCTAGGCATGACTGGTCTATCGCTACTAGCCAATGCGGTACGTGCATGTAGAATAGTTAAGCACGCATACTGGCTTGCTTTGCTGAAGCGTGTGACTAATTTCTTTTCGCGCTCTAAAGACACCAATTCCAGATTTATTTTGTTTTTCCCATGTTACAGAAGTATTTTTTCTGAGGATTATTGTCCAAACCCCATGTTTGTAGCACATCTGGTTTCGTAGACATGGAAAGATAAGGCGCCTGACTAGAAAGAAAAGAACCATTAACTGTCAGTGAGGAAAAGCACACATATGCTCTGCTGCAATTGCATTTTGTACCTTGCATTCAGTAAAGTGGTGGTCTTTTAAGAGTACACACGTGCATTTCAAAGTTAGTAAATATACCGCTTAGCAAGCCTAGTACTGGTGCACCTAGTAGTAACTACAAAACAAATCATAAGATGATTTTATATATATAGGCTACAAGTATTCTTGTTAATGTGTACTTCTTTTTCAAACAGCTGTCCAAGACATTTTCGAAAGTACAAATTTTGCTCAGAGTCGAGAATTAATGTTACAAGCTTGTCATGTGAGTGCTCATTCTGTGACGAAGATTGTTAAGGGCCCGAAGAATACCCTATTCAAACAAAGTCAAGTGCTACCCTTAGAACTCTGCTACGGACACAGTTTCTTACGTTTCTTTTGTTAAAACAACTATTCACCCCAACTGCTATTCGACTCAACTGCCCCTGCACATGTTGCAACAAAGAACCAACATTCCTTTGAAATCCATCATGATTCTTTACTTATGGTAATCCTTTAATTTCAGTATCAATATATATCTCAACTGTAACGCCTTATTCATTTTCATCTGTTGGTCATGAACATTAGTCATTAACAAGCAAGCAGCTCCTTGGAGTTTCGTTTGTCACAAAGGTGTACAGTGTTCCGTTGTACCTACAGCATATAAGAGGTTTATACAAACTTTGAACTGATTAACTATATATAAATAACCGCCTCTATAAATAATTTATTCCCCTTTTTTGTTCCCTGTTCCTTGTAATTTTTATTCTCACCCTAGACTTTTTTCCTTGTTTATCATATTCTATGCCAGCTCTATATGGCATATTGATATTTTACTATAAATAACTCTGTAAGTCTACAGAAATATCCTGAACAATTATTGTTACAGATGCTTATCCAAATACTTATTTCATGTTAATCAAGAGAAATTGGCAGAAATTGATCAATTTTGCATATCCTATAGGTACAAAGCAATACTGTTGGCTTTAAGCGACCGTCAAATGAATCATTTAAGAGCATGCTCGATTGTGCATGGTCAAGAGATGCAGAGGTGAGTTTGATTTTCTAATTAAAAGGTCATAAATATTGGAACATTCAACAAATAACAATGAATATCTACAAAAATGTATATATCATAATTTGAGTGTTTTAGCAGGACCTACATTTCTGTATAGTAGGATTTTGTCTATGTCTTACGCTTGTAAGTTGTACAAAAGTCATTCAGAATAAAAATTACTTTTGGGGATATTATCAGAAAGTTCAAGTTATAAAGGGTAGTCTAGCCTCTGATGGACACCTTAAGCAAATTCGTTCAAGCAACACATTTTATTAATACGATAATTAATCGTAACTTATACAGAATTCAAGTGGATATATTTAGGACAAAATACAAAAAGAAAATTAGAGTATATCAAGTTTACATTTAGGAAAATTATAATTGTTATTGGTTGCTTTGTGTCCGTTAGAGCCATAAAATTTGGGGCCTTTACCGGGGCCCATGGACACACATGAGAGGTTTAGTCACTTTCAGTATAGGTGTAAACAATTATAGCCAATAAGGAAAGGTTTTCAATATTTTTGGTGTACTTTTCACGATACTATAAGCTGCACTTTACATACAGTACCCAATTTTGTAACCTCCATATGTTGGTGCAAATGTTTCATAGGAAACATGCTCACAGTTTCTAAATCCAAAAGAAAAGCTTCTTTAGAAAAGGCATCAATGTGATGAACAACATAGTACAAAACTGAATACCAGTTAAACAAAGCTGGTTTTAGTTAATTGATGGAAATTAATCATTTCTCCACGCTAGCCGTATATAGGCTAAGGCTTTTGATAGTCAACATGAAAAATGCAATGCCATGGCCGGGATTTGAACCACGGATCTCCTGGTTTCCGTCCAGTCGCTCTTAACCTTTAAGCTACCATGGCCAACGTGCCATCCAGACACTAAATTCTCCATTTGAATAATATATTTCTCCGGTAGACCACTAGGGGCCCTCGCATCCGAGATACACCGTTTGTGGCGACTTACTATCGTAAGTACTTAAGTCCCAGGCTTCATCATTTAACTCTTATTATTTTAGTTTATTGATGGAAATTAATCACTTTTCCACACTAGCCCTATATACGCTAAGGTTTTTGAAAGATAGAGTCAACATGAAAAATTCAATGCCATGGCCGGGATTTGAACCACGGATCTCCTGGTTTAACAAAACAAGCCAGCCCTTCATGCTGTGGTTGTAAAAAGAACTCTATCTGACAAGTGATCCAGAAATTATGTCAAAGGAAAAAGTGTGTCACATGTCTTGAGCTAGTTGTGGAATTCTTTGTCTCCGATTTGGAAACAATTGTAAAACATATACCAGTGGAAGAGAGGTAGTAGTGTTCTGACGTAAGCTCTTTTAGCTCTCACCGCAAAATATGCTCCCAAACGAAAGGCAGGTTAGCGTGTGACGTCACCGTGCTGATTACTGCTGTCGAAGGGGAAGGAATAGTTTGATGTGTGCGGGTAGTAAAGAAAGGAAACGTATTGGGTGTTAATAATGTATACAACTTACATCTTGGGTGTTGTAATGTTAATGCTGACTGTTTTAATTACACAATTGGTCACAGTTTATAAACAATTATATTTTGGCTCTATGTTATGAGAAAATATATAAGACTTCCAACTCGTAGTTTATCTGAAGCACAGGATGTTATAAAGTAACTAAAATAAACATCAAGTAAGTTTCTCTGCAAATTAGAGAACCATTAAGAAAAAAATTAGGTGGACATTTTCCGACACTTTCTGTTTTGTTTTTCTTTAACTAGTTTATCAATGTCAGGACGTAATGTCTGGGAAAACTGTAATCGAAGACTGCATTTTAGATTGTGATTCGACAAGATACTTCGGGGTTTGGACTTTAGCTAATTTCATAACAGAAAGAAATTGTTTGAACACTTATGTCCAGGAAAAACCATACACAATGAAGCCGTTATTTTATTTTTTAAATCAAAGAAGCAAGTAATTTCCAAGTTTTCTGCTCTAAGTACAAATTCTGTAGAAATGATTAGACAGTGACAAACAATGTGTTTTGCGTTCTATGGACAAAAATTTCCAGATACACCACTGTTTGACTTAGCAAATATAAAACATCTTGGAATTACTAGGTATCCATATTTTTCACAAATTGTGAGAAATTTACAGAAAAGCACAATGTCTAATTTAGTCAAACTAGATCTACGTTTATGCTCTTTAGATCCAGTGCATTTGAAAATATTTTGTATAAGTGTATGCACCTGAAACTCCTTTTCATTCATTCATTTATTAACTGCTTATAAGAATACAAAACGTATTCAAAGCATCATCAAGTTAAATATGTGCAAAGAGAAAATCATAAGCATATAAGGAAACGTACTGATCTGGAATACTTGGATGCTAAGAAAACAGATCACCGATTTGGCAGAGGAAATATTTGCTGAAAAATGTGGAAAACTGAAGTATTTGGATATCAGTGTCTGTTTTTGTATTAGTGACATTACCTTAGAAGATTTAATAAACTTCTGAAAAAGATAAACTCTAAAACTGAATATAACAGATATAACTGGCAAGAATTTTCACATCATTCCCTTTTCATCTGAGTAAATTATATAAGTTATATGTAGAACGCTGTTATAAGTTAGACTTTCACTTTCCAAGGCGTCTTCCTCTGACATATACCACAAATTCAGCACTTAGCATTAAGTAAAGATGCAATGAGATAGTCAACTTTGATACAACAGTTAAATTAACTTTTAAGTTTAACATTGTTAGGAGGTTTCTTTAGGGCAGAGAATTGCTTTCACTTAAAAGGAATTGCTACTGAATGCCCATTGCTGCATGAGATTGATTTCGGAAGAAGACGTTATTTTACTTTTTAAATCAAAGAAGCAGGTAATTTCCAAGTTTTCTGCTCAGAGTAGAAATTCTGTAGAAATGATTAGAGACAGTTACAAACAATGTGTTTTGCATTCTATGGACAAAAATTTCCAGATACACCACTGTTTAACTTAGCAAATATAAAACATCTTGGAATTACGAGGTATCCATATTTTTCACAAATTGTGAGAAATTTATAGAAAAGCACAATGTCTAATTTAGTCAAACTAGATCCAAGTTTATGCTCTTTAGATCCAGTGCAGTTTGAAAATATTTTGTATGAGTGGATACATTTGAAAATCCTTATTTTGGGTTGTTGTGACATCCCAAATGGTGATGATTTTCAGCATATAAAGAAATGCACTGATCTGCAATACTTGGATGTTAAGAAAACTGAGATCACCAATTTGGAAGTGAGAATATTTGCTGAAAAATGTGGAAAACTGAAGTATTTAGATATCAGTGACTGTTTTTGTATTAGTGGCATTACTTTACAATGTTTAATGAACAGCAGAGAACTATAAACTTTAAAACTGAATATAACAGAAATAACTAGCAAGAATTTTCATCTTAGGAAGCAGGCAACTCCTGTTTGTTGACCCTCTGTTGGCATTGCAAATGCATGTATGGGGTAGAAATCTTTAAGTTCTATAGGTTCAGTGAGAAATGTCTCTGTAATAATAAAACATCAGTTTCTTCCATGATCTCCTTTTAATATGTAAGGCAGCACATATTTCATTCCTTCGATATTCCATAACAGTATGTTTATGTTCCTATCTGGGTGTTTTACTTTCTTATTTGTTACTTTATTGCTTATCTCCTTCAGTGTCATCTTCGTAACTCTGAAAGTTGTATCTTTTCTCTCCTTCTGTGTCCCCTTTGTATGTCCGAAATCTATATCTTCTGATGACTATTCCTTGGGGCCAGAAGCCCCTTTTTGTGTTTCTCCTAAATAAATGTATGGAAAACCAATCTTGAATGCTTTATTCTCCCCTCTAATGTGCAGTTCTTCATATTCTATGTTTCCATTAATACTGCTATTCTCTAGGAAATTTCAAATTATATTTGTGTTGGTGTTTTGCTATAGTTTTCCTATGTAAAGCCAGACCATCTTATCTGCAGCTGCCAGTTCACAGTCTTCTTTCTTGGATCCTGTGAAGAGCCTCTGTTGACTTTCATGTGTTGTCCTCTCGCTTTGGTATACTGTTCCAAGGTTTGCATCTTTTCGATTGCTTACTACTTTTTCTCGTCTACTCTCTTGTCCATTTCTTCTTCTCGTCCTAATCGTCCATTTTTGTTCCCCCCCTCTCTTACTCGTGTCTTAGTCTGGTTGAGAGTCATTATCTCCTTGCTCACTGCATGTGTCTGTGGTCTTTCCTTGTTCACTGTTTTCCATCATTTCCCCATTTTTCTCTGATCTAGTGTCTCTCTCAATTGAAGCCCACCTCCATGATAGAATTTATTGCTTCTGTTATGGTAGAATTTCTGTAGTTTTTCCAGGGAATTTTGCATTGCATCCTTTATTTCTTCTATTATTAGCTTCTTGATATTGATTGAAATGTTGTTTATCATGGATTGTAATTTTCGATTGACTTTTCCAGTGATTATTTCTTCCATTTCTTGATCTATGATTAACTTAAGAGATAGATTATTACCTGCCTCTGTATATTTATTGTTGCTAGGCTCTTCATTATTATTCTCTTTTCCCATATATGTCACCAGACAGTGGTTCATTCTCTGCGTTTTGCTGTTTACATCTTTGTTTTCCTTCGCTCCCCTAGGTGCCGTAAAAGTCTGACTGCCAGTTTCAATCTTTTCGTCAACAGATGGCGCCACCTGTCCCGTTAAGCAGTTGTCTTTTTCATGTGATGTATCTATTTTGTTTCCTTCCCTGACCTTATCACTAGGTCCGTTCTTTTCCTCATTATTATTCTCTAAGCCATATTTCATTGTACAAAAGCATTTTCTGATATTACTTACAGCTTTTTGAATATCCTCCTTTGTATCTTTCTTCAAGTAGCCTCCTACTTCCGCAATTTTAATCAAACTTTGTAATACACTTTCCAGCCTGTCTTCAATCTCGTCCACCATCTTGTGTGAAAGTGTTTGATACCTCATAAAATTTTATCATCATCATCATCATGATCATCATGATCATCATTATCATTATTATTATTATTATTACTACTCATTTTATTTTGCTATGATGAGTAGGATTGTGATATTCATTTAATATTTCAAATAAATAAAATATTCAGGATGATGTGTTTACTTTACAAAAAATATTGTTATCCAGTTTTAATTCCATTAATTGACATGTTACATTTACTGTCCACCGTTCTTTATGTTTTTAGAGTTTGTATTCTTCTACTAACTTCATTGAGATGAACATTTGCACAAATAGTTTCATTACTGCTAAAAGAACAAACCAAATTGAAAGTCAAATGTTTAAAAATGGGTTGGTATATCATAGTGCATGGAAATTAATTATTCTTTCACACTGGCCATGTGTAGGCTAAATTGTGGAAACGTAGAGTCAGACTGAAAAATTCAATGCCATAGCCGGGATTTGAACCACGGAAAATACGAGAATTTAATGTCATGTTGGCACGTTGGCCATAGTAGCACAATGGTAGTGCGGCTGGACGGAAACCAGAAGATCCGTGGTTCAAATCCCGGCTATGGCATTGAATTTTTCAGTCTGACTCTACGTTTCCACAATTTAGCCTACACATGGCCAGTGTGAAAGAATAATTAATTTCCATTAATTAACCTAATAGTGGTTTACTATATAAAACCCGGGCCTTTAAGTACCTACAAGTCGCCATTAAGGTAGCTGTCTCATGTGTTTATGAGAACTCCTAAGTGGTTTACCGGGAAAATACGAGTCAGTTGGAGAACTATCATAGTGCATGTTTACTTTACAAAAAAAAATATTGTTATGCAGTTTCAATCCCATTAACTGACGTGTTACATTTACTGTACACCATTCCTCATGTTTTATAGCTTATATTCTTCCACTAACTTCATTGAGATGAACATTTGCAGAAATAGTTTCATTACTGCGACAAGAGCAAGCCAAATTGAAAGTCACATGTTTAAAAATGGGTTGGTATATCATAGCCTTTAAGATATGTACCCTTTTAAACAATATTTTTAAAAAATCTATTGATATGTTGGAATACTAATACAAAGTATGATCAAAAAGTTTCCAGAATAAAGCCATAAACCCAATACAACACTTGCAGTCATACTTGAAGTAGTCTCCTTGGGAGTTGATACACTTGCCCTTGTGCTGGAAGTCGTCATTTCAGAGCCTTTTGTGATTAACATCAATGTCCTCAGAGTTGTACATGATGCAAAAAGATATGTCTACTAGAGCCAAATATATAGATTAGGTACGAAGTCTGCTGTTGTCTATGACACATATTTTTACTGCTGCAAGGGTTGTACACAGTCACTGTTTACTGCAATAAAGAGCATTCTAAATTTCTGCAAACAAGACCAAGTGGGTGTGGCCAGCCAGCATACCTGGATTGACACTGCCCACACCGGGAAGAGCAGCTGGAAAGCGAGTAAGGGTCGACATGGCGAGGGGCATGTCAGCGCCGTCACCACCATCCCCTCGAGTGACACTGCGCGCTGTCAGCCGCCTTATGGACACCGGCGCAGCCGTTACCGTCCTCAGACTTGACGTAGCCAGGGGTTTGCTGTCGGGAAAACAGAGCCGACTATACCACCTAGTTACGGCATCGGGCGACACCTTACCCGTGGACAGGGGAGCTCTGCTGCAGTTGACCTTGGGGCGGAGTGCTGTGCATCTGTGGGTGTTCGTCACGGAGGTGGCTGCAGTGATACTGGGACTGGATGCCCTCAGGAAACATGAGGCGACGGTCGACATCGTTAGGAAGGTCCTGTGGCTCAATGCTCCGGTACCCCCAAGAATGCCTTGAAATCTGCTGGGTCATTCTGAGAGAAGATGGGGCTGTCCCCACAAGAAGCGAAATAGTGGTGATGGCACGACTGGAAGGCCAGCAACAAAGAACTTTATGCAAATAGAAAACAATGTTCCTAGTAAAATCACAGCACTTGGGAACCATATATATTGTAAAACAATTTTGTACTTTTGTAACATTACGAAACTCTGTAAACACATTTGATATAAATGATAATATATAACTTCATCTTTAAAATGCTGCGATATGATATGTAAGTTAAAGTAACAAAAAATAAACCACTTAGGGTGTCTGCTGCAGCCGCAGATGATACGTTAGGGAAGATGGAAGAGGAGCCCAGTAGACCACGGCCCTCAAGCCTGGTTAATATTTTATCTGCCACTGAGGGTGTCTGCTGCAGACGAAACGTCTGGGAAGATGAAGGAGGAGCTCAGTAGACCATGGCCCACAAGCACGGTTAATATTTTATCTGCCACTGAGGATGTCTGCTGTAGCTGCAAATGAAACACCTGGGAAGATGAAGGAGTAGCCCATTAGACCACGGCCCACAAGCCCGTTTAATATTTTATTTATATAAAAAAAGTGTGTGAATTTAGCATCACAAGGTTCAGAAGGTGTAAGAAAAATTTTCAGTGCCCCTTCAGAAACTTTCAGAGGCAGTGAAGAGAACTTAATATCATGCACCCATGTGTATGTTGTAGTCTAATATGCAGTTTGTTTCCTCACTGGAGTACTTGTTGCTCTATTTAGCTTTCCCATACTCTTCATGGCAGTTGTGTGCATTGTAGACAGCATACACACTTCTCGCTGGTCCATTCATTTCAGTGCTATGATGTTGTTAGTGTGGCAGGAATCCAGCTCTCCTTTTTTCAATTTTGATGCCATTTTGGGCATTTCTTTACTATTTTACCTTACTGTGCCGCAAACATTAGTGTAATTTTTGTAAAGCCAATCACATGGTAGAGGACTGGAATACCAGTTATCCAACCAAACAATGTGTCCTTTACCCAGATAATCCCCATTAATGTCATTACCACAGCCCTGGAAATCGCCAAATCTCGGCCAAAAACAAGCTCTGTGGTTGCCCCTGTGTACACAGTAAAGCTGACAATGTACCCTGTTTCACAGTTGTGCATCACAAATAACTTTATTCCAAACCTATGGCGCTTAGATGGAATGTACTGTAGAAACTGGAGGCACCCCTTGAAGAGTATCAGGCTTTCATCTATGGAGATATCGCCACCCCTTGAAGAGTATCAGGCTTTCATCTATGGAGATATCGCAAGGTCTTAATACTTCACTAAATTTCCTTCTGAGGTGATCTATTTTAGGCTTCAGTTTGTAGAGCCTTTCCCCCTGCACTTGCGTTTCATTGTCATTCAAATGCAAGGTACGCAAGAGTAGAAGATACCTATCTCAAGACATGTAGTGCGTAAATTGTGGCATTTCAAGAAGTGGATGTTTGGACCAGGTTTCTGCTATTCACGCTTTTTTTACCCTGGCTATAAGCAATGTTATTAAAAAAAAAATATATATATATATATATATAGTCCTTAATGTGAGACATTTTTCCATTTTTGTAGCCTAGATTTAGAAGTTGATGGAAC
This sequence comes from Mantis religiosa, assembly GCA_030765055.1. NCBI lineage: Eukaryota > Metazoa > Arthropoda > Insecta > Mantodea > Mantidae > Mantis > Mantis religiosa. The sequence goes on along the minus strand of CM060950.1, from coordinate 429,209,255 downwards.
CTTATTTGTTTCATTTGCAATATGCTGAATTAAATGAGGGGGAAAAGCAAATGGAGAATATCGAACACACTGAAATCATCCCCTATGTCTACAGAAATGCTGGACTGGTTCCTGTTGAAACTATGAAACTGTGGAGTAAAGTTCCCTCAGCTTCACTGGAACAAAGGAAGTTCTATACAGGCTTGCTTATGCAATTGCGTTGGTGCTGCCTGTTGCTCATTTTCACTACTACCTGATTCTTCATTACAATCACCAAAGTAAATATCACTCTCACTATCCCCAGACTCAGAAAAATCTGAAAAATCAGATGGTTAACACTAAAAAGCCTCTAATAATTAATTAGCAACAAAACACACGCATCACATGAAGCCATGTTTCACTGGTTTTGGAATACCCTGATTACGTCACATGAATCACGTGACTAGTAGTGTGTATAGTGGCATGGCAAAGTTCTAATGCACTGACTTGCTTTATTTCTCTTCAGATGGCATAACCATGTTGGGACATGGTTGAGAAATAGTGCCTCTCAATTCCAACAGATGTTTCAACATGCCCGACATGTTTCTACTTGGAATACATTCCAAATTGTGAAGCTTTTAGCTGTTCCTTAGCACGGCTGGGATGTCTTTTCGCAATTGAGATATCTCAACCGTAGCACTGAAAAGGTTAAAGAGCCCGTCCGGTCCTGCGGCTTTTATGACTTTGGAGTTGCTGATGGCATTTCTTACCTCTTAAGTGGTCAGAGGTATCCAGACTGTTAATATTTGTGGTATATTGTCGAGAGTCTTTTCTGGAGTATGTAGATCCCTCTTAGTTAAGTATATTGCTGAAATGTGTTTCCCAGTTTTTGATATCTATGCTGTTCATATGTGTCCGCTTTCTTGGGCATAGTGTGATGTATGGTTCTTTCCCAGCTTCCTCCACTAGCATTCTATCCTCTTTTTCCAAGTTCTGTATTTCTGGAACAGAAAATGAAATAACAGTCTTTTACTGTTTAACATGCCTCAATACAGGATACATAAAGCAAAATTTCCTATATGCCTTTTCTTTGTACTTGAAGTAAATATCTACTCCCCTGCCAACTTTATCAGGTCTATACTAGGCAGAGAAAGTGTTGGACTCCATCCAAAATTTTGATAGTGAGATGTCATTGATACTACACTTTTTGAGGACTCTGAATCCATAAAAAGTCATTTTAGACAAATAACCTTATGTATATAATTTTGAGTTAAACTAGTACTCAATGCTCCATTTATTGCTAGTATTTACGTAGAACGCGTTTTGTTAGGACCTTCCTAAAATCTGCAGCTAATGTCGACTATTGAATGTTGGTTTCTTGGATTTTAAACTGATTAGAAAACATATAAAACTATAATTTGGCATACATAAGAAAGGAACACACACAGAAAATTTCATAAAAACAGATGGATATAACCCAAGAAAACACAAGCATGCTGTTATCAACAGTTTAACTTACAGGCTGGTTAATGTACCTTAAACAAGATGGAATATATCAAAGAGTACAATAATATAATTCACATTGCAGAATACAATGGATTCAGTGCTGAATTGGTGAAAAAGAAAATTGATAAATTCAAAAAACAACAAAGATGCAAACAAGTAACTACTCTTTCCACAATCAGCAATAAAACTTCATACAGAAAATTTACATATCATTCCAGAGCTACATATCTTTTCCAAAAAGTCTTCAAAGAACATAACATTACTTTGGCCCCACAGAACAAATTCAATGTGAAACACCTTTTGAATCATATAAAACAAAGGAGATACCCACAGACAAAAAATGAGATATGTACCGGATAAACTGCAAAGCATGCAACATTTATATTGGAAAAACTAAAAGGAATTTGAACATCAGGCTTAAAGCATTTTAGAAATATCAGGAACAAAGAGATAGATAAATCAGCGGTAGCGTACCATTTTTGGAATGATAATCACAATACAGAATGAGGAATCCACTTATTAAAAAGTGTTCAGGGCCCAAGTGCATTAACCATGTGGGAAAAAATATTCATAAAGTAAAATGAAAGAAAACTGTTCAATTTCGACACCACCTTTGAGAAGAACCCAAACCTCAAATTCATCAAGATACCGACAGAGGCGCCTCTATCACCTCCAAGGAATTCACCAAACCAACTTAACAAGTTTTGATGGAGAAATTGATGCAATTTATACTTCCTTAAAAAATCTATTTGCCTGGACAAATAAGCTTTCCAACATAGTTTTCTTAACAGATTCTAAAGCAGCTATTCAAGCTATTATTTCAAATGACTGCCCAAAAACCATAAAAGATAAATGAAATTCATAATATGATTAAACATCTTCAAAATTTAATTATACATATAGTTTTCCAATGGATACCATCTCACTGTGGAATTTCTGGCAATGAGCAAGCAGATATGTTGGCCAAGAAGGGTTCCAAAATATCCCCCATGAAACAGTTAAAAGATTAATCAAAAACATCTTCACAAAACTATATAACAAATATCTAGTTTCCTCTAAAAAACTTAATTGGAAAGATCTCCAAAACAAACTAAAGACAATTCCAGAACTACCTCGAAAATCTTCAGTAGCAATGTTCAGATTAATCACAGGCCACGATTGTTTGAATGGACATTTACTCAAGGTTGGATTAACAACTTCTCCACAGTGCTGTTTATGTGGTAAAGACGATTTAATGAACATCGATCATCTAAATGTATGTGAAACTCTCCAAAATCAAGATCTAGTCTCCAGATATTGGGAAGCAAGAAGAAAAATGATTTTATTATCAAATTCTGAGAGAAAAAAAAAAAAAACCATGCACACACACACATTCAGTAGTCAACATTAGCTGAGGATGTTAGGAAGGTCCTAATGAAAGACATTCTACGTAAATACTAGCAATACAGAGCATTGAGTACTAGTTCGTCTCAAAATTATATTAATTTTGTGCTTCGTTGTATCATAGTCCTTACTCAAAGGAACCTTATGTATGTATGTGTAGGAATTATTGTTCACCAGATATGAAATAAACATCACTTTCCATCTTGCCACACTTCTTTATTTACACATTTAGCCAACACACAAAAGGTAAAGCAATGAAATTTATCTTCTCAAAACAACATTTCTCTAACATGCCGCCCTACCAAAAGGCATTGTCTTTTGATTAGATAACATACAGATAATGTAAGAAAAATAGTTACTTCTGTGTACATAAGCACAGGCCAGCAACAATGAATGAGTGACAATATAATTAGTTTTGTAAATTTAAACAATAACACATATGTCTTAAATGGTCGTCATTATGTAATACCCTACATTTTGCACAATTACTACTTCACAAATTATTATGCTTAGGAAGAACACACAACTTCCCAATAGGTCTCCTGATCCCACCTGAATCAGTCCTAACACAACAACTCTTGTCAGTGCATCATTACCAGGGTGAATCATCTCTATCACTCCCTTTCGCCATTGCATAGGAGACAGATTGTCGTCCTTTATAAAAACATCACCAGGGCAAGAATTTGGATGTTCCTTGGTCCACTTATGACGCTGTTGAAGTGTATTCAGGTACTCCTTGTGGCATCTACTCCAGAAGTCCTGAGTCATTTTTTGAATATGTTGCCATCGTGACAGCCGGTTGAGGCTGGAATGGGTGAAGTCATGATCGGGAACAGCTGTGAGGGGTTCCCCAATAAGGAAATGAGAAGGAGTTAGGTAAGAGGAATCAGAAGGATCATCACTGAGTCTTGAAAGAGGACGGGAATTTAGACAAGCTTCTATTTGAGCCGATAGAGTTGTTAATTCTTCAAAGGTAAGGACTGTGTTGCCCATAGTTCTTCGCAGATGATATTTAAAATTCTTTACCATTGATTTTCTTTACCATTGCTTCCCAAGCTCCTCCGAAATGTGGTGCAGAAGGAGGAATGAAGTGCCAGTGGATTTCTTGTCCTAATGTGGCTTCTATAATACTTCTTTGTTGCTCGAGATCCATCAGGAAGCTTTGAAGCTCCTTTAGCTCTCTTGCAGCGCCAATAAAGTTGGTACCATTGTCGCTGTAGACGTTAGATGGACAACCTCAACGCGCTGCAAAAAGTCGAAGTGCTGCCATGAATGCTGTTGTTGACAGACTGGATACCACTTCTAGATGGACAGCTCTGATTACAAGGCAAGTGGAGACTGCTACGTAGGCCTTATTTGTTTGCTTATTCCTGAGAGCACCAATCTTGATCAAAAAAGGTCCAGTATAGTCTACCCCTATGTTCAAAAATGCCCTGGTGGGTGTTATTCTGTAGTGCGGGAGATTTCCCATTTTCTGTTCACTAGATATTGCCTTTATCTTCAAGCAAGTTAAACATGAATTAATATTTATTAATTTATAGATGAGTCGTATTTATTACACATCTGCTTCACTTACATACCTATTTTGAGGACATGTTTCACAAATCATCGTTTGTATCTTCGACTCTTATGCGACTAAAGCTTGATCCAGTGGTGTGGATAATTCTGGAGTTGCTTCTGCCATCTGTTGATTTAGTGATGAACTTAAATGTGGGATTCTCTTCTGGCGGGATTTCAAAGTTCATTAGTTGGTTTTTGTTTTTCTATGTATATTCTCTCCCATATGACAAGTTCACTATGTTTTTGTACGTATTTTAGTAATTCGGTGCTATCTTCAATTTCATGATTTTCAGACCAGAAATGAGCTGCTATTGCAGACTTATCAATATTTTTGTATCTTAAGTGCCTGAAGTGTTCTTTCTTTCTAGTGCCTATGTTTCTTTTTGTCCTCCCTATGTAAATTTTTTCACAGTCTTTACACTTAATCTTGTAAATGCCTGACTTTTCCTCTGGCTTTATATCAGTATTATTACTGTTAAGTAGGTTTTTAATGTTGTAATTGTTTTTTTATTTTATTTCTTGAATATTTTTTGGAACTTTTTTTGTGGCCCAGGGGTGGTAAGTAAATTTAGCAAATCTAATTTCTTGTTTTATTGGTGTGAGAGCTGTGATCTGTTTTAATCTCTTTTGAAGTTTGAATGATTTTAGTTTTTTATCTACAAGGTTTTTTCCATATCCATTCTTAATTGCAGTTTTTAAGATTTGATGGTATTCTTTTTGATATTCTTGCTGGCTGAGGGGTAGATTTACTAATCTGTGTGTGAGACTGTTGATGGTGGCATGTTTGTGTGGAATTGGGTTGAAACTATTTGCTCTGATGTAATTATCTGTGTGTGTTGCTTTTCTATGGATACCAAATTCTAGTTTTTCATTGCTTTTTGTGATTTTAAGGTCCAAAAAAGGTAGAGTACAGTCCTCTTCGGTTTCTACTGTGAATTGTATGCTGGGTTCTTGCAGGTTGAGTAGCTTCAAAGCATCATATATTTGTTTGTAGGGCACTATTGCAAAGATGTCGTCTACGTATTTGTACCATGTTTTAGAAATATGAGGGAAGGCTTTAGTTATGTGTTTCGAAAAAGCTCATGTATAAATTGGCCAAAAATGGTGATAGCGGGCTTCCCATAGCTAGTCCTGAAATTTGTTTGTAATATTTTCCATCGAAAACAAAATAATTTTGATGTATACATACTTCAGTCATTGCCAAATATTCTTCTATTGCATTGGCATCTAGGTTAATACAATTTAGCCATTTCTTCAGTTGAATCAAAGGTTTGTCTAATGGAATGCTAGGGAAGAGGGAGCGGACATGAAAGTATACTAAAGTGTCATGAGGTTTCAGTTTAAGATTTTGAATTTTTTCTACCAGGTCTAAAGAGTTTTTTATGCTCAGAGTATGGAGTTGTGGAAAGGACTGAAATTTTTTGGACAGCCATTTCAGGACTAGCTATGGGAAGCCCGCTATCACCATTTTTGGCCAATTTATACATGAGCTCTGGGGATAATGGAACATCAGCTAGTTCTTCAAGGCTCCAAAATCGTTGGATCTGAGCTTCTAAATTTTGTCTTGATCTGATGAAAAAGGAATGGTCTTCTGATTGTACGCCATTGACTTGTGGATATTCCCCGCTGAGGATCCATCCAAGGTGTGTGTTCTGTAGAACAGTATAGCCCGGACGAGTCCTTTTCTCAGGTATCAACTGGAGGAAAAACTGTGCTCCAATTAACAGAAGTGCACACTGAGGAAGGTAGAAATGAGGCTCTGCTGGGATTATGTCATCTGGAACATTCCACTTCTCGTGATTGATAGTTGCAGTGGGAATATTACCTGTAATCTTCGGAAGCACTATACAATCCATGTTAGAATGGTAGTTGTTGACTGTAGAGTGAATACTAACGTTTACTAAGGAATCAGCTTGAGATGATAGTTCTCCGAATATCTGTAGAGAAATTGTTGGAGTTTTTCTCCTTTTCAGTCTCAAACGCTGTACAACATGTTCCAAGATGAAGTTGTTTTGAGAACCACTGTCAAGTGTGGCTCGAAATGTGTGTAGTTTTCCATAAGAATCTTTAATTTGAAGCTGATTTTTTTTTTGTAGTTTACGTCCTCCAACTTTAAGTCATATTGGACGATGAATGAAATGGGTGAAATGATGCTCAAATGAGCCCGAGGTCCACAGAGCTTAGAGTTACCCGACATTCGTCTTTAAGGATAAGGGAAAACCCTGGAAAAACCTTATCCAGGTAACTCACCCTGACCGAGATTCGAACTATTTGAAGCTGATACTGCATACATGGACATATTAGGTAAACATGGCTATCTGTAATTTAACTTAAGTTAATAACCAAGCAGGCCATATAGATGATGCAACAAATGCTTAGGTTTATTGAAATCCCAAATTGTGATGTAGGACCAATCAGAATTAAGTATTGCGGTGGCTTAACAACCAAAAACAGAAAAAAGAACCAATGATTTTATTCTTAAATTTTTTCTTCTGGCTTTAACTCTCGAAGAGGGTAGACGTGTGTTCTGTAAAACACTTCTTGTAGCTACGAGAAGTTATTGGAGTCCATCATTTATGAAGGTTTAGTAAACGTTATTTAAGTAAAAAACTGTTGCATCATTTATAAATAAAAGGAGAAAATTAAAATATAGTAAAGGGCTACATACATCAGTGGTAAAAGTCGCATGTAAAGAAGAAATGATGTCGAGAAATATAATTCCAAGTAAAGTGAAACTGTATTAATTATTTTATTCCATAGTTGTCTAAAAGTGAAAACTCTTTTGTATCGATACCATAACTGAGAAGTTTCACATCTCATCGCTCGCCACAGCTGCCGGAGAGCGGATTTATAGAAATCTTCGAAAACATCATCTTCATGGCCTTTAGATGAAAGGTTCACCACTTCTACATCAAGGTAAGGTTTGGCTTCTACAAGCATTGCCACATCGAGGGAGCGCAAAACTTTTGCGCGTGTGGAGCGTAGATCTCATGGCAGGGTGAATCCTTCTTCAGATATGTCACCGCATCAAGTGATATAAATCCAAACCACACCGAGGGAACTGCCCCAAATTTTGATCAGCACGGTACTCAGAAGCACCTGAGCTCTTGGTGTATTCCTCAAAGAGTGATAAGTTGCTTGATAAGATTGATCGTCGTTTGATGGCTCTGAAGGCTTGCTGTGTGACTGGTTGGAGTGCGATGGTACTGCTGGTTCAGGTTTACGATGAAGCAATGTGTGATGGTACTTACTGCATAATTTGCATGACATGGTAGACTTGCATTCATTCCACGAATGAGAAGGACTGAGACAGTTGCCACAATACTTGTTAGCCTTCACACACCTTGCTCTTTCTTCGGGACATAGCTTATTGAAGTCTTGACATGAATACAGCTGATGTTCTTGTGAACAGACACCACCGCTCTGTAACTGTGACGTACGAATGCTGAGTCAATGGTCGTTGTTTAGTTTTGTAAACCTGACCTTGACCTTGATTCTGTTTAGAAACCTGAGTTGAACTGCAAAGTTGTAGTGTTTGGCAGTATTTTTCATAGAATCGAATTACTTGTTTGAATTCCACAGAGTCTAAATGTGAATGAGTGGTCTCAAATTTTAGTCTTAATGCTTTATCAAGTCTGGATAGCAAGAGTTCACACAAAAGAAGATCCAGAATGCTAGAGCTTCAAGTGCATCTACACTACCTTGAAATATATTAATCAACTGCCGAATTGCTACCTCCACTGAACCTAACTTGACAGGAGCTTCTGGTATCTGTTTAATATATTCTGCTGCTATTAGTTTTGGAGAATGATATCTGCTAACAAGGATGTTGTATGCCACTGTAAAATTACTATCTGATATGCTTATATTGCTAACAGCACCCTTTGCTTCTCCTTTAAGAGATGAGAGAAGATAATGAAATCTTTCAATGCTTGAAAGCTCGTTGTTATTCATTATTAGATTTTCGAAGGTATCCTTAAAATGCAACCACGTAGTCAAGATTCCGTCAAAGGTAGGAAGGTTGATTTTAGGGAGTTTTATATTTCTAGCCAAATTATGTGATGACTAGATGCTACTTCATTAACCAACTCTAGACCATTTGTATCGGTGGCACTTCGTAGCTTCGATTCTAGTAGGTCAACAGCATCTTCGAAGTCTTGCCAGTAGTCGGCGTGAGCTTTGTGGTCATCATAATTTACTTCTAGCTCGTTCTGAATTTGTTTGAATTCTTCACTTATTGCAAGTAATCTATTTAGCTTGACTTGCAAGAGGTAGTTGTCAGCACTGTTCACTTCGGAATCTACAAATGTTTGTAGACGCGTCAAGCCGGCTTTGAGAGTAGCTCTCCTTTTAATTAACTTCTGCTTTTCCGTGCCATTCATTTTACCTTTAAAATGGCAATAATAATAGTGAGTTATTAACAAGATTTTGCGAAACTAATGCCTTAGAATTTACAATGAGTTGCTATGGCTTGCACAATGTCAATTCCTAGCATTGTGCAATTGTTACCATAGAATAACTTAAGCAATTTGTAGCCTTTATATTGTGATTTATGCACCACTGTAATCTGCCTTATAATTTATTCCTTCACGCATATATAGCAATGAACATGCAATTCATGTAATTTTCGAAGCGTATTACATTACTTCACGTTATATCTGATGCCAGTTATTTGTTTTGATGCATGGTGAAATATGCCGTGTCATGGCTTGCAAAACGAAAACTTAAAGCCTTATATAGCACTTCATAACAAATAATATAGCTTGTTACGCAAATCTATTAACTTAATTTAGTGTTGGTTCTTGATGTGCGCAAGGAAATTCCATCCGGCCCGGAGGACCAAAAATGTAGGAATTATTGTTGATGTAGGAATTACTGTGGATTTAATACCTAGGGTTGCCTCCATCTCACAATATGTCACATGAGGATCTTGCATTATTAATTTTTGCACAGCATTAATGTTCCCTGAAAAACTGATTTTGGATGACCTTCAAGTACTTCATTATTCAGCAAACAGCAGCCACAATTAAATTTGTTATACTAGCATTTCACAGTGGCAAAGGATGTAGCTCGTCCCAAATGTGGAAGTTAGTTGATCAATGCACTCTTATCTTGATAATCCACGTCGACACTTGCAATAAATCACTGCATGAACATCTTCACGAGTTACTTTCATGTTTTTGTTGAGACAAAATTTTCAAGTTCATGGAAACAGAGCAAATGACACTATTGACAAAATGTCTCAAGTAGATTATGGACAACAGCATCGCACTTTCCCCTGACGTCGGATAGCACCTACAACATTCAGGGTTGCCAAGGCTCAAAATATAAATACTGGCAATCGTACAGTGAAAGAAACAAAATTTATTTTACCTTAATTCTTGATACTAAAGTTTCTATAGCTTCTGCCTCAGGTTTTACTGAACACCTCTCATAATAATTAATTAACCTAAGAATTTAAATAAATTGTACTAAATAGCATACCTCCAGATCTAGCCCTCCTGATGATTCATTAAACAGGACTGAGTTTCAGGTACGGCCAAAATACTGGAGTAGAACTTCCTTCAGCATCATTTGATTCACCATTCCTCTTGAGCTGCACAACATTAATAAAATATTTCTCATGAACTTCCTCCACAGTAAACATGTTCTCCTTTAACTATCTACTGCCCAAGAGCACTTTAAACTCAAAATTCGGTATTCAGTTTTTCCAGTACCATGCAGGTTAGAAACTACCTGTCAATGAAGCTTTCAAATAACAGTATGGCTGTCAAGATTTTCTACTGTTTATAGAGCTAAAGGACACACACGCACGCACTCACGCACACAGAGACACTTGTGCCACCAAAAATCATTTTCCACGCAGTTTATTCTTAATATTTGGGAACAAAAAGTCATTAGGCGCCAAATCAGGACAATATTGCAGATGACCCATAAATTCAAGTTTATGAGACTTCCAATACTCTTCTGTTAGATGAGATGCATATACGCTCACATTACCTTGATGAACCATCCTATGGTTCTTGTTGGTTTTCTTTACTCTCCAAAGACTTCCCGAAAACAAATGGTTGTGTACCATTTGGCAACGACTGTTTTACTTTCCTCTAAAGGTTCTCCTGCCACATGGGCAGTCTTGCTGAAAAAGAAGGCGACTATTTGCTTTGTGTGCTTTAAGTGCAAACCTATGTTGGATTTGTTTCATCTTGAAACATCCATACAGTTGACCACTGTTTACATTCCAGCTCATACGCATAAATCCAGGATTTGTCACCTGTTACAATCTTATATACATCTTTTGAGGCACCACCATTGAATTTCTTGATCATTTCTGTACACCTATCAAACATGACCATCTTTTTGAGATTGCATCAAATTAAGTAATATCCAAAAAGAACAAACTTTTCACGGCTAAATAGACATGCAATATTTTATATATGCTGCTGGATTTAATGCCTAGGGTTGCCTCAATCTCACAATATGTTACATGAGGATCTTGCATTATTAGTTTATGCACAGGATCAATGTCTTCTGCCACAACTGATTTTGTATGACCTTCACGTCCTTCATCATTGAGCGAACAGCGGCCATGATTAAATTTTATATACCAGTGTTTCACAGTGGCAAAGGAAGAAGGTCGTACCAAATGTGGAAGTTAGTTGATCAATGCACTCTTATCTTGATAATCCACGTCGACACTTGCAATAAATCACTGCATGAACATCTTCACGAGTTACTTTCATGTTTTTGTTGAGACAAAATTTTCAAGTTCATGGAAACAGAGCAAATGACACTATTGACAAAATGTCTCAAGTAGATTATGGTCAACAACATCCAACTTTCCACTGACTTAAGATGGCTACTACAACAATCAGGGTTGCCAGGTCTCAAAATATAAATACTGGCCCATGTACAGTGAAGGAACAAAATATATGTTGCCTCAATTCTTGATACTAAAGTTTCTATAGCTTAAGCCTCAGATTTTACTGAGCAGCTCTCATAATAATTAATTAACTTAAGAATTTAAGTAGAATGTACTAAATAGCATACCTTCAGATCTAGAGCTGCACGAGATTCATTAAACAGGCCTGAGTTTGAATTATACCCAAAATATTGGAGTAAAACTTCCTTCAGCATCACTTGATTCACCATTCCTCTTGAGCTGCACAACAATAAAAAAAAAATTCTCATAAACTTCATTCACAGTAAACATGTTTTCCTTTAACCCTCTATTGCCCAGGAGCACTTAAAAACTTGAAAATCTATATTCAATTTTTCCAGTTAGAATGCAGGTTAGAAACTACTTGCCAATAAAGCTTTCAAATGACAGCATGGGATTCAAGATTTTCTACTGTTAATAGAGCTAATGCATATGCACGCAGGCATCCACGCACACACTTGTGCCACTGAATATCATTACCCACGCAGCTTATTCTTGATGTTTGGGAACTAAAAGAAGTCATTAGGCACCAAATCAGGACTGTATTGTGGATGACCTACAAATTCAATTTTTTGAGCCTTCAAATACCCTGTAGTTAGATGAGCTGTATGTGCGCTCATATTGCCCTGATAAACCATCCTATGGTTCTTTTTGGATTTCCTTATTTCTCCAAAGACTTCCAAAAACAAATGGTTGTGTACCATTTGGTATTGACTGTTTTACTTTCCTCTAAAGGCTCTCTTGTAACATGGGCAGTCTTGCTGAAAAAGCAGGCGAATATTTGCTTTGCTGTGCTTTGAGTGCAAACCTTTGTTAGATTTGTTTCACCTTGAAACATCCATACAGTTGACTACTGTTTACATTCCGGCTCAAATGCATAGATCCATGATTTGTCACCTGTTACAATGTTATATACATCTTTTGAGGCACCACCACTGTATTTCTTGATCATTTCTGTACACCAATCAAACATGATGATCTTTTCGAGATTGCATCAAATTAATATCCAAAAAGAGCAAGCTTTTTCATGGCTAAATAAACATGCAAAATTTTAAATATGCAGGTGGATTTAATACCTAGGGTTGTGTCAATCTCACAATATGTCACATGAGGATCTTGCATTATTAGTTTCTGCACATCGTCAATGTTCTCTGACACAACTGATTTTGGATGACCTTCAACTACTTCATTATTCAGCGAACAGCGGCCACAATTAAATTTGTTATACCAGCGCTTCACAGTGGCAAAGGATGCAGCTCGTACCAAATGTGGAACTTAGTTGATCGATGCACTCTTATAATTGATAATCCACGTCGACAGTTGCAATAAATCTCTGCATGAACATTTTCACGAGTTACTTTCATGTTTTTGAGACAAAATATTCAAGTTCATGGAAACAAAACAAATGACACTCTATTGCCAAAATGTCTCAAGTACATTATGGTCAACAGCATCATACTTTCCACTGACGTCGATAGCACCTACAACATTCAGGGTTGCCACGGCTCAAAATATAAATACTGGCCCGCATACATTGAAGGAACAAAATTTATTTTGCCTCAATTCTTGATACTAAAGTTTCTATAGCTTCAGCCTCAGTTTTTACTGAACAACTCCCATAATAATTAATTAACCTAACAATTTAAATAAATTGTACTACATAGCATACCTCCAGATCTAGCCCTCCTGGAGATTCATTAAACAGGCCTGAGTGTCAGGTATGGCCAAAATACTGGAGTAGAACATCCTTCAGCATCACTTTATTCACCATTCCTCTTGAGCTGCACAACATTAGTAAAACATTTCTCATAAACTTCCTTCAAAGTAAACATGTTCTCCTTTAACTATCTACTGCCCAAGAGTACATTTAACTCGAAATTCTATATTCAATTTTTCCAGTAGCACGCAGGTTAGAAACTACTTGTCAATGAAGCTTTCAAATGCCAGCATGGCTGTCAAGATTTCCTACTGTTTATAGAGCTAAAGGACACGCACGCACGCAGAGACACTTGTGCCACTAAAAATCATTATCCACGCAGTTTATTCTTAATGTTTGGGAACAAAAAGTCATTAGGCGACAAATCTGGACCATATTGTGGATGACCCATTAATTCAAGTTTTTGAGCCTTCAAATACCCTGTAGTTAGATGAGATGTATGTACGCTCACATTGCATTGATGAACCATCCTATGGTTCTTGTGGGTTTTCCTTACTTCTCCAAAGACTTCCAGAAAACAAATGGTTGTGTACCATTTGGCATTGACTGTTTTACTTTCCTCTAAAGGCTCTCTTGCCACATGCCCAGTCTTGCCTAAAAAGCAGGCGACTATTTGCTTAGCTGCGCTTCTAGTGCAAACCTTTGTTGGATTTGTTTCACCTTGAAACATCCATAAAATTAACTACTACTTACATTCCGGCTCATATGCATAGATCCATGATTTGTCACCTGCTACAATGTTATATACATCTTTTGAGGCACCACCATTGTATTTCTTGATCATTTCTGTAAACCCATCAAACATTAGCATCTTTTTGAGATTGCATCAAATTAAGTAATATCCAAAAAGAGCAAACTTTTTCACAGCTAAATAAACATGCAATATTTTATATATGCTGCTGGATTTAATACCTAGGGTTGCCTCAATCTCACAATATGTCACATGAGGATCTTGCGTTATTTGTTTTTGCACAGGATCAATGTCTTCTGGCACAACTGATTTTATATGACCTTCACATACTTCATCATTGGGCGAACAGCGGCCACGATTGAATCTGATATACCAGCGTTTCACAGTGGCAAAGGATGAAACTCATCCCAAATGTGGAAGTTAGTTGATCATGCACTCTTATATTGATAATCCACGTCGACCGTTGCAATAAATCACTCCATGAACATTTTCACGAGTTAATTTCGTGTTTTTGTTGAGACTCAATCTTCAAGTTCATGTAAACATAACAAATGACAAAATGTCTCAAGTTGATTATGGTCAACAACATCCAACTTTCCACTGTCGTCTGATGGCAACTACAACAATCAGGGTTGCCAAGGCTCAAAATATAAATACTGGCCCTCGTATATTGAAGGAACAAAATATATGTTGCCTCAATTCTTGATACTAAAGTTTCTAAGCATCAGCCTCAGTTTTTACTGAACAACAATCAATAAGTAATTAACTTAAGAATTTAAATAAAATGTACTAAATAGCATACCTCCAGATCTAGCCCTCCTGGAGATTCATTAAACAGGCCTGAGTGTCAGGTATGGCCAAAATACTGGAGTAGAAATTCCTTTAGCATCACTCATTCCTCTTGAGCTGCACAACAATAAAAAAATATTTGTCATAAACTTCATTCACAGTAAACATGTTCTCCTTTATATCAAGATTTAACTGTATTGGAACACCACAGTGAAGCGAAGTAATTATTAGTTTATAGATGATCGTATTTATTACACATCTGCTTCACTTTCGTACCTATTTTAAGGACATGTTTCGCAAATCATCGTTTGCACCTTCGGCTCTTATGCGACTAAAGGTTGAACCAGAGGTGTGGGTAATTCATCACTAAATCAACAGATGGCAGCAGCAATTCCAGAATTACCCACACCACTGGATCAAGCTTTAGTCGCATAAGAGCCAAAGATGCAAAAAATGATTTGCGAAGCATGTCCTCAAAATAGGTACGAAAGTGAAGCAGATGTGTAATAAATACGACTCATCTATAAATTAATAATGTTCTCCTTTAACTATCTACTGCCCAAGAGCACTTTAAACTCGAAATCCTACACTCAATTCTTCCAGTGGAATGCAGGTTAGAAACTACTTGTCAATGAAGCCTTCAAATGACAGCAAGGCTGTCAAGATTTACTGCTGTTTATAGAGCTAATGGACACGCATGCATGCACGCACGCCGACACGCATGCTCGCTCGCTCGCACGCACGCACGCTCCTATGCATGCACACAGACAGACACACTTCTGCCACTGAAAATTAACCACGCAGTTTATTCTTGATGTTTGGGAACAAAAAGAAGTCATTTGGCGCAAAATCGGGACTGTATTGCGGATGACCCGTTAATTAAATCTTTTGAACCTTCAAATACTCTGTAGTTAGATGAGATATATGTGCGCTCGCATTGCGTTGATGAACCATCCTATGATTCTTGTTGATTTTCCTTACTTCTCCAAAGACTTCCAAAAACAAATGGTTGTGTACCATTTGGCAGTGACTGTTTTACTTTCCTCTAAAGGCTCTCTTGCCACATGGGCAGTCTTGCTGAAAAAGCAGGCGACTATTTGCTTTGCTGTGCTTTGAGTGCAAACACACCATGGGCTTCTACTATCTATCGGGAACTAGGAGAATCTGACACCGTGCGGTACCGGGCGCATCTCCCCTATGTCATTTTGCCCAACCACTTTCACTACATGACTTTGTACAAGATTTCCAATACATTGTAATGATGACGTAAGCTACAATACCATTTTCTTTCGTAAATCACTGTATAGCTAAACATTTTTAATGTTAACATACTAAAAAATAGGTAGAGCCACAGAGGAATGTTTTTCTTTGGTATGTCATTTTAGAACACTTTCCCCTGCTAGCACTATGCATGTGCCAATGTGTCTGTGACAACAGAATTCAAAAATGAAGAGTAAGTTAAATACCCAACTTGGTTATTTAAGTTCTGCATATTCAAAGGATACAAAACAAGCTCCCATATTGCAAACTACCCTTTATATGAAGCAACTTGTGAAAATGGAGCTATCAGTCTGATTAAAAGTTACTAAGTTTAAGATAGTTTCATAATAAATGAAATATATCTTGAATCGTAATGTTATGATATTAACCAAAATCATTAAAACCTTTTTCGAGAAAATCAACAATTTCAGAAACTGGTCCATTTAAAGGATCATTTAGTGTAGCAAAAGTAGCAGTTTTTTCACAATTTGTATCACATGCTCGGAAATACAAATAGCAAGTTTGGTTATAACACTTGGTAACTAACTCAACTTATCTGCTTAAAACTGTCTAAATTCTCTGGAACGGGTTCTGTGATGTTTTCATCACATCCTCAGCTGGTAGAAATACAGGTTAATAGGTTCAAAGCATTGCATTGGTAAATTTTGGATTACTTTACTGTCAGCAGCTTCAGTTTTTTATAAAAAGCAAGTTTGGTATTAAACTGATCTTTTGGATAAAAAAAAAAGAAACACAGACACAATTTCCTAAAAGTAATTTTTGGGGGGAGGAGGAGAGTCCAGGAAGCCTGAAGAAACATTTATGGTAAAACCTTCTAATAAATTTTTTGGGCTGTTATGTAGTAGAGAGAGAAAACTGTTTTATTAAATTGCAATTTTATTAATACACTAGTGTCGCGGCACGGGCATTAAAGTTTCGGCGCAATAAGAGGACAGTCGGCGGATATAGTTTCATGGTAATAATGAGCCTTGCTGAGCAGTTAATGATAGCGGTGCTATTGTAAGGGGGCACCAGCGGGCAGCGATGACAGAGGTAAAGGCCCCGCCGGCTTAGATTAGGTTACGCTTCTAGAAGGCGATAGAATGTTCGAATTATGTAACTAGATGCTTGTTTTCAAAAACCTCTAGTGATTGACAGAACAGTCTGGTAATCATGAATGGAGTATAAAAGGGATTGTGACACGCTAGCAGGACAGTTTTAGTTGTGAAGCAGTTGTTGTGAAACCAGACAGCTGGAAGTGTTGTTGTAACGGGAGCTAATGTAATCAGCTGCAAGTGTTTGTTATTATCCTCGACCTTGGAAGATTGTGTGATGTAATGTTGTTACGCGAGAATTGGACAATGAATTGCTACGGAAATAAAGGAGATTCAGGGGCCTTCGATTTGTTGCCATACCGGGACACTGTCCCTTACTGGCATTATGATGGAATTAATTCATCGGGCGGTGGTTAGATGGTTGGCTTTTGTTCTAGGTTTTTTTTTTATGATTGATGAGAATTAGGAGAGATATTTCGATAGAAATGGTGTATGATGGGGAGGTTAGAATTTATGGTAGGCCTAAGGTGGTTTGTGGGTGTTTGTAGGTAGCCCCGGGGTCTATATCATATTCCCCGAGACCCCTGATGAGATGGTTGAAACTGGATGGTAGGTTGGAGTAGAATTTGTATGAAAGTGTTTTGATGTAACTGGTGAGAGTGGGAAATGAGAGGTCGTTGTGTATATTGGTGTTGGGGATGTACCAATCAGCACCTGTAGCAATACGGAGAAATCGGTTCTGCAGGACCTGGAGTTTGTTTAAGTGTGATGATGCTGCAGCACCCCAGACTTGACCTGCGTAAGTGATAGTCGGTCTCAATATTTGTTGGTATATGAGAATCTTATTTCTGAGACTCATTGGTGACTTTTTGTTGTATAACGGGTATAGCATACCCATTCGTTTTGTGATTTTTGAGGTAACAGATGTAATGTGTGTTTTCCATGTGAGACGCATGTCGAGCTGGACTCCAAGATATTGGGCCTGGTTACTCCAGGGGATGTCTTCTCCTGCTATGTGGAGTTCTGGAATGTCTTGAACTTGGTAACGGGTGAAGGTAACTGCCTGTGATTTTGTGGCGTTTATGCGTAGGCGCCATGTTAGAAACCAGGCGGAAAGCATGTCAGCATAGTGCTGAAGACGTTGTACAGCCGTGAGGTGTCGACAAGAGGCTGTGGTGATTGCTGTGTCATCAGCGAACAGGTACAGGTTGCAGCTCCAGATAGTGGGAAGGGTGTTGATGTAAGTTAAGAAAAGAAGGGGGCCAAGTACACTACCTTGGGGTACCCCTGCATTGATAAGGTAGGGTCGGGAAGTAATGTCATCTCTGACAACGGAGAAGGTGCGATGGGTAAGGTAATGGTTGACAATGTGTATTATGTAGGGAGGAAAGTTGTAACTGATTAGTCGGTGAAGAAGGCCTTGATGCCAAACTGAGTCGAAGGTCTCTGAGATGTCCAAGAATAGAGCTGAAACATACTGTCTGTTATTGAAGGCTCAGGTTACTTCGTCAACCAGACGTAGAAGTTGGTGTGATGTGGAGTGGGAGCGGCGAAAGCCAAATTGCTCTGGGCGAATGATGTTTAGCTCGTCCAGTAGATTTTGGAGGCGATGTTGTAGTACCTTCTCAAATAATTTACTAATAGCTGGTAGCAAACTGATGGGACGATGGTTTGAAATTTGTTTAGAGTCCTTGCCAGGTTTGGGGATGGTAATGATTTTTGCATGTTTCCATTTTGCAGGAAAATATGAAGTGAGTGAGTGAGTGAATGTGGTGTTTAAGGGCCCGTCGACAACAAGGTCATTTGGGCCCCAAGTCAACACTAAAACCTAAAAACTATAAAAATTTAGTTAAAAAGGTAAAAAACAATTAAAACACTCAAATGTTAAAAGGGCATTAAAACGATCTAAAGGCTAATTTAAAATCTCTAAAAGCAATAAATTTAAAACACGAGTCACACTTGTTTATTAAAACCTATTTCAGAAATAAACCGCAGTGCCTTGTCCACGGCCACTGGGTCGTTACCTAAAACACCGTGCAAGTTAGTCCCCAAGCCCAAAGACTGGCGAACGCGGGCGTACTGCGGGCAGTCAAGCAGTACATGCCGCACAGTGAGGCGTACGGCACACGGAGCACACACTGGGGCCGGTTCCCCTCTCAACAAATGACCATGAGTACCTCGTGTGTGCCCAATTCTCAGCCGGGTGAGTATCACCTCGGCTCGCCGGTTATCCCTGCAGGAAGTCAGCCAGGGTTGTACGCTTTCCTTTATTGCCCGGAGTTGTGTGCCTTCTAAAGCTGTCCAGGATTGCTGCCAAGCAGATAGAAGCTGGCGACGGAAAAAACGTTGCACATCCTGGTACGGTACCGTAGTTGTTAAACTCCGGGGCAAACGGCAAGCAGACTTAGCAGCCGCGTCCGCCTCCTCGTTCCCGGAAATGCCCATATGCCCAGGGGTCCAAGTAAAAACAAAATGGTATCCTCGACCGAGCATTTGCGAGATCTGGGCCTGTATTTTTAAAACTAGAGAGTGAGCGGCAGTGTGCTGTTTCAAGGCCTGAAGCGCACTGAGAGAGTCGGTGCAAACAATAAAAGAGCCAGGGGCTAACTTGCAAATAAAAAGGAGCATATAGTAGATGGCATACAGCTCTGCTGAGAAGACCGAAGTTGAGTCCAGAAGTCGAAATTTGTGAGTCTCACCGTTAACGAAGAACGCGCAACCCGTAGCGTTACCTAACTGAGAACCGTCTGTAAAGACCAGAACATAGTTAGGGTAACGGCCCAGTAATTCGGCAAAAAGTTGTTGGAACACCGAATGTGGAGTAGCGAGTCTAGAATTGTTTGAAAGAGCGAGATCGAACTGCGCACGATTGAGCTGCCATGCAGGATAGGGGCAGATGGACGACCTCTCCACGCGAGGCATTCGGAGGCCATGCGAATGTAGTAGATCCCGAAATCTTATTCCCACGGGGCGTGTGTGAGAACCAGGGCGCATATAACGGTGGACTAAATCTGGACACAGAACTGGTTTAAAACAAGGATGATTGTGATAACTTGCCAACTTCGAAACGTATGAGCAGAGTAACAGCGAGCGACGAATATGGAGTGGAGGTTCGCCTGAATCTGCATACAGGCAGTCGACTCGACTGGTGCGGAAAGCTCCTGTGGCAAGGCGGATGCCAGTATGATGCACGGTGTCTAAAAGGCGAAGTTTAGAGGCGGTCGCTGCGCCATAAATAAAACTGCCATAGTCCAGCTTGGACCGAACCAGAGAGCGGTACAGCCTCAACATTACCGTGCGATCGCCCCCCCAAGATGCTCCAGATAATACCTTCAGCACCCGAAGAGAACGATCGCAAGAGGCTCGAAGGTGACGAATGTGGTGCTCCCAGTTGAGCTGTCGGTCTAAGTAGAGGCCCAAGAACTTCAGGTGTGGGACAAATGGCAGGGGTGTGCCGTTCAAATGAAGATCAGGAGGCGGGTGAATACCTCGTAGGCGGTGAAAGTGGATACACTGCGTCTTCGCAGGAAAATATGAAAGAAGGAGCAGGCTGTTGAACAGATGAACTATCAAGGCTATCCAGTTCTGCGGGAGTGCCTTAAAAGCAGCGTATGGTATGGAGTAGCAACCAGCAGCTTTGTAGGGTCGGACTGAAGCTAATAGGCCACTGACCTCAGCGGTGTTGGTGAGGAGCACTTCGTCTGAGTTGTAGGGAGAGGCAAGAAATTGCTGACCACTTCTTCAATTTCGGCTACTTGTTCGTGATCAGGGGATTCAGCTGGATGGAAAGTAGCAGCCAGGTATTCAGCTAGGAGTTCGACCTTTTCTCTGGAAGATTGTGCCACTCGATTTCCATCAGTAAGTGGCGGATCTGAGGTGGGTATGCATAGCATAGCCTTGGACATTCTCCAGAGAGAACAATCTGTGGTGTCGAGAGTACATAATTTTCTTTCCCATTCGTCATTGAAGTGGTCTGCAAGTTCCATCTTCACTGCAGCCTGGAGGCGATTCCATTCCCTCTTGTCTTGTGGCTGGCGCGTATTTTGGAATTTTCGCCGTGCTGTGTTTTTGGCCGAGATGAGTTGGCGCAAATGTTTTGTGATGGGTTTGAGGGGACTGTATGGAGATTTACGGGGAGGAGTTGCTTCGCGCATGGCCTCAGCCATGTTGCTAGTGATGAACTGCTCCAGATTATCAGCTTCTGCTATTGTTGTGCAAGGGTGAATATCGGCGGGTTTGTCGGCCATGATATTTGAAAATTTGCTCCAGTTGGTTTGTCGGGGATTTACGTGAGAAGGTAATGACTTAGGTGTGAGTTTTGCCTTATACAGCAAGAGAACAGGAAAATGATCGGAAGAAAGTTCGGGAAGAGAGAATATAGTTGGGTGACTGCGTATGTTGCATAGGAGTGCTATATCCAACCAATCAGGGGGACCACGATCACCATGAGTTATGGTGGGAGAGGTGGGAGCAAGTACGACCAGGTTCTTGCGTTCTATATAGCGCTCCAGGAGGCGTCCACGACTGTTGGTGATGGTGGAGTTCCAAAGTGTGCTCTTTGCATTGTAGTCTCCCATGGCTACAGTGGGAGAACCATTGAAAATAAGGTCCAGGTCTCGCTGTGAAATTGTTCTACTTGGTGGGATGTAAACCGAGTAGATGTTAAGTGGTCCCTTGTCAGTAACAACTTGGATTCCTGTACCTTCAAGACCGTCGGAAACAGGCAGGTGTAGGCAATGATGGGGGATGTGCCTTTGGACATATACTGCAGTCCCACCATAGCCATCTGGACGATCAGTTCGATAACAAATCATTCCTGGAATGGTAGCCCTATAGTGTGGAGTTAAGTGTGTTTCTTGGACAAGGAAGATGTTGATTTTATTGACAGCGATGAAGTTTGTGGCTTCACGTAACTTATGTCGTAGTCCATTGGCATTCCAGGAACAAATGCGTAGGCTGGTGAGGTTGTTTATTATATTATTGACGTCCGCCATTGTTGCTCATAAATACAAATACGGTGTGCACCAATATTGTTTGTGATGGTATTGAAGGGGGGCGGATGGCTAGTGCATCAGCTAAGGCAGCTGTGAAGTCAGCTTGCAGGGCGAGTGGAATCCTGGACATAAGGCTTAAAAACTGTTCATCAGGAAGGGATGGTTTGGAAGTCGGTGGAAGGTTGTGGTTTGTGGTGGCGCGAGCCAATAGCCGCTGCTGCATGGGCATTCTGGAGTCAACGTTAGTCTGTCCTAGAGAACACATAGGTTAGTTGGCCGGTGCAGATGGAGCTATTCCTGATGTTGGTCTGTTAACAGGTGGACGTTGTGGTGGTGTTGGTGGCTTTGGTGGAGCTGATGTGGTTTGCGATTGCATAGGTATTTGCTGCTCTGGTTGACGGGGTTGCAGTGAAGGATTTTGACTTCGTGTTGCAGATGCGGCAGCTGCATAATTTGGGAACTGTGGTCTTATCACTGGAGGGAGACCAGGGTAGCGAGTACCTTTGAATGCTTCCCTGGGTATGCCTTGTGGGTTTGGTATCTTTGGGGCAGCGTCAAAACACGTACGTTGTCCGGTCTTGTTGAGCTCCATTTCTATTTTGGCCTCCTGCCAGACAGGGCACTTTGCGTAACGGCAGGAGTGCTCACCTCCACAATTACTGCATGTTGGTTTAGATCCAGCAAGACCTAACCTCTTACATTCTGGACGTTTGTGGCCTGAGTAACCACAGTAGGAGCATACTGTTTCAAGCCTGCAACCCGCTGCACTGTGCGTGAACTGTTGACAGTTCGTACACTGTAATGGACGTGCAGGCGGCCTATAAGGTTCAACCCTTATAATGGCGTCAAACATGTGGGTTTCCTTATAGATGTCGCTTGAGCGGGGCTCCTTCCGAAGAGCTACTCGGAAATGTGGTAGCTTTTGCTGTGTCGGGGAGCGATTTGATCGGAGTTGTCCAACACGCTCAACTGGGTACTCCATCTTTTGTAGGAGGTCTTGGACATCTGCCTCTGTGACGTACATGGGTAGTTCCTTCAATGTGACGTACATTAGCTTCTCCTCAGGTAATAAGGTGGTGAGGTATTGTACTTTGTGATTTGCTAGGAATTTTCGTATTGTTCTGTGATCGGTAGGCGTTTCAGGGAGGAAGACGATGGACCCGCTCATGCTTTTAATGGTAAATTTGGTGTCTGGGTAACCATCATGTAATGCCTTTGTCAGTTCTCGGGCTTGGCCCGGATCTCTTAGGAAGATTGGAGTAGTCTTGTTAGATTTGATTACTCCCTGAAGTTGAGTGGTAGCTTGTGCCTGGTTGAGGTGTAATGGGGCAGATTCCTCTGCTACTTCGTGTTCCATGAGTTCTGCAGGGGCTGGAGGAGGTGTAGAGCATTTATGCCTCTTTTGGTTTACAGCTGGTAGTGGTGGGAAGTCCTCTGATATATTTGCTTCTGAGAGAGCTGCAAAACTGTTTGATGTCGTTGGTGGTGGCACTGGTGCGCTGTGGTTTGTGTCCTTGGATGTTCTTTTCTGCGTAGGTGTTTGCCAGGAGTTAGTATATTGATCTTCATGGTGAGAGAGGTAATTGGTGATGGCATCAATTCTCTGGCAGTGGAAGGAATAGATTTTGAAGGCTGCAGCCGTGAGGCAGACCTCGTCAGAGGTGGGGACGGAAGACATTTCTGCGTCTGCATGATTCAGGTATTTTGTCCTAGCCTGTCTTTCCATTTTGAGGATCCGGATATCACCTCTGGATAGTGGGTAGCTGGGTTGTACAATCAGAGCTGCCCCCATGAAGCTCGAAATGCCACCACCTAGCAGGTAATAATCTTCAGAAGTTTGTTCCACAGAGATTGTTGGGATTGTAGATACCTCCATTGGAAGGGGGGTAGAAGCAGTGGTTGCGCAGGTTGCGTGAGCTGAAGGGTGTGCAATACATGTGGTAGATGCCTTCATGTTGGTGGAATTTGGGGTGTTAGCGGCTGACATGTTCAGGCGTGTAAATTGACCAATGGGAACATCCAATATAACAACCAATTAGGAAGGGTAATGCAGTGACCAATGAGGGGGCAGTATGATGATAATGATGTATCAATGTAACAAAGGTAATGTTTGTGCGTGATAAGAGGAAGAGAAGAGTAGAATGTTTTAAAGAACAAGTCTAGGGTGCCAAAAGACACGAATAATAGAGGACCTACCCTTAAGGGCGCCTAAAAACCAGTCGCAATGACTGTTGGCTGCGGTATTGTTATTCTGCCCAATCACTTTGTTATAAGAAGCTCTAGCTGGCTCGGATCCTTTTTTCTCGCCTCAAAGAGGCTAGTCAGGCTCTTCTGTGCTTCTGCGATGCATGCAGTGTCTTGGAGACAAGTCTAGTCTAGATGTTCTCTCTTCGAAGATTCGAAGAGAAAAAAAAAATGAGTGTGAAGCGTTCAGTGCCTGAGTCGCGCTATTTGTACTGGTAGGTGGGGGACGGAGCCTGAGTAGTCTGGTAATGGTGTCCTGTGATTGGTCCGCGTCATTTTTGGTGGTTAAATGGCGTTTCCTGTTTTCGAGAACAGGATGCCAGTTCCTATTTAGTTTTAAATTTTTAGTTCCTATTTTAGTTTTAGACACCTAAAACAGGCGTTACGCGCCAATGGTTACTCCATCCGAGATATTAAGAGAGCTGTCCGTCCCATCAGATCTCAGCCCACCATTCAGAAACCGGAGCAACCCAAGAGTAAAGGCACTCTTTTTCTGCCATATTTCAAGGATATTACTGACCGGATAGAAAGGATATTACAACGTCACAATATAAAAACCGTCTTCAAACCCACTAGGAAATTGAACCACTTAATGCGCTCAGCGAAAGATCCTCGGGAACCTCTGTCCTCAGCCGGTGTATATCGCATTCCCTGTTCTTGCGGCACGGTATACATCGGAACAACACAAAGCAGTGTCAACACCAGAATCAAGGAATATAGGAGCAACTGCCGTCTGGGCCACACAGATAAGTCCGCAGTCGCTGAACATGCGATTGAGGCGGAAGGCGAGCATGTGATACAGTTCCAGGACACCAGCATCCTTTCTACCACAGAACATTACCACACACGACTTCAGCGGGAGGCCATCGAAATTTACAAACATCCTAATATGTTCTAGACGTTCTCGGGCTTCGAGCTAGGTAAGCAGATGTTGAGACATCGACATTTCGGGAGCGTACATCTCGGACGGACAATGTGATTCAATGTGATGTGATTCAACATCCTGAAGATGGGAGAGATGTACGCTCCCGAAACGTCGATGTCTCAACATCTGCTTACCTGGCTCGAAGCCCGAGAACGTCTAGAACATATACGCCGCCAGGAAAGATTCAGCTCATATTTCAACATCCTAATAATTTCAACAGAAAGGAAGAAGCCTTAAAACTAAATAGGAACTGGCATCCTGTTCTCGAAAACAGGAAATGCCATTTAACCACCAAAAATGATGCGGACCAATCACAGGACACCATTACCGGACTACCCAGGCTCCGCCCCCCAACTACCAGTACAAATAGCGCGACTCAGGTTGACATGCCAGCTCTGTTAAATCCAGACTGGACATACGAGGTTGACTGGGATGCAGCCGTCCTTGACCTAAACCAAACCATAGACCCGCGACCACGCATGGACTCCATCGAGCCGTTGGAAGCGGCAGCCACATCCTTCTCCCAACATATCCTAAATGTGGTACGGGTGCACACGTACCGCATTCCATCGGAATACCACAACCCCAGAAACATACCTCCTGAACTCCGGCAGCTGCTTAAAGCTAAAGCAGTCGTCCGGAAGCTATGGCAGCGTTTCCGCCACCCCAGGATCGAAGCAGTCTACCGGCGGTTCAAATCCCTGGCAAGAAGACTGCTACGTGCGCACCGCTCAGCGGCCTGGGAGCACACAATGCAGAGGGTTGATCTCACTGAGAAGCAACTCTGGCGGATCATCCGCTCCCTCAGAAGGGACCGGACCGAGCACCAGCATCCACTCCATGGCACTCGTGGAAGGTTCGCGTTCGAGCCCCAAGAGAAAGCCACGTGTTTTGCAGACTACTTGGAGAGTCAATTCGAACCAAGGGAAGACCCCCAAGATGACGAGTTCACCGAACATGTGGAGGACACGGTGGAGTACCTCTACGAGGCAACACCACCTCCACATGCGGAGATCCACCTACCCATCGTCACCCCTAAGCAGGTGACCGCCCAAATCAATAGCCTGAAACCCGACAAATCCCCTGGGCACGATGGTGTCACAGCCACCATGCTCCAACACCTTCCTCGGAAGGCTGTGATCCACCTGATGCGGATTTACAACACATGTCTCACCCTGCGCCACTTCCCAACTTGTTGGAAAGAGGCAAGGGTGGTATGCATATTGAAGCCGCGCAAGAATCCAGTTTTTCCGGAAAGTTACCGATCCATCAGCTTGCTCCCAATCGTCTCAAAGATCTTTGAACGATTGCTCCTCCCCCGCCTAACTCCTCTCTTCGAGGAAAGGCACCTACTCCCGGATCTCCAATTCGGTTTCCGTCCGTGCCACTCCACCACCTTGCAGTTACTGCGCTTGGCGGAGAAGGCTGCTCTGGGATTCCAGGACGGCCTCAAAACCATCGCTGTGCTCTTGGACGTGGAGAAGGCCTTCGCCACCACGTGGCACCAGGGGTTGTTGTTCAAACTCAAAGAAGCACAACTCCCCCCTCCCTACCTGTCAATGCTCAGCAGCTTCCTCAAGGACCGCACCTTCAGAGTGCGGGTCGAGGGGAAGCTATCCTCTGTCAGACCCATAGCGACTGGAGTCCCGGAAGGCAGTGTCCTGTCCCCGCTACTCTTCGCCGCCTACATGTCTGACCTACCCACGGAACCGCGCACTGTTTTGTGTCAGTATGCCGACGACGTCCTCATACTGGCGCAGAACAAGAACGTCCGCTACTGTCTCCCCCCTCTACAGCGTCAGCTCCACGCCATTGGGAGGTGGAGTGAGAAGTGGAGGATGGCCATTAGCCCGCAGAAGAGCTCGGCTCTTATGCTGGCTAAGACCCGTAGCTGGCGCCCAGAAGGTGACCTGCGGTTAAGGCGGAGAAGAATCCCCTGGGTTCGAACCGCCAAATACCTGGGAATCCAACTGGACTGCGGCCTCACTTTCACTCCGCACGTCAGGGCAACGGCAGGCCTCGGCCACGCTGCACTCAGGCAACTCTATCCGATCTTCAGATCCACAATGCCCATCCGCCTCAAACTGCGGACATACCGTGCGATCGTCCCGCCTCTGATCCTGTACGGATGCGAGGTCTGGGGTTCGGTGGCTCATACCACCCTCCGCAGGCTGCAAGCCGTGCAGAACAGGGCCTTAAGGATGATCTACGGTACTGACCGCAGGTTCCCATCTCACTTCCTGCACACCCAGTCTGGCATACCATACGTCGTAGACGTCGTTCGCGAACGAACACGCACATTGTATGCCAAGATCACCCCCCACCCTAACCAGCTGGTGAACACACTTGGTCAATACGACCACCGTCTCCCCAGGAGACGGAGGAGCTATCGCCTACCCAAGGACGCCCTTGGGTGGTAGAGTTTGCCTCTCCTCCCACCCCTAACAATCACCGCCAGGTCACCTCGCGCCCTCGCCGCGGCTGGCAGGTTAACACCTGCAGTCGTGCCCTGGGACGCGCGCACGACCTGGAAATACCAACATCATCAACCAAATTTCCATCTGGCCTCTCGCTACTGGTTCCACCACGGCTTGGCGGCTCGCTAGCGACCGCAAAAGCAGGGTGAAACGGGCACTATTCCCCCAAGGGGAATATCCCGGCACTAGAAGCATCAGTAGAGGCCAACTGTGCCGTCTAACATAACGACATGCAAGCTTGCGCAATAACTTAGATCTATTTTACCACACGGGTAAATCCGCACAGCAGATAGGTACCGTGGCATGTAACCCTCCGCCCGGGAGAACCCGGGCGACCTGCACCTGCTCTTGGCTCTTGAACGCTTCAGACGCAGCCAAACTCTCTGCAAGAAAGCTTCGACCGCGCCACTGATGTCTGCCGTAGTTGTCGACGAAACGTTTGGTTCTTACTCCAACAGACCACGGCAAAACAGCCCGGAAACAACCAATTGTATTATGGACTCCAGCCGTGAAAGCTTACGTTCTCTCAATATAGTTAAATGTTGGTTTCCTAAAAAACTGTGTGTGCTCACATTACTTTGTTTACTCACTCTTATGCAAACTGTTGATAAAAACATTTATTATTCCAGATTCAACTGTATTGGAACACCACAGTGAAGCGAAAAATTATTAAATTTTAGATGAGTCACATTTTTTACACATCTGCTTCACTTTCGTACCTATTTTGAGGACATGTTACGCAAATCTTCGTTTGCATCTACGGCTCTTGTGCGACTGACGCTAGATCCAGCGGTGTGGGTAATTCTGGGGTTGTTGCTGCCATCTGTTTATTTTGTGATGAACTGAAATGTGGGATTCTCTTCTAGCGGGATTTCAAAGTTCATTAGTTGGTTTTTATGTTTTTCTATGTATATCCTCTCCCATATGACGAGTTCACTATGTTTTTGTACGTATTTTAGTAATTCTGTGCTATCTTCAATTTCATGATTTTCAGACCAGAAATGAGCTGCTATTACGGACTTATCAATATTTTTGTATCTTAAGTGCCTGAAGTGTTCTTTCTTTCTAGTGCCTATGTTCCTTTTTGTCCTTCCTATGTAAATTTTTTCACAGTCTTTACACTTAATTTTGTAAATGCCTGACTTTTCCTCTGGTTTTATCTTATCAGTATTATTACTGTGAAGTAGGTTTTTAATGTTGTAATTGTTTTTTGGTGCCAATGTTATATTGTATTTCTTGAATATTTTTTGGAACTTTTTTGTGGCCCAGGGGTGGTAAGTAAATTTAGCAAATCTAGTTTCTTGTTTTATTGGTGTGAGAGCTGTGATCTGTTTTAATTTCTTTTGAAGTTTGAATAATTTTAGTTTTTATCTACAAGGTTTTTTCCATATCCATTTTTAATTGCAGTTTTTAAGATTTGATGGTATTCGTTTTGATATTCTTGCTGGCTGAGAGGTAGATTTACTAATCTGTGTGTCAGACTGTTGATGGTTGCATGTTTGTGTGGAATTGGGTTGAAACTATTTGCTTAGATGTAATTATCTGTGTGTGTTGCTTTTCTATGAATGCCAAATTCTAGTTTTTCATTGCCTTTTTTGATTTTAAGGTCTAAAAAAGGTAGAGTACAGTCCTCTTCAGTTTCTACTGTGAATTGTATGCTGGGTTCTTGCAGGTTGAGTAGTTTCAAAGCATCATCTATTAGTTTGTAGGGCACTATTGCAAAGATGTCGTCTACGTATCTGTACCATGTTTTAAACATATGAGGGAAGGCTTTAGTAATATGTGTTTTGAAAAAGCTCATGTATAGATTGGTCAAAACTGGTGATAGCGGGCTTCCCATAGCTAGTCCTGAAATTTGTTTGTAATATTTTCCATCGAAGACAAAATAATTTTGATGTATACATAATTCAGTCATTGCCACATATTCTTCTATTGCATTGGCATCCAGAAGAAATGGCTAAATTGTATTAACCTAGATGCCAATGCAATAGAAGAATATTTGGCAATGACTGAAGTATGTATACATCAAAATTATTTTGTCTTCGATGGAAAATATTACAAACAAATTTCAGGACTAGCTATGGGAAGCCCGATCACCATTTTTGGCCAATCTATACATGAGCTTTTTCGAAACACATATTACTAAAGCCTTCCCTCATATGTTTAAAACATGGTACAGATACGTAGACGACATCTTTGCAATAGTGCCCTACAAACTAATAGATGATGCTTTGAAACTACTCAACCTGCAAGAACCCAGCATACAATTCACAGTAGAAACTGAAGAGGACTGTACTCTACCTTTTTTAGACCTTAAAATCAAAAAAGGCAATGAAAAACTAGAATTTGGCATTCATAGAAAAGCAACACACACAGATAATTACATCAAAGCAAATAGTTTCAACCCAATTCCACACAAACATGCAACCATCAACAGTCTGACACACAGATTAGTAAATCTACCTCTCAGCCAGCAAGAATATCAAAACGAATACCATCAAATCTTAAAAACTGCAATTAAAAATGGATATGGAAAAAACCTTGTAGATAAAAAACTAAAATTATTCAAACTTCAAAAGAAATTAAAACAGATCACAGCTCTCACACCAATAAAACAAGAAACTAGATTTGCTAAATTTACTTACCACCCCTGGGCCACAAAAAAGTTCCAAAAAATATTCAAGAAATACAATATAACATTGGCACCAAAAAACAATTACAACATTAAAAACCTACTTCACAGTAATAATACTGATAAGATAAAACCAGAGGAAAAGTCAGGCATTTACAAAATTAAGTGTAAAGACTGTGAAAAAATTTACATAGGAAGGACAAAAAGGAACATAGGCACTAGAAAGAAAGAACACTTCAGGCACTTAAGATACAAAAATATTGATAAGTCCGCAATAGCAGCTCATTTCTGGTCTGAAAATCATGAAATTGAAGATAGCACAGAATTACTAAAATACGTATAAAAACATAGTGAACTCGTCATATGGGAGAGGATATACATAGAAAAACATAAAAACCAACTAATGAACTTTGAAATCCCGCTAGAAGAGAATCCCACATTTCAGTTCATCACTAAATCAACAGATGGCAGCAACAACCCCAGAATTACCCACACCGCTGGATCTAGCGTCAGTCGCACAAGAGCCGTAGATGCAAACGAAGATTTGCGAAACATGTCCTCAAAATAGGTACGAAAGTGAAGCAGATGTGTAAAAAATGCGACTCATCTAAAATTTAATAATTTATTATTCCGTCTACTTCATGTTAATCGCGGTGAGTTTTTCTATTAATGGTTTTATTACACATTTGGTTGTAGATACAAGGGAAATTAGGAAATACAGTAGGCGTAAATAACAATCAAGTCATTTAAGAGCTGGTTTCTATGTGATTGCTTTGAAATTTAATTCTCTCTGTGAGGGTAGGACATAAAAGAAATAAATAATAACTTTCTATTTGAGGAAGGATAGGATCGATTTTATGGAGGAGATTCGGCACTGCAAACAGTCTTGATTTATTATGTCTATAAGTGATGTAAGTGAGGAATCCCTGGGAAAAGGATGAGACAAGAGGAGATAGGCCGGCTAAACCAAGGAGTCACGACAGCACAGAGAGCAGGGTCCATATTATTGACCAGTTGGAAACTCCTCTGCAGGCCAGCACAGCCGGCATCTCACCCACCGTGCTCCTGAAATGGCCTACTAATCCGGGCAGGAGATCATCCTACCAGAGCAAGAAGTGTTTACCAGGAGCATATCATCCTGGCATGCACTACCAACACTTTCTACGCTGAAAGAGACCACCAGAGGAAAGATGATGTGAAATGACAATGGAGATGAAATGGAGGCACAGAAAATTGAGGGGTGTAATTAACCTACCCAGCATTCACCTGGCGACCCAGCAAAACCCCTAAAAATGCTGGGTCAGGCAGGCTGGCAACAGGAATCAAACCTAGAACTCCCAAAAGTGGGCCACAGATAAATCCACCAGAGCCATCCCACTTGGTCCTATGTAAGTAAGTAATCAAAAATACAAACAAATAACAAAAGAATATTGCAAAAATGGTTATCTGCATTTGCTTGATATAAACATATGCTCAGAAGAACACGGTTGGAAGTCTGCTGTCCACTATTAGAAATGAAGATTTAGATACTCTGGAGGAATTGCTAAATTGTGGCGAATCATACAACTGAGAAGAAAGTTAAAGTCATGGGAACTCTTGATCCAAGAAGTTTTGTGCTAATCCATTTACAGATATGCAGCTGATTTCAGTCTTTTTTGGGACACTCATGCCATACTGTTAATGGACTGGCTTCCACAAAGAACTGACAACACTCTTACATGACTTAAATACAGGATTCAGTAACTGGTCCAAAGGGACGCTCCTTCAGCATGACAATGTGCAAAGTTCACACCACTGAGGTTCACTGTTATGCCTCGCCCACCATATTCACTGGATCTTGCTCCTCATTATGCTTTTTTAAATGATATGGACATGCTGCGAGATGAAAGATTCTGCAATGTGGGTATGTATGAAGTTGACAGGAAGTAGCAATTGTGTATTGATGTTGGTGGGGAGTATATTGAGAGATTCCATGTATACTAAGTCATCTTCAATAATAAAAAAAGTACAAAACCTACTATTGTAAATAATTTCCAAATGCCCCTTGTATTTTCTAAGTTTTACCATGCATTACTAAACACTTACAGAGTTTCAGCTTTTCAATTTTCACAGTATGTCAAAGTTGAGAAAAATAACGATGTCTATAGAATATTTTGAATATAATTCAACTAAAGTGTAAATCTATCAGTTGCGTGAAATTCGCTACACTAATTTATTCTTAATCAGAAAAATTATTTGTAGTCGGTTTATTGAAACTTCATCACTTTTGTTTTTATATTATCGAGGGACTAGTTTATTTCATATGATCGAGAATTCAAGACTAATCAACAAAGAAGGATCTTGAAAATTCCTTAAAGTGCAATACTAGTGTCAGTATCTGAATAAATAAGTTGTGATATATGATTGTACACATTGCATTAATGGTTCCAAGTGTAAACAGTAATTTATATAAGTTAGTGATACTCTTGATATAAACAAACAATAAATGTTGATTGTAAATATTGTGTAATACTTTTCTAAATTTTTTGACAATGCCTATAATTTTGTATGAATGTCTTGGCTAATAAAAAACCAAAGAAAATAGTTGATTTTCCTTTTCTATTCTTTTTTTTTATGATCATGCAGGGAACACAATTTTAAACCTGTCAAATAATGTCTAGCTCTTATGAGTTGTGAGTATTGCATAGGTCTACTGCATTCCCCTATTTGCATTGTAGCTATAAGGAAATATGTAATAAAGGCCATTTCTACAAAAGTCTATGTCAGTTGGGCTAGTTAGAAGAATATTTAGCATAAGAATGAGTAGAGAAAATCATGCGAGTGTAATACATTTTTTTTTTTTTTTAACCATTTTCAAGGTATTATTTATTAGCTTGAATTGTTCAGTATTATGGTAAGTCATTATTTGTCTTTTTCTCCTAGTCACTGAAACAGAACAGAATGTCAAAACCATCACATACTGACTAGCTCTTAAAAGATTTGACTATCAGTTAAGCTGTTTTCTCCTAAAAAAAGTTGTATTAGTGATGAAGGTTCAAACAGCAACTGACTTAATGATATTTAACTGTTTATTTCACTTCTGAGTTGCCTTTTACTACTGAAGTATAGATAACAAATTACTGGGTGGACTGCAGTAACCAGTAGAGAAATTAAAGGAGTTCTGAAAACAAAGGAGGTTAAATAACACTTCTTTGCAGCAAAAATGATGTTTTCCAATGATTTAGTGTTTCAAAACGGAATTTTTGCCCTGAGTTCAACGGTGCAATCCGTTTTTTTCCATCATGTCAGGTTTTTGAGAAAATATATTCATTTATTGCATCTGTAAATCATACAACTCATGATGTGGAATTGTCAAATTACTAACTACACAAAAAATGGTAACAAAAAACAAGAATTACAATAAGTTGTTAAGCATAATAACCAAATTAATAATTAAAATTTACATTCCTTTTTTTCCTACCCTTTGTCGTTTAAATACTCTTCTACTGAGTAGTAACACTTTTGTAACAAATACTTCTTTGATGTGTTTTTAAACTTTGTGAAGGACTCAATGTTTTTTATTTCAGTTGGCAGTTTATTGTAGATATGAATTCCGTTGAATTTAAAACTGTGCTCATACATTTTCTTTTTATGATAGGTGACGTGTAAGTTTGAACTATTTCTCGTGTTATGGTCATGAATATCATTGCTTTTTTGAAATTTATCGAAGTTCGTTTTAACCTGTACTATTATTTCTAAAAGGTAAATGCTTGGTAATGACAATATGCCTAATTTTTTTAACCATCGCTTACAACTATCTGTTCTCTTTAAATTCATCATAATTCTAATTACCCTTTTTTGGATTCTAAATACTTTGATAATGCTACTACTATTTCCCCATACTGTTATACTATAAGAAATTAATGATTGAAAATTTGCAAAATAGGCTATTCTTAATGTATTCAAATTTACACTGTGCTTCAAAATTGATATTTGGAAACAAATGCTACTTATTAATTTTTAGATGTGTAATAAATACGACTCATCTAAAAATTAATAATTTTTCGCTTCACTGTGGTGTTCCAATACAGTTAAATCTCGAAATGCTACTTAATTTCTTCATTAGACTTTCAATATGTATATTCCAACTTAGACTGTCGTCCATCCAAACTCCTAGAAATTTTGTCTTTCCTGTATATTTAATTTCATTTTCATCCATTATAATTTCAGGTAAATTAACTGCCTTATTGATTTTATTATGAAAACCCAATGCCTATAGAATTCGTACTTCATAAAATCTCATACTAGGGCATGGGAAGTTTGTATTGTTAAAGTATAACACCACTGTATTGTGAGTACTTTAAGCACAGATGTAGTATTTATAACACAATGACCCTAGATAAGCTGAACGCAGGTGTTTTTACAGCACCACAGATCAGAAAATTAATGTGTGACCTCAATTTTGAAAATAAAATGAACCAAACAGAAAAGTGTGCCTGGCAGATCTACAAAGATATTGGAAACAACTTCTTAGGATACACAAGGAGTCAAGATTACGAAACTATAGTGAATACCATGTTGGAGAACTTGAGTAAACTTGGTTGTAGCATGAGTTTGAAGTTGTACATACTTCATGCTCACAATGACTATTTTCCAGATTGCTGTCTTGGATTTTATAGTGAAGAACAGTGAACGTATCCACCAGGACCTGAAAGTTATAGAAAGAAGGTACCATGATGGATGGTCTATTAACATGATGGCAGACTATTGTTGCTCTCTGAAAAGGGAACGTACTATTGAGAAGCATGGAAGACGTGCAAAAAGAACAAAATTTCTTCTTGGTTAGGTCACTGTTTTTTCTACACTTGTATAATGTGCATACATTGTGTTCAAAATGACATAATTACATACTTCTTTATACATATCATGTTCTTGAGCATAATAGTGATCTTCATATAGCGCTAATAGGTGAATAAAAATTTTTTGTTTTCACTGTTTTTGAAAAATCTGGATGTGGTACAACAAAATAGATGACATATTTGGAATCAGTGCCCCAAAATTAGGGAGAAATGACATTCAGAACCAGAACATCATAAAAAAATGGTTTTTAAATTTCAGAGCAGTGTAATCAAACAGCTGTTAAATGAGATTAGTAATACCACCCAAGATTTACAAAATAATTGGATTCTACAAAAATTGAAATGAAATACAATATTACGATCTGGTTGGTTGATATCTGATGTTAAGCAGTTGACAATGAAGCATTTGCTCTCTTGCACTCCATTATTTTGATGTTATGTTGGTACACTGACTAAAGGTTGGGCAGTGGAGTAGATGGTTTCCATCCATATCTTCTTTAAGCGTATACAACGGACACAGAGGTGATTTCACAATACCAATCCTGAATAAATGTTAGTTGCTACAAAGGATTTTCATGGCAGTGTGTTGATTCTAGTCATGCTGTTACATAAATTTTCTCATAGTTTTGCTTTTGTTACTAAATATTACCTTCTTTAATGTTTTGATTATATGTGGATATAATTATTCTTTTGATAGTGATAACTTAGTGGCTCAAATGAATGACTTAATTTTACTGCCTCTTTTTTGGCTAGAGAGTCAGCTATTACATGTATTATCATGAATTCCGCAATGTGCTGTTAACCATTGAAGTATTAATATTTTAAATCCTTTCATGGAAGTGTTGAAAACAGTGTTGTTGTATAAATTAAGTTAATTGGGAGTCGATTAATAACACAAAACAACACTCACTTTTAAATTTTCCCAGAACCGGTTTCTGAGGCCTTCCCTCTATCTTCAGCCGGACATCGATGTCCGGCTGAAGATAGAGGGAAGGCCTCAGAAACCGGTTCTGGGAAAATTTGAAAGTGAGTGTTGTTTTGTGTTATTAATCGACTCCCAATTAACTTAATATTAATATTTTACTTAAATTAAATGTTGTATGACTTTACAGCATTCTGCAATATTTAGGTTTTTAGGTGTCATATCAGATTCCTTTCTTGGAAGTGTTGAAAACAGTGTTGTTATGATAAATTAACTTTAAAGAGAGTCGATTAATGACACTAAACAACACTTACTTTTAAATTTTTCCGGAACATGTTTCTGAGGCTTTGCCGGCTGATGATAGAGGCAAAGCCTCAGAAACATGTTCCGGAAAAATTTAAAAGTAAGTGTTGTTTAGTGTCATTAATCGACTCTCTTTAAAGTTAATTTAAGTCATATCAGATGTTATGGATATTATAGCTGCTTTAGAGTCAGAGTCAGATAATAATGCAACTTTTTCAAAGATACTGTGAAACGACTTTTGTTACTTACAGGGAGGAGGCCCTCAAATTTCTTTTATGATAAATTGAAGGCTTAAGGGAACTGACCTGGACAAAAGCATAATATCCAATCTCTCACCTTCACGTGGTGCAGCTGTTAGTAATCACATATCAATTTTGTTATAGTAGAAGGGTGACCCTCTAGTTGCTTCTATAAAAATCTGAAGACTTAAAGGAACTGATAACAAACAAAATTATGTGATGAACAAAAGGGAAGGGCTGCTCACCATAAGCACAGTCAGCTTGATGAGTTATTGACCTGGACTGATATTTCTTCCTTTCCATATATCAGATACCCTCTTGTACCTTTCCTATCCAGTCATTCTTGACTCAACTCTTGTTTTCTTCAACCCTGATGGTATTACAATATCCGAGACCTAGGGGAGATTTCATTTTCCTTCCTGTTCTACCTAGGGTTATGTAACTCCCATTTATGCTGCCCAGTTTTAAACAGTTATAAACAATATATATGTTTGGAGGAATTTAGTGACAGTGACGTCAAAATTAATTTCAGAAACTATTTGTAGTTGGTTTATTAATACTCGTCACTTATTTATATTTATGAGAGACTATACCTTGTTTCACGTAAGCTTGCCCGGTAATCTCTTAACGGTCACGTGACCTCATCTCCTCTCATTGGCTGCTGTTTGGTAGAGACTGTTTTGCGGTAAAAATTAGTTCGTTATTTAACATGGTGATATATCTTTATATGTTGAAAGAGAATTGTCAAATATTTACTTTCATAACTGTTTCAATTAAATATAATACGCAACAGAGTTAATTTATCTGAAATGCATGTTAATTCTTAAACAAAGTAAAGAGGAGGTTCCTTTGCATCTAGGCCTGCCTTTCTGATTACACAAGAACACGTGCTTTAGCGGTAGTGAATTACATATAT